>OZ004704.1:218101670-218671670 GCA_963924515.1 Vespertilio murinus
CTTCCAGGACTTTTATGGTTTCCCTACTTTTATTGAGGTTCTTTTAACTATTTTGCATTTATTCCTGTGTGTGGTGTATGTTAATGGATTGTTTCATTTTCTTGCTCGTTTTTTCTGTCCAATGTTCACAGCAATATTTATTTATAAGACTGTTTTGACTCCACTGTATGCTCTTGCCTCCTTTGTGAAATATTAATTGATCCTAATGGCTTGGGTAGATATCTGGGTTCTTTCTCTGTTCTCTTCCATGGATGTGTGGGCCTGTTCTTGTGCCAGTGCCAGGCTATTCTGATGACGATGGCTTAGCAGTATAATTTGATGTCTGGTATTGTGATCTCTCCACTGATTTTCTCCTTTTTTGAGTTTGCTATAGCTAAATGGGGTCTTATTGGGTTCCATATTAATTTTTGGAGGATTTGTTGTAGATCTGTGAAATATGCTGTTGCAATTTTCATAGGGATTATATGCATCTGTATTGTGCTTTGGGTAATATGAACGTTTTAATGTTGTGAATCCTACCAATCCATGATAAGTGTACATTTTCCACTTGTTTGTATCTTCCTCTATATCTTTATTCAACCTCCTGAATTTTTCTGAGTTCAAGTCTTTTACTTGCTTGGTTAAGTTTATTCTTAAGTATCATAACGTTTTTTAATGTAATGGTAAATGTGATTGTGGGTTTTGTTCCCTTTCTGAGAATTTATTTTTGGTGTATAAAAGTGCCATTGATTCTGGGTGTTAATTTTGTATCCTGCTACATTGCTAGATTCATTTATTAAGTCTAGGTGTGTGTTATTTTGTTTGTGGAATCTTTAGGGACTGCCATATACAATATCATGTCAACTGTGAATAATAAGAGTTTTACTTCCTCCTTTCCAATTTTGCTACCTTTTATTTCTTCTTGTATGATTGCTGAGGCTAGTGCTTCTAGCACTATGTTGAATAAGTGTGGTGAAAGTGGGCATTTCTGTTTTGTTCACTTTCTGAGGGAAATGGTTTTTCTTTTTGCCCATTGAGTATGATTCTGGTTGTGGGTTTGTCATACATGTCCTTTATTATGTTAAGATATGAGCCCTCTTCTCCCACTTTGCTGAGAGTATTTATCACAAGTGGGTGTTGGGTTTGTTGAATGCTTTTTCTGAATCTATAGATATGGTCATGTAATTTTTGTTTTGAATTTGTATATGTCAATGTATCAGATGTATTGATTTGTGAATATTGTACTAGTCTTGCATCTCTGCATGAATGACAGTTGGTGATGATGTATGATCTTTTTAAAATATTGCTGAATCAAATTTGATAATATTTAGTTGAGAATTTTAGCATCTGTGTTCATCAGGGATATTGGCCTGTAATTATCTTTCTTAGGAGTGTCATCTGGTTTTGAATTAGGGTAATGCTGGCCCCATAAAAAGAGATTGGAAGTGTTCCTTCCTCTGGGAATTTTTTTGAATAGTTTGAGAAGTATAGGTGTTAGTTCTTTGGATGTTTGGTCAAACTCCCCTGTGAAGGCATCCAGACCAGGACTTTGGTTTGCGGGAGCTTTTGGTTTCCTGCTTCTATTTCCTCAGTTGTTATTGGTCTATTCAGATTATCTGATTCTTCCTGTTTCAGTTTGGGGTACTGTGTTTTTCTAGGAATTCTTCCATTCCAGCCTCATTGTCTAGCTTGTTGGCTTATAGTTGCTCATAGTACTTTATTACAACCCTTAGTATTTCTGGTGTGTCGGTTATTACTTCTCTGCTTTCATTTCTGACTTTATTTATTTCATCCACTTCCTTTGTTTTCTGATGAGTCTGGATAATAGTTCATTCATCTTTTTTATCCCTTAAAAGAACCAGCCTATCCCTGAGTGGTGAAAGGTACTGTGGTCACCAGAGCTCAATTTGGAGGGGACCAGGGGAGACACACAGAGGTGTGGGGAGCAATGCATGACTTGGGGAAGCTTTGCAGACACAGTGGGTTCTCAGGCCTCCTGGAAAACCATAACGGAACAAGGAGGGAAGTGTGGGAGGTCTCCTCCGTCCTGCAGATGTGAGTGAGGTGAAGGTGGGGCCACTACAGCACCTATGACATGGAGGCTGGGAAATGCTGAGATAGAGCAACACCCCAACAACCAGCCTCTACCTGGGTTATTATCCCGTCTGAGTCCTCAGAGGAGTGATCTATAGAGGACTCAACACCCTCGTTATGAAATGTCAAGCTTTAGCTCATGGTTTTAAGTGAAAAATATTAGAAAACTGCAAAGCTGTCTCCTTCACCAAGAAATTTCCTGTCCTCTCACATCAGTGCTGGTGTGACACTTATAGGAAGAGAGCTGAGGTCATGTCCTGTTCATGTGGGACCAGAAACAACCAATCCTGGCACCTGTACAGGTGAGGTGACCAGGGAGCAGCCCTCACGGTCCCTTTGCACCATTCAGATGGGCTTCATCCAGCTTCCACTGTCCTCAGGACGAGCACATGTTTTATTTACTGTGGGCCTGTCAGTACGAAGGGTCCTATGGGGCAGGTGGGCATGTGGGTCAGATACTGAGGTCAGCTTACAGGGCCCTGAACTGAGCTGGGGTCTCTCTTGGTGGGAAATTTTCCAACCACAGGCCAATGAGAGCACTGAAGATGGTCTCTGTGGAGAAATAAAAGCAGGAAATATGGGAACTTTGAGAGGAGAGTCCCCATCACTGCCCACATGTCATGTGCCATCAGCAGTGTTACCTCCTCCTCTGGGGTCTGTAGTGAGAAAGCAGGAAATGAGAGCCTTGGAGAAAGAGCAAGAGGCCTCCCTGGAGACAGCTGAGAGCTTGAGAGAAAATCCCTGAGCCCAACAGGAGGCCCTTCCCTCCTGCTCCCTCTGTGCCTTTTCCTGGGGCTGCTCTCTGTGCTGTGGGCCCTGCGTACCCCCTGCTGTCCTGGATGCACCCTGCAGCTCAGCCCTGCTGTCTCCTCAGGGAGGTGTGTCTGTACTCACACTGACTTCCCCTCACTGTGTTTCTGGCACAGTAATACAGGGCTGTGTCCTCAGCTCCCAGTCTGTTCAGTGTTAACTGAACTTGGTTTTTGGATGTGTCCCTAGAGATGCTGAGGTGGGATTTCAGTGTTGGGTTATAGTCTGTACTCCCACCAGATCATATAACCCCGACCCACTCCAGCCCCTTTCCTGGAGCTTGGCGGGCCCAATGTACACCATAGCTGGTCAGAGAGAATCCAGAAACAGTGCAAGTGAGGGAGAGGGTCTGTGAGGGCTTCACCAGTGCTGGGCCCGACTCCTGCAGCTGCACCTGGGACAGGCCACCTGGGACAAGGAGCATCAGTTCTGTCAGTCACCTGCAGTCACAGCCATCCCATGACCCCATCCTGATCACTGAGACCCTCACCCTGGGAGGATGTCAGCAGGCACAGGAGAAGAGCCAGCAGTGCCATGTTCCTCATGACCACAGCTCTGCCTTGCCAGAGACCTCAGCCCTGAGTGAGGAGAGAGCTGGTAGCCTGTACCGCCCTGGGGAGGATGTACCCTGGAGCTTGAAGGGAAATTTGCATGTGGGGCAGCCTTTCCTATAAGTGTGGGGCCTGAGGTCAGGCTGCCCTGGTCTTTTGGGAGTCCCTCTTACACTCACCATGTAAGTCAGGGACAAGGGATAACAAAGGTCATTAGCAGATTGCAATTAGGTCAATGAATGGCCTAAATGGCCTATATTTTCTGAGAATAAGAAGAAATTGTGGACTCAATTAGTAGGTTACACTTTCCACTTCTCATGAATCATTTAACCATGTGTCAAAGGGATTAGCATTTGCTCTGACCATTTCTGAATCTCAAGGCCTTATGTCCACATTTCCACACTTTTAAAATCTAATTTTTTGAAATGATTCCTATCATTGTAAAAATGATAAAAATAAAGGACACCCATTTTCAGTATCTTAATTTATGATGTTATTTTGACCTGAGAAACTGCTCCCAAGCACAGACAAGTGAGACACCTGTGATTCTTGAAGTTGGAAATTTTGTGATTGTGTCTGCAGGTTCCTGTGCAAACTATTTGATATGCAAGTTCATGGCCTTTGGCAGGTTTCCCCCCTAATAGTTCCATCAGAAATAGTCATGGCTTTAGAAGGAAAGAAGACATGAAACAAAAACAGTGATCATGGATGTGCACAATCAGAATCATTCACATGTGGAAATGATGATGGATGGAGTTTGAACTGTGTTCTCTGTCTAGTGTCATCAGTGATGTTGGGGTTCAGAGGGAGGTGAGAGAAGTCAATTCCTACCATAGAATGTCTCATCGGAAAGGGAACTACAACCCGGAGAGGAATCCCTCCCTCCCATGCCCCGCCTCTCCTTCCCCTGGGAGGTCACTGTGGTCAGCGGGTGCTGGGCTCTCCCACAAACATGTTATGTCCTTAATGTGTTATGTGTACATTCTGCCATCAGACATATGATTTGCAAATACATTCTTCAAGTTTATGTTTTAATTTGTGAACTGAAATCTATAATGGGCAAAAGTCTTTAATTTCAACAAGGTTAATTAAATAATATTGTTTGTAATGGATCTTATATAGGGAGACTTTACAAAGAACTCCCCAGAAAATGCTGGGCCTCCACTGTCCATGTGGATTGGCTACAGCAGCCACAGGGACTGGAGCAGGTTCTGGTTCTAGAGGGGAGTGCTGCTGGGAAACTACCCATCAATATGGACGTGACTGTGGACCTGGGGGAGGGGAGGAAGCTGGGCTTGATTTGATCACATGACAGAAACGTGCCTGATGTTCATGGACAGAGAGCTACTGGACATGTGGGTTTACAGCCTCCTCCAGTGAAGGCCCAGAAGGAAGGGCAGGGCATCTTAGGCACAGTTCGCATCATCGTAGGAAACACCTGAATAATGATGAGCAGGGGTCCATTAAAGTAGAAACATTAAAGTTCATGCAGGCAGGGATCCAGAGAAATAAGGAACCTATCACTGCAAGGTGGGGGGAAGGGACCCCTGTTTCCTACAGGCACATTCTCACAGGATGTCTGTTTCAGGAGTTGACCCCTTCCCAGGTGCAAGATGTTATCACTTGTGCACCTTTAGGGTCATTACTGATCTGGTCTCAGCATGGATTCCTGAAGCTGCACAATTCATTTGTGTCCCTTCTCTGAACTCTCTCAACACTGACAGGGAAGGGTGGACACCCCTCACCGCAGGAGCCATGGTGATGGTGTATCTGTATGGGGAGCCTTCATTTCATTGGACCAGGACCCCTGTGTCAGTCCATCCTTGTCATCATAACCATCATCATCTTTATCACCACCATCACCATCATCATCATCATCACCCTCATCATCATCAACACCACTGGCTCACTTATCATTGTTCTTGCACTCATTTCTGCCGACATACTTGTTGTCAACATTTTTGGTCATACATTAAACATTTTAAGGAAAATATGTGGCCACACATATTACTTTACATTTGAACGCTGACAATATATGGCTCATTCCTAGCCTCCACTCCATCTGCCCCACACGGGAATCTGACCAGAAACATTGGTCTCCTCTCCATTTGTCACTAAGAGGTAGAAACCGCATGAGCCCCTGGAAGCATAATTCCTCCCCTGCCCCACCACCTCAACAAAATAAAAGCCCAAACCAGTCTCCTTTCCTGGCTCATCAGAGCAGGTCTGACTTCCTGGAGGGCCTTTTCTGTGCTTCCCAGAGGTTGAGTTAAGCACGGAATTAGCATTTCCTGTGCCTCCGTGTGTGTTTGTCATCACCCTGGACATCTGTACCAAGCAAGGATGGGTCCCTAAGCGTCTGGCTGGTGTCACCTACTCTTGTTGCTATGAGCACCATGACAGGCCAATGACCTTCACCCCAAGGTCTTTCTTCTCTAACTTTGAGGTCACATGACTCTGGTGCCCACTGCTTAACACACTCATGTTGTGCTGGCTGGCTAGAACCTTGAGCTAGCTCCGTGGGGCTGAGCTGCACTGTTGAGTACACAGAGCCTCTGGTTGGATTAAGCTGATGAGGTTTAGAAGATTAGATAATTATTATTTTAACAAAAGACTTTCTAAAAAAAGTCTCTGTGGTTTGGCCACATGAGAAACTTGTCTCTCTTCACAAAAGACTTTCTCTCTCAGAGACTCAGATGTCAGCATAGAGTCAGGACCCAGAGGTTCCCTGAGGGAAACTGTGACATGAGAAGGAAACCACACAGGAACCAGCCTGAACCTTCAACTGCACCTGCTGCAGGGATGGTCCTTGTTTTCAGGGATCCGGACCAATCCCTGGGTGTCAGAGATATTACTGCAGGGAGGTTTGTGTCTGACTTCCCCTCACTGTGTCTCTTGCACAGTAATACATGGCCGTGTCCTCCAATCTCAGGCTGCTCATTTGCAGGTCCAACGTGTTCTTGGCGTTGTCTCTAGAGATGGTGAAGCGGCCCTTCACAGAGTCAGTGTAGTATGTGCTACCACCACTACGAATAGCAGAAACCCACTCCAGCCCCTTCCCTGGAGCCTGGCGGACCCAATACATCCAGTAGCTACTGAAGGTGAATCCAGAGGCTGCACAGGAGAGTTTCAGAGACCCCCCAGGCTGCAGCAGGCCTCCCCCAGACTCCACCAGCTGCACCTCACACTGGACACCTGAAAACACAGAGACACAGGGGACTTAGAATCACATGGAAGCACAAACAGGCACAGGCACAGGGCTCAGCGCTCCCCACTCCTGACAATGACCTTGAGAAATGATCAGGAGGAAAACGCAGCTTGGCACCAAGTCCATGGTGGAGCTGCTGGGTCCTGTCTCAGGTGCTTGGGTTCTGGGTGTCTCCCAAACATGCCTGGCAAGGGCCCCCTTTTATGAGCAGGAGGAGAGCCCCATTTGCATGGAGGCTGCATATAAGGTGCAGCTGTGACCTGGGCTGCATGCCTGACCTTGTCATCCTAGGGCGACCCCAGATGGGAAAGTACTCAAGGTTGGTGGCCACATGGGGTCCAGTCCTGACCCGCCCTCCCTCCCTCCTTTCTGAGACCTGTCACCCTGACCCCATTCTTTTGGGGCCAGCTTGCAGGATTGAGAGTCCTCCTTCCTGGGGTTTTGATGAGGACCCATGGGTGCTCCCTCAGAGCCATGTGGATGGAGCTTCCTCTAGCTCCCCTTCAACCACCAAGGGCCATGTTGCCTTTCTGGGGTTTTGGAATAAGAATTAGCATTAAATGAAGCTTTTATTTTGAGTCTGAAAGAATCTCCTTGTTATTTTCCTCAATTACATCCTCCACAAAACTCTAATATACGCATGTGAGGAGGCAGGAGAGACTGAGCTGGATGCTGTTGCCACAGCCTCTGTCTCTAACCTGCTGCCACTCTCACAAGCACACAGCTGCCTCCAGAAAGCACACATTTCCCTAAACTTCCCTGCTGTGCATGTGCAAAGCCCTGTTTCCCAGCCTCTCACAGTGGAGAGTTTCCATTATTTACACATGGAGCCTGGCTGGTGGGCTCAGTGGTTTCAGGTCATCCCTATACAAAATGGTGTGATTTCTTTAGAGTCACCACCACCATCCTGTGGAGGCAGCAGGTTTTATAATTGTGTGCACCTCCCTCTCCACACGGGAAGACACATGTGTGAACGTGTGTGGTAAATGAAGAGAAGACAACACGCTGATGTAAGAAATGTCCAAACATGGAGAGCATGTTGATAAGGTTTTATGGAAGCCAAACTGTCAACAACTGTTGGGGAGCAAGACCTCCACTGCTCCAGAGAATAACCTTTTGCAGCTGTGTTTGTGCATTTGAAGTTGAGGAGGGAAGGTGAGGAGTGACGTGGAGGTGGGAGAGAGCACGGCGGGGACTGGGTGACAGGATAGTGAACAGGAGGTTCTCTCTCCTCTCTCCTCTCTCTCTTCTCTCTCTCTCTCTCTCTCTCTCTCTCTCTCTCTCTCTCTTTCTCTCTCCTTTCTCTTTCTCTCTTTCTCTTCTCCTTCTCTCTCTCATTTACTAAAATCTTTATTGTTAAAAGGATTACATAGGCCTTACTTTCTCCCCCCATCTACCCCTTCCTGCTCCCTCCTGTCCCCCATCTATGCTCTCACCACCCCATTGTCTGTGTTGTAGTGACATGTAGAAAAGTTAAAAATGTATAAAAAGGTTTTTAAATGTTTGAGTTAATTTTCCTGAAAGTGAAAGCGTGGTAAAAGACACATACCCCCACCCTGAGCGCGTGTGTCCCATAGGTCAGAATTTGACCTTCGATTACCCACTGGGAGTGACTTGCTGGGAAGACACGTGTTCACCTGCGTAATCACTGAGGAACCTTTGCAGCCCTGACGTGGGTGTAAGATAAACACCCGAACTGCTGTGGGTGCGAACAGGCTATAAAAACGGATCCCCAAGAGACCTCCTGCATCATTACTTCTTCGCTGTACGCGCTGCCCTCGCTGATCCCATGGATCCCTGCGCCCCGCTGGTGCTGGATATCTGGAAGCTTGCCTTCGCTGATCACCCCAGTCTGGGTGCAGTCCGCTCCGCTCTGACAGGTGTTGGGACACGTTCCCTGGGACAAGGTGCTAAGGATGCTGATGTGGGGGTCACCCTGGGCAATATGCTGGGACCTACCTGTAACCACAGGGTCCCCTTTATCAGAACAATGCAAATAAGGCCCAAGGTTTTGTGATGATTGAAGCCAGACTTTAGGGTGGGTTTGCACATCCACCAGGTGAATGAGGAACAGGAGGGAAGTGTGTGGTAGGGAGACAGGGCACTGTGGTGGGAGGTCCGGGTGATTATCTTTGTCATGATGGCCCAGGTGGGTTTGTGAGAGGGAAAGGTGGGGACAGATGGGCCTGTGAGATAGAATGTTGGGGGTAGAGGTCTGAGGTCAGCACACAGGGGCCTGGGCTGCACTGGGGTCTCTCTTGGTGGGGACATTTCCCAAATTCCAAACAACCAGAGCCCTGAGGATGGTCTCCTTGAAGAGAAAGAGACACAGAAAATAAAAGACTTGGTGAGGGAAGAGTCCCAGTCACTGTCGCCATGTCACCTGCAAACACAATGCCCTTCTTCACTGTTGTCTGTAGTGAGAACAGGAGAAGGAAGAGCCCTCCCTGGAGGCAGCTGAGAGCTTGAGAGGAAATCCCTGAGCCCAACAGAAAGGCCCTGCCCTCCCACCACACCCTGCCCTTGCTTCTGGGGCTGCTCTCTGTGCCTTGGGCCCTGAGCACCCCCAGGTGTCTGGGGCTCCCCTTGTAGCCCAGCCCTGCTGCCTCCTCAGGGAGGTTTGTGTCTGGGCTCACACTGACTTCCCCTCACTGTGTGTCTTGCACAGTAATACACGGCCGTGTCCTCGGTTTTCAGGCTGCTGAGCTCCATGTAGGCTGTGCTTGTGGACTTGTCTGCGGTCATGGAGACTCTGCCTTGGTACTTCTGTGCGTAGTCTGTGCCTCCATTGTAAGGGTTAACCCTCCCCACCCACTCCAGCCCCTGTCCTGGGGCCTGTCGCACCCAGTGCATGTAGTAGCTGGTGAAGGTGTATCCAGAAGCCTTGCAGGAGACCTTCACGGAGGCCCCAGGCTGCCTCACCTCAGCCCCAGGCTGCACCAGCTGCACCTGGGAGTGGACACCTGTGGGAGGAGACAGGAGTGAGTGGAATCCCCCTGGACTCTCCCTGGACCCCTCTTAACCAGCACAGGAGCCCCTTACCTGTTGCCATGGCCACCAGGAGGAGGGTTCTCCAGCTGCAGTCCATGGTGAGGGCTGTGCTGGGAGCAATTCTGTAGGGGAGGGAGTGGCTGTGGGTGATGCCCTCAGGGCACAGGCTTGCCCATATTTAACCTGGTCTGCCTCCTCTCCTTTGCATACTCATGAGGCAGAGTATTTCATAGCTGAGCTCTTGACTCTACCTCAGAGAAGGTGGTGACACAGGGACCCTGTTCAGGGAAAGTCTGAGGGTCAAAGTTCTTATTCTTTTTTCTTTAAATTATACTTGTCTTTCTCAGACTGGCTTATTTCACTTACCATGATACTCTCCAGGTCGCTTCATGCTGTCCCAAAGGGGAAGAGACCTTCACTCTTACTGCTGCTTAGTATTCCGTGGCATAAAAGTACCAGGGTGCTCCATCTGATCCTGGTTCTGTGGTGCCCACCATCACTCAGTAGTGTGCTGCCATGGAGGTGGGAGAGGCCTGCTCTGCTGCAGCTGCACTCACTAGCTGTAAGCCTGGCCTCTGTTATTAGGCTGAGCAGTGCTCCTGCTGTGGGAGCCCACTGACCACCACAGGGAGCTCCTGCATTGAGTGTTTGCCCCCTGGTGGTCAGTGTGCTTCATAGTGACTGGTCAAATGGTGGTTCAGTCATTGGGTCCTTTAGGCTGTTGTATATATCGACTAGAGGCACGGTGCTTAAAATTTGTGCACAGGACAAGGGGTGTCACTCAGCCCAGCCTGTGCCCTCTCATAATTCAGGATTCTTCAGATAGGGACCCTAGGCCTGCCTGGTGGTCAGGACAGATCTGAGCTTTCTTTCCTCCAGCTGTGACAGCTGCAATTGCCCCTGCTGCTGCCCCTGCTTACCATCTGTGTGGTTCTGCCTCCTTCCCCACCACGGGTCCCCTCCCTCTGCGGGAAACAGGTGTGGGGTGCGATCGCTTGGCTCCTGATCCTCCTTTGTGGGGGGATTGGTGGCAGAACCCCCCTTCGTGGTCAATCACCCCACAGAGGGTGTCCTGGGCCTTGCTCTTCAGGACAATTATTGGGCAATGGTGAGGCCCTCACCCAATCACATTGCACCCCCCATTGGTTAGCTTGGTATCAGTGGGTGTCATACCAGGGTCTTCTGGATGGTCTTTGTGCTGTTTGGTCATTCAGTCTATTTGCATTTTATGCTTCTAGCAATATAGCTATATGACTACATTATTTTCTCTTACATTCCTGACACTGGCTATTGTGTGGGAAATGGATTCTGTGCTCCATGTTGGAGCATTTCCTTTGACTTCTTGAAGGTCATCTATGTTTAATCTGCAGTGTTAGTCTTCCTCCATGTGTTATTCACTGCAGATGTTACTTTCTTAACCTCTAGAAACTCAAAATACAGACCAGTTCTACCCATTCCTGTCTCTTAGATTAAAGCCCTCGTGTGTTTCAACCAACAGGTAGGGAGGTCTGAGAGCTGTGGTGGGAGGTCCTGGGGGGTGACGCTGGTCCTGGTGGACCTGGTGGGCCTGTGAGAGGAAAGGTGGGGACAGGGGCCTGAGGTCAGCACACAGGGGCCTAGGCTCCCTGGGGTCTTTCTTGGTGGGAATGTTTCCTAAACACAAGACAATGAGAGCCCTGAATATGGTCTCCTTGGAGAGAAAGAGATACAGATAATAAAAGACTTGGTGAAGGAGAGTCCCCACTCCCTGCTGCCACGTCACCTGCAAACACAATGTTCTTCACTGTTGTCTGCAGTGAGAACATGAGAAGGAAGAGCCCTCCCTGGAGGCAGCTGAGAGCTAGAGAGGAAATCCCTGAGCCCAACAGGAAGGCCCTTGCCTCCCCCTCCATCTCCCTCAGCCCCTGCTCCTGGGGCTGCTCTCTGTGCTGAGGGCCCTGAGCGCCCCCTGGTGTCTGGGGTGCTCCCTGCAGCCCAGCCCTGCAGTCTCATCAGGGAGGTTAGTGTCTGGGCTCACACTGACTTCCCCTCACTGTGTCTCTTGCACAGTAATACACGGCCGTGTCCTCGGCTCTCAGGCTGCTCATTTGTAGGTACACTGTGTTCTTGGCGTTGTCTCTGGAGATGGTGAAGCGGCCCTTCACAGAGTCAGCATAGTATATGGTACTACCACTAGGACCAGTGATATATGAGACCCATTCCAGGTCCTTCCCTGGAGCCTGGCGGACCCAGTGCATGTCAAAGCTTCTGAAGGTGAATCCAGAGGCTGCACAGGAGAGTCTCAGAGACCCCCCAGGCTTCACCAGGCTTCCCCCAGACTCCACCAGTTGCACCTCACACTGGACACCTGCAAACACAGAGACCCAGGTGAACTTAGAATCACATGGAAGCACAAACAGGCACAGGCACAGGGCTCAGCGCTCCCCACTCCTGACAATGACCTTGAGAAATGATCAGGAGGAAAACGCAGCTTGGCACCAAGTCCATGGTGGAGCCGCTGGGGTCCTGTCTCAGTTGTTTGGGTTCTGGGTGTCTCCCCAACAAGCCGGGCAAGGGCCCCCTTTTATGAGCAGGGGGAGAGCCCCATTTGCATGGAGTTTGCATATAAGGTGCAGCTGTGACCTGGGCTGCATGCCTGACCTTGTCATCCTAGGGCAACCCCAGATGGAAAAGGACTCAAGGATGCTGGCCACAGGGTTCCCATCCTGACCTGACCTCCCTCCCTCCATTCTTGAGACCCGTCACCCTGACCCCATTCCTTTGGGGGCAGCTTCCAGGATTGAGAGTCCTCCTTCTTGGGGTTTTGATGAGAACCCATGAGTTCTCCCTCAGAGGTGCATGGATGGGGCTTCCTCTCACTCCCCTTCACCTGCTATGGGCCATGTTAAATTTTAGGGGTTTGGGAATAAGAATGTGCATTGGATGAAGCTTTTCTTTTGAGACTGAAAGATTCTCCTTGTTATTTTCCACAATCAGATCCTCACAAAACTCGAACATATGCGTGTGTGGAGGCAGGAGAGGCTGGGCTGGACGCTGTGGCCTCAAACTCCATCTCTAACCTGCTGCCACTCTCACAAGCACACAGGTGCTTCCCGATAGCACACATTTCCCTCAACTTCCCTGCTGTTCCTGTGCAAGAGCTCTGTTTCCAACCTCTCACAGTGGAGAGTTTCCATCATGTACACATGGAGCCTGGCTGAGGGGCTCAGTGGTTGGAGGTCATTCCCAGACCAAAGGGAGTGAACTGTTTAGTCCCCACCACCGTCCTGTGGAGGCAGCAGGTTTTATAATTCTGTGAACCTCCCTCTCCACACGGAAGACCCATGTGTGATTGTGTGTGGTAAATGAAGAGAAGAGATCACGCTGCTGTAAGAAATGTCCACACATTGTGAGGATGTTTATAAGATTTTAGTGGAGCCAAACTGTCAATAACTGTTGGGGAGCAAGACATCTAATGCTCCAGAGAATCACCGTTTGCAGCTGCGTTTGTGCATTTGAAGTCAAGAAGGGAAGGTGAGGAGTGACATGGAGGTGGGAGAGAGCAAGGGACTGGATGCAAGGATAGTGAACAGGAGGTTCTATCTCTCTCCTCCGCTCTCCTCTCCCCTCCCCTCCCCTCCCCTCCCCTCCCCTCCCCTCCCCTCTCCTTTCCTCTCCTCTCTCCTCCCCTCCCCTCTCCTCCCCTCCTCTCTCCTCTCCCCTCTCCTCCCCTCTCCTCCCCTCCCCTCTCCTCTCCTCTCCCCTCCTCTCTTCCCCTCTCCTCCCCTCTCCTCTCCTCTCCCCTCCCCTCCCCTCTCTCCTCCCCTTCCCTCCCCTCCCCTCTCCTCCCCTCTCCTCCCCTTCCCTCCCCTCTCTCCTCCCCTCCCCTCCCCTCTCCTCTCCTCTCCTCTCCCCTCCCCTCCTCTCCCCTCCTCTCCCCTCTCCTCCCCTCTCCTCCCCTCTCCTCTCCTCTCCTCTCCTCTCCTCTCCTCTCCTCTCCTCTCCTCTCTTCTCCCCTTCTCCTCTCCCCTCCCCTCCCTTCCCCTCTCCTCTCCTCTCCTCTCTCCTCCCCTTCTTCTCCCCTCCCCTTCACCTCTCCTCTCCCCTCCTCTCCTCTCCCCTCCCCTCCCCTCCCCTCTCCTCTCCTCTCCTCTCCCCTCCCCTCCCCTCCCCTTCTCCTCTACCCTCCCCTCCCCTCTTCTCTCCTCTCCCCTCTCCTCCCCTTCTCCTTCTCTCCCCTTCTCCCCTCCCCTCCCCTCCCCTCCCCTCCCCTCTCCTCTCCTCTCCTCTCCTCTCCCCTCCCCTCCCCTCCTTTCTCCTCCCCTCTCCTCCCCTCTCCTCTCCTCTCCTCTCTCCTCCCCTTCTCCTCTCCCCTCCCCTCCCCTCCCCTCTCCTCTTCTCTCCTCTCCTCTTTCCTCCCCTTCTCCTCCCCTCCCCTTCTCCTCTCCTCTCCTCTCCCCTCCTCTCCTCTCCTCTCCCCTCCTCTCCTCTCCTCTCCCCTCCCCTCCCCTCGCCTCCCCTCCCCTCCCCTCGCCTCCCCTCCCCTCCCCTCCCCTCCCCTCCCCTCGCCTCCCCTCCCCTCCCCTCCCCTCCCCTCCCCTCCCCTCCCCTCCCCTCCCCTCCCCTCCCCTCCCCTCCCCTCTCCTCTCCTCTCCTCTCCTCTCCTCTCCTCTCCTCCTCTCCTCTCTCTCTCTCCCCCCCTAGTCTTTATTGTAGAAAATATTACATAGGTCCCCCTTTTCTCCCCATTATCCTCTTTACTCCTGCTCTCTTCCCTTTCCCAGGCTCTCACCACTCCATTGTCTGTGTAAGCAGGTTAGGAATGTATGCAGACAAGTTCATTGGTTCATCATTCCCACCCACCCTCCCCTGCCTTCCCTCTGAGGTTCCATGGTCTGTTCATGCCTCTTTGTCTCTGGGTTATTTATTTTTTATCAGTTTATTTAATCCATTAGCAATGCAGACTCTGGCAGCCATTATATTAACAATATGGAGTTCCATGTAAAAATTAAAAATGAAACTTTTAGTTGATCCAGTGATCCCACTTCCAGGAATACATCCTAAGAGACCCGAAGCAGGCATCAGAAAGAGTGAATTCAGCCTTATGTTCCTAGAAGTGCAATTTATAATAGCTAAGCTTTGGAGACAGCCTAATTAGGAGATGATTGGACAACCATGGTACATTTACAGCATGGAACACTAATCAGCTGTGAAAAAGAAAGAACTGTTAAAGTAAAACAAACAAACAAACAAACGAACAAACAAAAAATATTTAGACCTGTGAAGAATTTTGTCAATTTATTTGAGCCAAACTGTGGCTACATGCCTGGAAGTAGAACCTCAATGAATTGAGATACTGCTCCGGAGACAGGGGGTTACATCCGTGTTTATACATTGCAATCAAAGGAAGGGATGTAGATGGGTTACATGAAATTCACTGGTGGTAGATTAAGGAGATGGGAGAGAGCAAAGCGAGAGACCTCTGAGATAGGGTACAAAGTGAAATGATGGACAGGTGCATCTTTTACAGGATGGATACAGGAGAGTTTAAGATAATTAACAGCTGACCATTAACTTGATAACAATAACAATGAGAGAATGTACTGGTGATATTTGTTGTGCCCCAAGGGGTTTGGAAAATAAAGGGCAGTTACAAGTTACCCAGTCATTTCATAGGAATTTAAATTACAGCCCAAAAAACAAATGGGCTCAGTAAAGATCTAAGTTCATCTTTGTAAGGAAAATATTACCTTTGGTCATGACTACCCACCATAACTGGGGTATAGTTAAATATTTAATTTTTAGACCATCTTTTGTCGTTATATTAGGTTTTTCTGAGTTTGTACAAATACTATGCAGGCCTCTTTTGAGCTTGTCAGCTTACCATATGGTCCCTTTGGTCCCCAGAACAGAGCCCCCTTTTTGTTCACAAACACAATCCCTAACACTAGACCGAGGACAGGACTTCCTGTGAGCTCTGTGGCTGAGCCTGTGAGCACAACTAATTTAAGACTGAGCAGGAAATGGTGTCTTTCCTCAACTTTCCACCTGCTCCTGGTCAGGGCCCTGTGCTGGTCTGGAGCGCTCCCTGGTGTCAAGGATACTCTCTGCAGCCCAGCCCTGCTGCCTCCTCAGGGAGGTTTGTGTCTGGGCTCACACTGACTTCCCCTCACTGTGTGTCTTGCACAGTAATACACGGCCGTGTCCTCGGTTTTCAGGCTGCGGAACTCCATGTAGGCTGTGCTCCTGGGTGTGTCTGCGGTGATGGAGACTCTGCCTTGGAACTTCTGTGCGTAGCTTGTTTCTCCATCTTCAGGGTCAATCCCTCCCACCCACTCCAGCCCCTGTCCTGGGGCCTGTCGCACCCATTCTATATAGTATTCTGTGAAGGTGTATCCAGAAGCCTTGCAGGAGACCTTCACAGAGGCCCCAGGCTGCCTCACCTCAGCCCCAGGCTGCACCAGCTGCACCTGGGAGTGGACACCTGTGGGAGGAGACAGGAGTGAGTGGAATCTCCCTGGGCTCTCCTTGGACACTCCTTAACCAGAACAGGAGCCCCTTACTTGTTGCCATGGTCACCAGGAAGAGGGTTCTCCAGCTGCAGTCCATGGTGAGGGCTCTGCTGGGAGCAATTCTGTAGGGGAGGGAGTGGCTGTGGGTGATGCCCTCAGGGCACAGACTCACCCACATTTAACCTGGTGTGCCTCCTCTCTTTTGCATATTCCTGAGGAAGAGTATTTCATAGCTGAGGTCTTGAGCCCACCTGAGAGAAGATGGTGACACAGGGACCATGTTCAGGGGGAGTATGAAGATCCAAGTCCTAATTCTTTTTCTTTAAATTGTACCTTCATTGTTGAAGGTATTACTTATGTCCCCTTGTCTCCCCCATTGACACCTTCTAGCCTGCCCTGGGTGCCCCAGACCTTCACCATCCTGTTGTCTGTTTCCCTGGATTAAGCCTATGTGCATATGAGATTGTTGGTTGACCTCTTCCCACCCACCCACCCTACCACGATTTCCTTCTGAGATCCCCGGGCTGGTCCATGCTTCCAGGTTTCTTGATCCATTCTCTTCATCAGTTTATTTTGTTCATTAGGTTCCACATATGAGTGAGATCATGTGATACTTGTCTTTGTCTGACTGGCTTATTTCACTTAGCATGATACTCTTCAGTTCTCCCATGCTGTCCCAAAGAGTAAGAGATCCTTCTCTTTTACTGCTGTATATTCTTCCGTGGCATAAATGTACCACAGCTTTTTATCCAATCAGCTACTGATGGGCACTTGGGCTGTTTCCAGATCTTAGCTATTGCAAGTTGTGCTGCTATGAACACAGGGGTGCATGCATTGTTTCTAATTGGTGTATGGGGTCCCTTAGCATATATTCTAAAAGTGAGATCACTGGGTCAAATGGCAGTTCCATCTTTAACTTTTTGAGGAAACTCCATACTGTGTTCCATAGTGGCTGCACCAGCCTGCATTCCCACCAGCAGAGCAGGAGGGGTTCCCTTTGCTCCACACCCTCACCAGCACTTGTCATTTGTTGACTTGTTGATGGTAGCCATTCTGACAGGTGTGAGCTGATAGCTCCTGTCCTTTTAATTTGCATCTCTCTGAGGGTCAGTGACTGAGCATTTTTCCAATGTCTCTTGGCCAACTGTAATTATAAAAAGTTTTGATGTAAATCAATCATATGAAGAAACATATAAAAATAATTTTATATGAAGAGAATTATTTTTCTCTGTCCATTATTACAGACTAAATAGACCATCCAGATAACCACCCGCTAATGAATCTGGTGGATCTAATATCATAGAAACCTGGTCAGCCTTGATGTTCCACCTGATTCTCACCATCAGGGTCTGAGTCCATGTGGACACGGGACATGGTTCTAACTGGGAGCTGGGAGGGCACGTGGGGTTTTCTTGCTTCATCAGCAGCTCATTTCAGAGGCACCATGTCCTCCCTCTCCACTGCCTCCTGGGGTCTGCGTGTGGTCCTGGGCAGTGCTGTCACTGTGTCCCTACATGATGGGCAACCCTTGGCTCTGAAGCCCATTCACGGGATGGACCACGTGCAACATAGAAAAAGCCACCCTGAGCCTGGGGGGGGAGGGGAGTTACCATGGATGGGAATTCACCACCTCTGAGCAGGCACACCTCCAGGACCGTTCCTTCATTGTGCTGTGATTTCCTCATTGCAAAACCAGTTCCATTTGCCTCTCTCTGCCCTGAAATAGCCACACACCACACCTGGAGTCCTTCAGGAGAGAAAGCATTGGCTTGAAGACTAACCCAAGTTCCAGGTTCTTTATGAGGTTCAAACTACTGGGTCCTGCACCCCAGACAGATGGGTATCATGCCAGAATTTCAAATAAAATACCATGGGCACACACACAGAAACACACGTACGCGCTCACACTCTCACACACACAACTCCAAACTCCCAGGAAGAAAACCCGTCCCCGGGTTCCTGAGGGGCCTTGGAGGCCCTGCCTCTTAGGAGACTGTGATGCCTGGACCCTGACCTAAGGAATGTCCAGGTTCTCATCCAGGTGGGGGGGCTGTGGGTGTTCTTATATGACAGGACTTTTCAGATGGTTAAGGTGGGGACGAGGGAGCTAAGGGTGCTGGCATGGGCTCACCCGGAGACATCTGGCGTGGGTCCTTCACCAAGGACCTACCTGTAGCCACAGGGTCCCCTTCATTGGGAAACAATGCAAATCAGACCCAAGGTTTTGTGATGATTGAAGTCAAATGTTGGGGAGGGTTTGCGCATCCACCTGAGTGAATGAGGACCAGGAGGGAAGGGGGTGGTAGAGAGGACAGAGCGCTGTGGTAGAGGGTCCTGGGGGATATTTCTCGTCATCATGGCACCATGTAGGCCTGTGAGAGGGCAAGGTGGGGGCAGGTGGGCCTGTGAGAGGGAGAGGTGGGGCAGGGGACTGAGGTCAGCACACGGGGGCCTGGGCTGCGCTGGAGTTGCTCTTTGTGGGAAGGTATCACAAACCTAGGAGGACTAGAGCCCTGAGGATGGTCTCTATAAGGTTCTACCTCCTCCCAGCAGGTGGGCAGAGTTATGACATTACTGGCATCTGTCACAGAGACATCCCCAAGACATTGAACAACCAATCAGAGCCTGCCAAAGTGTCCTGGGGCCCACCCCTTTCTGTTCTGCCCTGGGTCCAACGCTCTCCTGTTCCTGCCCTTAAAAAGACCCCCCAGACCTGCCACGTGTTGCTGATCCTCCATTTAAAGGCTGCACCCAGGCTGGGTCATCTCCATCTCCCCTATCCCCTCCCCACTCCTTCAATTCGGATTTCTCTACCTCCATAATGACTCCCGCTCATCACTGGGGAATGGACTTTACTTTAAAATTCCTTAGTGGTCAGTTTTCTGTGCATCAAACCTTACAGTCTCCTTGTAGAGAAAGAGAAACAGAAAATAAAAGACTTGGTGAAGGAGAGTCCCTGTCATTGCTGCCTTGTCACTTGCAAACACAATGCCCTTCTTCACTGTTGTCTGCAGTGAGAACATGAGAAGGAAGAGCCCTCCCAGAGGCAGCTGAACGCTTGAGAGGAAATCCCTGAGCCCAACAGGAAGGCCCTTCCTCCACCATTTCTCTGCCCTGCACCTGGGCATGTTCTCTGTGCTGCGGGCCCTGAGCGCCCCCTGGTGTCCTGGACACTCCCTGCAACCCAGCCCTGCTGCCTCCTCAGGAGGTTTGTGTCTGGGCTCACACTGACTTCCCCTCACTGTGTCTCTTGCACAGTAATACAGGGCTGTGTCCTTGGCTTTCAGGCTGCTCATTTGCAGGTACAGCGTGTTCTTCGCGTTGTCTCTGGAGATGGTGAAGCGGCCTTTCACAGAGTCGGCGTAGTATGAGCTAACAGCACCATTACTAATGTATGCGACCCACTCCAGCCCCTTCCCTGGAGCCTGGCGGACCCAGTTCATGCAATGGCTACTGAAGGTGAATCCAGAGGCTGCACAGGAGAGTCTCAGAGACCCCCCAGGCTGCACAAGGCCTCCCTCAGACTCCACCAGCTGCACCTCACACTGGACACCTGCAAACACAGAGACACAGGGGACTTAGAATCACATGGAAGCACAAACAGGCACAGGCACAGGCACAGGGCTCAGCACTCCCCACTCCTGACAATGACCTTGAGAAATGATCAGGAGGAAAACGCAGCTTGGCACCAAGTCCATGGTGGAGCCGCTGGGTCCTGTCTCAGGTGCTTGGGTTCTGGGTGTCTCCCCAACATGCCAGGCAAGGGCCCCCTTTTATAATCAGGAGGAGAGCCCCATTTGCATAGAGTTTGCATATAAGGTGCAGTTGTTACCTGGGCTGTATGCCTGACCTTGTCATCCTAGGGACTACCCAAGATGGGAAAGGAGTCAAGGATACTGGCCAAAGGAGGTTCTGTCCTGACCCTTCCTCCCTCCCCGCTTTGCTGAGACTCATTTCCCTGACCCCATTCCTTTGGGAACAGCTAACAGGATTGAGAGTCCTCCTTCTTTGACGTTTTGATGAGGACCCAGGGGTGCTCCCCCAGAGGCCTCTGGATGGGGCCTCTTCTCGCTCTCCTTCACCCGCTGTGGGCCATGTTGTCTTTCTGGGGTTTGGAAATAAGAATGTGCATTGAATGATAATTTTATTTTGAGAATGAAAGATTCTCCTTGTTATTTTCCACAATCAGATCCTCCATAAAACTCTAACATATGCATGTGAGGAGGCAGCAGAGGCTTGGCTGGACGCTGTGGCTGCAGCCTCTGTCTCTAACCTGCTGCCACTCTCACAAGCACACAGCTGTCTCCGGAAAGCTTGAATTTCCCTCAACTTCCCTGCTCTTCCTGTGCAAAAGCCCTATTTCCAGCCTCTCACAGTGCAGTTTCCATCATTTACACATGGAGCCTGGCTGGTGGGCTCAGTGGTTGGAGCTCATCCCCACACCAAAGGGTGTGAACTCTTTAGAGTCACCACCATCATCCTGTGGAGGAAGCAGGTGTTATAATTGTGTGCACCTCCCTCTTCACACGGGAAGAAACATGTGTGAACGTGTGTGGTAAACGAAGAGAAGGCAACACGCTGATGTAAGAAATGTCCAAATATGGAGAGCATGTTTATAAGATTTTATTGGTGCCAAACTTTTGACAACTGTTGGGAAGGAAGACCTCCAATGTTCCAGAGAATAACCATTTGCAGCTGCATTTGTGCATTTGAAGTTAAGGAGGGAAGGTGAGGAGTGACATGGAGGTGGGAGAGAGGAAGGTGGGGACTGGATGCCTGGATAGTGAACAGGAGGTTCTCTCTCTCTCTCTTTCTGTCTGTCTGTCGGTCTGTCTCTCCTTTATCTTTATTGTTAAAAATATTACATAGGTCCCCCTTTTCTCCCCATTATTCTTTTTACTCCCACTCTCTTCCCCTCCCCAGGCTCTCACCACTCCATTGTCTGTGTAAGCAGGTGAGGAATGTATGCAGACAAGTTCATTGGTTCATCATTCCCACCCACCCTCCCCTGCCTTCCCTCTGCTGTTCCATGGTCTTTTCATACCTCCTTGTCTCCGGGTTTATTTTTCCCCCATCACTTTATTTAGTCCATTAGCAATGCAGACTCTGGCAGCCATTATATTAACAATATGGAGTTCCATCTAAAAATTAAAAATGGAACTTTCAGTTGACCCAGTGTTCCCACTTACAGGAATACATCCTAAGAAACCCAAAACACTCATCAGAAAGAATGCATTCACCACTATGCTTGTAGCAGTGCAATTTACAACAGCTAAGCTTTGGAGACATCATTAGCAGATGATTGGATAACAGTGGTATATCTAAACTACAGAACACTATGCAGCTCTTAAAAAGACAGAATTGTTAAAGTAAAAAAAGCAAAAAGACATTTAGACCTGTGAAGAATTTTGTGAGTTTATTTGAGCCAAACTGTGGACATATGCCTGGAAGTAGAGCCTCAATGAATTGAGATACTGCTCCGGAGATAGGGGGTTACATCTGTGTTTATACATTGCAATCAAAGGAATGGATGTAGTGGGGTTACATGAAATTCACTGGTGATAGATTAAGGAGGTGGGAGAAAGCAAAGCGGGGAGACCTCTGGGATTTTGTACAAAGTGCAATAATGGACAGGTGTCCCCTTTATAGGATGGATACAGGAGAGTTTAAGATAATTGGCAGTTGAGGATTAACTTGATAACAATCACAGTGAGAGAATGTACTGATGATACTGGTTGTGCCCTGAGGGTTTGGAAAATAAAGGAAAGTTACAAGTAACCCAGGCATTTCACAGGAATGTGATTTAGAGGCCAAAAGGCAAATGGGCTCAGTAAAGATCTAAGTTCATCTTTGTAAGGAATATACTGGCCTTGGATATGACTACCCACCGTAACCTGTGTGTAGTTAAATATTTAAATTTCAGACCATATTTTGTGGTTATGTAAGGTCACTGAATTTGTACAACTGCCATGGAGGCCTCCCCTGAGCGTGTCGGGTCAGCATGAGGCCCCTTTCGCCCTAGAACAGAGCCCCCTTTTGTTCACAAACACAATCCCTAACACTAGACCCTGGACAGGGCTTCCTGTGAGCTCTGTGGCTGAGCCTGTGAGCAAAACAATTTTAAGACTGAGCAGGAAATGGTTTCTTTCCTCAGCTTTCCACCTGCTCCTAAACTGAGCCTTATGCTGGTCATGATTGCCCCCTGGTATCAAGGACACTATCTGCAGCCCAGCCCTGCTGCCTCCTCTGGGAGGTTTGTGTCTGGGCTCACACTGACTTCCCCTCACTGTGTCTTGCACAGTAATACATGGCCGTGTCCTCGGTTCTCAGGCTGCTGAGCTCCATGTAGGCTGTGCTTGTGGACTTGTCTATGGTCATGGAGACTCTGCCTTGGAACTTCTGTGCATGGCTTGTGGCTCCATCGCCAGGGCAAACTCAACCCACCCACTCAAGTCCCTATCCTGGTACATCCAGTAGCTGGTGAAGGTGTATCCAGAAGTCTTGCAGGAGACCTTCACGGATGCCCCAGGCTGCCTCACCTCAGCCCCAGGCTGCACCAGCTGCACCAGCTGCACCTGGGAGTAGACACCTGTGGGAGGAGACAGGAGTGAGCGGAATCCCCCTGGACTCTCCCTGGACCCTCCTTAACCAGGACAGGAGCCCCTTACCTGTCGCCATGGCCACCAGGAGGAGGGTTCTCCAGCTGCAGTCCATTGTGAGGGCTGTGCTGGGAGCACTTCTGTAGGGGAGGGTGTGGATGTGGGTGATACTCTCAGGGCACAGACTTACCCATATTTAACCTGGTGTGTCTCCTCTCTTTTGCATATTCATGAGGCAGAGTATTTCATAGCTGAGGTCTGGACCCAACCTTTGAGAAGATGGTCACACAGGGACCATGTTCAGTGGATGTCGGTGGGTTCAAGTTCTAATTCTTTTCTGTTCAAATTTTACCTTTATTGTTGAAGGTATTACTCATGTCCCCTTGTGTCTCCCATTGACACATTCTAGCCTGCCCTGGTGCCCCAGCTCTCACCATCCTGTTGTCTGTGTCCCTGGATTAAGCCTATGTGCATATGAGTTTGTTGGTTCACCTCTTCCCACCCACCCTCCCTATCACGATTTCCCTCTGAGATCCCCAGTCTGCTCCATGTTTCCAGGTCTCTGGATCCATTCTCTTATCCATTTATTTTGTTCATTAAATTCCACATATGAGTGAGACCATTTGATACTTGTATTTCTCTGGCTGGCTTATTTCACTTAGCATGATACTCTCCAGGTCCCTCTATGCTGTTCCAAAGTCTAAGAGATCCTTCACTTTTACTATTGCATAGTATTTCGTGGCATAAGTGTGTCAGGGCTTTTTATCCACTCAGCTACTGATGGGCATTAGGGCTGTTTCCAGATCTTAGCTATTGAATACTGTACTGCTGTGAATATGAGCATGCATACATTGTTTATGATTGGTTTTTCAGGTTTCTTTGGATAAATTCCTAAAAGTGACATCACTGGGTCAAATGACAGTTCCTTGTTTAATTTTTTGAGGAAACTCCATTCTGTGTTCCATAGTGGCTGCACCAGCTGCATTCCCACCAGCAGAGTAGGAGGGTTCCCTTTGCTCCACACCCTCACCAGCACTTGTCATTTGTTGATTTGTTGATGGTAGCCATTCTGACAGGTGTGAGCTGATAACCTCCTGTCCTTTTAATTTGCATCTCTCTGATGGTCATTGACTCTGTACATTTCTCCTATGACTCTTCGCCATCCATATGTTCCCCCTTGGAGAAGTGTGTATTTAGGTCCTATGCCCATTTTTAAATTGGATTGTTTGTCTTCTTTTGGTTAAGTTGTATAGATTTCTTATATATTTTAGATATTAACCCTTTACACATGTATCCTTGTCAAATACGTTCTCCCATTCTGTGGGCTTCCTTATCACTTAGTTGACAGTTTCTTTGCTGTGCAGACACTTCCTATTCTGATGTATCCCCACTTGTTTATTTTCTCCTTAGTTTCCTTTGTTCTGGGATATGTATCTGTAAACAAATGGCTATGAGAGCTGTCTGAGATTTTGCTGCCTGTGGTTTCTTCCGGAATTTTATATGGTTTCCCTACTTTTATTGAGGTTCTGTTAACTATTTTGCATATAATCCTGTGTGTGGTGAATGTTAATGGATTGTTTCGTTTTCTTGCTCGTTTATCTGTCCAATTTTCACAGCAATATTTATTTAAAAGACTGTTTTGATTCCATTGTATGCTATTGCCTCCTTTGGGAAATATTAATTGATCTTAATGGCTTGGGTAGATATCTGAGTTCTTTCTCTGTTCTGTTCCATGGATGTATGTGCCTGTTCTTGTGCCAGTGCCTGGCTGTTTTGATTCCTATGGCTTTGGAGTATAATTCAATATCTGGTATTGTGATACCTCCACATTTGTTCTTCTTTCTCAAGATGGCTGTGGCTAATTGGGATCTTTTTTTGTTCCATATTAATTGTTGAATCATGAGTTGTAGATCTGTGAAATATGCTGTTGCAATTTGAATGGGGATTACATTGAGTCAGTAGAGTGCTTTGGGTAATATGGACTTTTTAATGATCTTAATTCTAACATCCATGATCACAGTATAGTTTTCCACTTATTTATATCTTTCTCTAACTTTTTATTCAACACCAAGTACTCTTCTGAGTACAAGTCTTTTACTTGCTTGGTTAAGTTTATTATTACATTTCATAATATTTCTGATGCAAAGGTAAATGGGATTGTGGGTTTCGTTTCCCTTTCTGAGAATTAATTATTGGTGTATAAAAGTACCATTGATTTCTGGGTGTTAATTTTGTGTCCTGCCACATTGATGGATTCATTTATTAAATCTAGGTGTGATTTTTGTGTGGGTTCTTTAGGGTTTCTATGGCCAATATCATGTCATCTATGAATAATAAGTGTTTCACTTCCTTCTTTCCAATTTGGATGCCTTTTATTTATTCTTCTTGTCTGATTGCTGTGGCTAGAACTTCCAGTACTATGTTGAATAAGAGTGGTGAAAGCAGACCTTTCTGTTTTGTTCATTTTCTGAGGAGAAATGGTTTTTGTGTTTGCTCATTGAGTATGATTCTGGATGTGGGTTTCTCATACATGTCCTTTAGTATGTTGAGATATGAGCCCTCTTCTCCCACTTTGCTGAGAGTATTTATCAAAGTGGGTGTTGGGGTTTGTTGAATGCTTTTTCTGATTATATAGATATGGTCATGTTATATTCTTCTTTCAATTTGTTTATGTGATGTATCAGGTATATTGATTTGTGAATATCATACAAGCCTTGCATCCCTGGATCAATCCCAGTTGGTGATGGTGCATGATGTTTTAAAAATATTGCTGGATCCAATTTGCTAATATTTAGTTGAGAATTTTAGCATCTGTGTTCATCAGGGATATTGGCCTTAATTTTCTCTCTTAGGAGTGTCATCTGCTTAGGGAATTAGGGTAATGCTGGCCGCATAAAAAGAGTTTGGAGCTGTTCCTTCCTCTGGGAATTTTTTGAATAGTTTGGAGATTATAGGTGCTAGTTCTTCTTTGGATGTTTGGTCAAACTCCCCTGTGAAGGCATCCAGTTGTTATTGGCCTATCCAGATTTTCTGATTCTCCCTTTTTAAGTTTGGGGTACTGTGTTTTTCTAGTAATTCTTCCATTTCATCCAAATTGTCCAGCATGTTGGCGTATAGTTGTTCTTAGTACTTTATTACAAATGTTTTTATTTCTGGAGTGTCAGTTGTTACTTCTCTGCTTTCATTTATTTTGGTTACCTCTCTTTGTTTCCTGATGAGTCTAGTCTGTATAGTGTTTCCTCCAATTTAAAAAAAAATCTCTTCAAAGGACCAGCTAATTGTTTCACCAAGTTCCATTTCTGAGTGGTGTAAGTTTCTGTATTCAGCAGAGCTGTCAATCAGTAGGGGACCAGGGGAGACACACAGAGGTCTGGGGAGCAGTGTATGACTTGGGAAGCTTTACAGAAACAGTGGGTTCTCAGGGCTCCTGGAAACTAACCTAAGGAGCAAGAAGGGAAGTGTGGGAGGTCTCCTCTTTCCTGAAGATGTGAGTGAGGTGAAGGTGGGGCCACTACAGCACCTATGACATGGAGGCTGGGAAATGCTGAGATAGAGCAACAACTCAACAAGCAGCCTCTACCTGGGTTATTATCCCGTCTGAGTCCTCAGAGGAGTGATCAACAGAGGACTCAGCATTGTCATTATGAAATGTCAAACTTTAGCCCATGGATTTAAGTAAAAAAAAAAGATTGGAAAACTGTAAAGCTGTCTCCTTCACCAAGAAATTTCCAAAGTCAACGCCTGTTAACATGAGATGATTTCCAATGACCCTTGTTAAACATCCTATTAAACCACACTACACTGGACACACACACTGCTATCCTCACATCAGTGCTGGCATGTCACCTATAGGAAGAGAGCTGAGGTTATTTCCTGCTCCTGTGGGACCAGAAACAACCAATCCTGGCACCTGTACAGATGAGGTGACCAGGGAGCAGCCCTCACGGGTCCTTTGCTCCATTCAGATGGGCTTCATCCAGCTTCCACTGTCCTCTGGACGAGAACATGTTTTATTTACTGTGGGCCTGTCAGTATAAAGGCCCCTATAGGGCAGATGGGCTTGTGGGTCAGATCCTGAGCTCAGCAAACAGGGCCCTAAACTGAGCTGGGGTCTCATTTGATGAAAATGTTTCCAACCACAGGGCGATGAGAGCACTGAGGATGGTCTCTGTTGAGAAAGAAAAGCAGCAAATAAAGGAACTTGGTGGGGAGAATCCCCATCACTGCCCACATGTCATCTGCCAGCGGCAGTGTTACCTCCTCCTCTGGGGTATGCAGTGAGAAAGCAGGAATTTAGAGCCTCAGAGAAAGAGAAACAACCCTCCCTGGAGGCAGCTGAGAGCTTGAGAGGACATCCCTGAGCCCACCAGGAAGGTCTTTCCCTCCCACCTCCCTCTGCCCCTGCTCCTGGGGCTGCTGTGGGCCTGGCGCGCCCCCTGGTGTCCTGGATGCTCCTTGCAGCCCAGCCCTGCTGCCTCCTCAGGGAGGTTTTTGTCTAGGCCCACACTGACTTCCCCTCATTGTGTCTCTTGCACAGTAATACACAGCTGTGTCCTCAGCTCTCATGCTGTTCAGTGTTAACTGAACTTGGCTCTTGGAGGTTTCCCTAGTGATGCTGAGGCGTGATTTCAGTGTTGGGTTATAGTCTGTACTTCCATCAGACCATATCGCCCCGACCCACTCCAGCCCCTTTCCTGGAGCCTGGCGGGCCCAATGTACACCATAGCTGGTCAGAGAGAATCCAGAGACAGTGCAGGTGAGGGAGAGTGTCTGCGAGGGCTTCACCACTCCTGGGCCCGACTCCTGCAGCTGCACCTCAGACAGGACACCTGGGAAAGAGAGAACACAGTGAGTCCTGGGCTCAGATTCAGGGTCCCCATCTTCTCATGTCTAAGCCCTGAGTCACTCATATCTGGGCACTGACAGCAGGAAGAGGAAGAGCCACAGGGGAGTCATGTCCTCCAGTTGAGGTCCTCGTCCCCCAGAAAGCGTTCTCCAGGGGGAGGAGGCCTGCCATTTAAGTGGACGCCAACTGTGTGTGTGTCTGGTGGCTGTGTGGGCATTTGCATACGGGAGGTATCTGCACATACAAAGGGAAGAGTTGAGGGAGGTCCAGGTCTCTGGGGCTTCTCCTGGAAGGAGTTGCTAACTGTGCCCTCAGAGAACCAGGTCCTCCTTGGGGTCCTGGTCACCGTGCCCAGGGGCCTCTCATTCCACACTAGGGGCTGTGCTGCAGGAGGTGGTGAGGAAGTAGGATGTGGGCACAATCAGTGACTCCTGAGGGATAACATTAATGTGACTCTGCTTCCATGGATATAGATATAGATATGGATATGGATATGGATATGGATATAGATATAGATAGATGATATAGGTATAGGTATAAGTATAGGTATAGATATAGATATATAGATATAGATGATAGAGGTAGAGATAGTGGTAGTGTAAGGATAGATATAGATATAGGTATAAATATTTAGAATGTTCTTGATTTTTAGAAAAAGAGGAAGGGAGCGGCATAGAAAGATAGAAACTTCCATGAAAGTGAATCATTGATTGGCTGCCTCCTGCATGGCCCACTCTGGGGTGAAGACCAAAACCCCATCAAGTGCCCACACCAGACACCTAACCAGTGACTTCTTGGGCTCCAGGTTGGATCAACCGCTGAGCCACAGGAGCCAGACTGGATCTTCTTTGGTTTGTCATCACCTGAGGACATGTTCATTGAATTTTAGAGTGAAATGAAAGAGAGAGGGAAGGACAGAGAGAAACCTATATCAGTTGTCTCCCATGTATATCCATACTGCAAATCAAGCCTTTAACACTCTCATTTATTAATTTATTTAAATATATTTTTATTGAGGGAAACAAAGATGGTGACATTAGGTAAACACTCCTAAATGGCTGCCGGGCACAACAAGTCCAAAATAACCTATAAAACAAATGTCTGTCTCCCAAAAACCAAAGGAAAGCAGGCTGAGAAGAAGCCCTACATCTAGACTGAAAGAGAATCATGAGAATCCAGAGCACAGGCGCTGAAAAACTGAGGTAGGGGGTGAGGACTTGATAAGGGCTGGCGGTGGATCCAGGTTGGTGGCAGGCGGTGCTTTCTTCAACCCAAAGAGAGACAAGTGCCCGATCTCTCTGAAATCCAGTTTCTGGGGAGAGGCTAGATGATCTGACATCGCGTCAGAAAGTGAAGCTGGCTTGCTTGCAGAGCTGAGATTGTTTAGTGTGCTGTGGTGTGAGATGAAGGGAGACATGGGGACAGGGATGGCAGCCATCGCTGTTGGCCACACCCCAGCCTAGTGATGCCCTGAGACTCCGCCCCTCACAACACATCCTAGCTACAAGCAGCGGACTTTGCATGTAAATGGCCCTCTCTGTTGCAGTTTAACAAAAATTGCAACCTGGGGCAAACAGATCCAAGGAGGACAGGACTGAGGTTCACGCTGTAGCTTCTGCGACAGTAATGGCCTCAGACAGTAGCTGAAATGTACCTCATTGAGACCCAGAAACCAGAGTTCCAGTGCTCAGTTTTAATCCCTCACACCCATAAGTGATACATCTGTGAGACTGTCTTAGTGAGTACCAAAGCCCCACTGAAACAAAGTGTGTTTCCAGCACAGCAGTTCTTCCTTTATAGACACAGCAGATCCTCACAGACAATTGGCCTGGAGGTCAATTCCTTCCAGTGTACCAACAGCAATCAAGGCTTAATTACACCAAGACTTTGCACTAAGCCCACAAAGGGATATAGCAGAAGCTACCACCTCAGGTGATTGGGGAAGCTGAACTACTGACGCCTATAGCTCACTGACCACACAAAGTCACTCCATTAACACAGGGAGACAGCCAAAATGAGGAAACACAGAAGCATGACACGAATGGGAGAGATGGAGGAGCGTAAACTACTGGACGACACAGAGTTCAGAATCACATTTATAAGATTACCCAAGAATTTTCTAAAAACTTTTGAGAAACGTGATGAGACCTCCAAGAAGCTTGGTGAGACCTTCAAGGACCTTAATGAGACTACCAAAAAAAAAAAAAAAAAAAAAGGGAAAAGGACCAGTCAGAAATTAAGCATACAAAATCTGAAATAAACAATATATAGAAACTCAACTATAGATCAACATGCCCCAAGAATCAAACCAAAGAACTGGAATATAAGAAAGCAGAAATCATCCAACTAGAGTGGCAAAAAGATAGAAGAATCCAAAAGTGTGGGATGGTGTAAGGAGCCTCCAGGACAGCATCCGAACAGAGATGCTTCTTCTGGCACCCCAACATCCAGATTTTTGGGGTGCCAGAAGAAGAGTACTAGCAGAATATTAAAGACTTAATGGAAGAAATAATGACAGAAAACTTTCCCTACCTGTTGAAAGAAATAGACCTACAAGTTCAGGAAGCACACAGGGCCCCAAACAGGAGGAATCCAAAGAGGAACACACCAAGACACATCATAATTAAAATGCCAAGAGCAAAAGACAAAGAGAAAATCTTACAAGCAGCAAGAGAAAAACAACTAGTTACCTACAAGGGAGTACCTATACGACTGTCAGCTGATTTCTCAACAGAAACTATGCAGGCCAGAAGGGAGTGGCAAGAAATATTCAAATTGATGAACAACAATAAGAACCTATAACCAAGATTACTCTACCTATCAAAGCTATCATTCAGAATTGAAGGGCAGATAAAGAGATTCAAAGACAAGAAAAAGTTAAAGGACTTCATCAACACCAAACCAGGATTACATGAAATGTTGAAGGGTATTCTTTAAGAAGAGGAAGAAAAAGAAAAAGGTAAAGGTAAAAAATTATGAACAACAAAAAGGCATCAAATACATACTTACCAAAAAGTGAATCTAAAAATCAAGAGAAAAAAATCTGAAGAACAAAATGGACTTGTGAATATAATAGAATCAGGGACATAGAAAGGGATTGGACTAACAATTCACAGGGGGAAAGGGGTCTGAGGTGTGCGGGAAGAGGTTGGACGAAAATCTTATATCTATGGGTGAAGACAGTGGTGAGGGTAAGGACGTGGAGTGGGGTTGGGAATCAGGGGGAGATGAGCTAAGAGGTGGGGAGAGGAACACCTGTAATAATCTGAACATAAAGATTTATTTAAAATAAATAAATAAATAAATAAACAAATAAATAAATTTTTATTGATGTTAGAGAGGAAGGGAGAGGGATAGAAAGATAGAAACATCATTGATGACAGAGAATCATTGATTGGCTGCCTCTTTCGTGCTTCACACTATGGATGTTGTCCACATCCTGGCCATGTGCCCTGACTGGGAATCCAACAGTGAAATTCTGTTCATTGGTTGATACTCAACTACTGAGCCATGCATCCTGGTCTGTCCTTGCCCTTTTAGGATTCATGAGCTCACTGTGCACCTGGGCTCTGGTCAGCAGGATGTTGTCAGGAAGTAGAATGTGGGAACAATCAGTGACTCCTTTGGAGATAAAATCAATGAGGCTCTGTTTCCATGGATTTCAATAGCTATAGATATACTAGAGGCCCAATGCACTAAAATCATGTAAGGGGCTTGGCCCTCATCACTTCTGTGGTGTTGTCCAGAAGGGCACCTAGTCTAATTAGCATATTATGCTTTTATTATTATAGACTAGAGGCCTTGTGCATGAAATTAATACATAGTGGAGGGGTTCCTTCAACTCACCCTTCACCCTCTCCAATTGGGAAACCCTTCAAGGATGGCTGATTGCCAGCAGGCAGACATTCCTCTCACAATCTGGGACCACTGGCTCCTAAATGCTTACCTGCCTGCCTGATCACCCTTAACTGCCATCCCCTGTGGGCCAATTTGGTTCTGAGTGGTTGATTCATATGCCAAACTAGGCAGCCATTGGCTTCCCACAGTATCCAGATTTGGTTCTCATTGGTCAGTTCCTATGCCAGTCAGTGTCAGAATCTTTACCTCCTAAGCAGCAATTGGTTCTTCAGAGCACCCATATTTGGTTCTGATTGGTTGGTTTCTATACCAGTCAGCTTCAAGAACTCTCACTTCTAGGCAGCCATTAGATGCCCACAGTATCCAGATTTGGGTCTCATTGGTCGATTTCTACGCCAGGACACCATTGAGTTCATTTGGTCCTTAGCTTTTATTTGGTGGGAGGTTTTCACTATTATTTCAGTTACACATTTTAATTTTGTAGCTATCTAGCAAAGTTTGGATTAAATTCCTAATTTGAGCTCTTATTAAGAGGACTGAGAGATATAACTGTTGATCTTCACAGGTTGTGGTCAGCGTTAAAATAATAGCTGCTAGAGCTCCACATATTTATTTCATATGGTGTCAAAGAGAAGTAAATATAACCACGTTCTTGTATAGAATATGTAAAGTATAGTGTGTAACCACATGAACAGTTTTATATCACTGTTTATGTGTGAATACATGCCTTTCTGGAGATGAGGGTGTCTTTGCGTTTGTTACTATGTCTCTGTGTGACTGTGTGTGTGTGTGTGTGTGTGTGTGTGTGTGTGTGTGTGTGACTGTGTGTGTATGTGTGTGTGTGTGTGTGTGTGTGTGTATGTGTGTGTGTAAATCCGTGTGTCCTGGACAAGTAGTAAGAGGGCAGTATGGACACAGGGGTCCCATGGATGATCCTCGGCTTCCAACATGCTCTGATGCACATCTCACCACAGTGAAGCTAGACAAACTTGGCTCCAGGAGAGAGGTGGAGGAGGAGTTCAATGATGCATATCCCAGCCCTCAGGGTCACCTGTCCCCACATGGGGTCAGCACTGCTTCCTGATGGACAACAGGGCCTCCTGTGGGTGGATGTGGGGCTCCATGTGTTTGGTGCACTGAGCTGACTGCTCTTCTGGGGTCAATGTGCACCCAGAGAGGATGGGTGAGGTCACAACCCTGAGCGTGCTCAGGTCTTTCAGCAGAGTGAGGGCCTGTGCTCTCCCTGGAACCAGGAAGGGGAGGGCACACAGAGAGTCAGACACTGAGTGAGCCAGAAAGGACCAGCCAGAAATACAAAGTCTGAAATAAAGAATACGCATACAAGTCTGAAATAAAGAATATACAGAAACTTAACTATAAATCAACAAGCCCCAAAAATCAAACCAAAGAACTGGAATATAAGAAAGCAAAAATCACCCAACCAGAGAGGGAGGTATGCAGAGCTGTGCACCAATCCCAGCCACCAAGCTGTGGAGTTCACACTCATCAACTCAACACTGAAAAGAGTGAAAAAGCCACTTTTAGAATTTGTGAAGGAGACTTGGTGAAGGAGAGTCCCCACTCCCTGCTGCCAGGTCACATGCAAACACAATGCCCATCTTCACTGTTGTCTGCAGTGAGAACATGAGAAGGAAGAGCCCTCCCAGGAGGCAGCTGAGAGCTTGAGAGGAAATCCCTGAGCCCAACAGGAAGGCCCTTTCTTCCCCTCCCTCTACCCCTGCTCCTGGGGCTGCTCTCTGTGCTGTGGGTCCTGTGCGCCCCCTGGTGTCCTGGACGCTCCCTGCAGCCCAGCCCTGCTGCCTCCTCAGGAGGTTTGTGTCTGGGCTCTCACTGACTTCCCCTCACTGTGTCTCTCTTGCACAGTAATACACGGCTGTGTCCTCTGTTCTCAGGTTGTTCATTTGCAGGTACAGTGTGTTCTTGGCGTTGTCTCTGGAGATGGTGAAGCGGCCCTTCACAGAGTTGGCGTAGTATATGTAACTACTACCACTACTAATGCGAGAGACCCACTCCAGCCCCTTCCCTGGAGCCTGGCGGACCCAGTTCATGTCATAGTTACTGAAGGTGAATCCAGATGCTGCACAGGAGAGTCTCAGAGACCCCCCAGGCTGCACCAGGCCTCCCCCAGACTCCACCAGCTGCACCTCACACTGGACACCTGCAAACACAGAGACACAGGGGGACTTAGAATCACATGGAAGCACAAACAGGCACAGGCACAGGACTCAGCGCTCCCCACTCCTGACAATGACCTTGAGAAATGATCAGGAGGAAAACACAGCTTGGCACCAAGTCCATGGTGGAGCCGCTGGGTCCTGTCTCAGGTACTTGGGTTCTGGGTGTCTCCCCAACATGCCGGACAAGGGCCCCCTTTTATGAGCAGGAGGAGAGCCCCATTTGCATGGAGTCTGCATATAAGGTGCAGCTGGGACCTGGGCTGCATGCCTGACCATGTCATCCTAGGAGCGACCCCAGATGGAAAAGGACTCATGGATGCTGGCCACAGGTGGTCCCTTCCTGACCTGTCCTCCCTCCCTCCTTTCCTGAGACCTGTCACCCTGACTCCATTCCTTTTGGGGGAAGCTTCAGGATGGAGAGGTCTCCTTCCTGGGGTTTTGATGAGGACCCAAGGGTGCTTCTCCAGAGGCCTGTGGATGGGGATTCCTCTCACTCTCCTTCACCATCGTGGATCATGTTGCTTTCTGGGTTTTGGAAATAAGAATTTTCATTGGATTAAGCTTTTAATTTGAGACTGAAATATTCTCCTTGTTATTTTACTCAATCTGATCCTCCACAAAATTTTAACATATGCATATGAAGAGGCAGGAGAGGTTTGCCTGGACACTGTGACCTCAGCCTCTGTCTCTAACCTGCTGCCACTCTCACAAGCACACAGCTGCCTCCCGAAAGCACACATTTCCCTCAATCTCCCTCCTGTTCCTGTGCAAAAGCCCTGTTTGCAGCCCCTCATCATGGAGAATTTCCATCATTTACACATGGAGCCTGGCTGGTGGTGGGGGCTGGCTGGCTGGGGTCAATGGGGGGAAAAGGGGGAGACATATGTAATAATTTTAACAAAAAATTATTAATGAAAAATAAATAAAATAATCAATTGAATGGAGATCTGGCCCTAACCCGTTTGCCTCAGTGGATAGAGTGTTGGCCTGTGAACCAATGTGTCTCAGGATTGATTCTGGTCATGGACAGGTACCTGGGTTGCAGGCCACTCTGTGGCTGTAGCCCTTCTTAAGGCATGTGCAGGAGGCAACCAGGTGATGTGTTTCTCAAACGTCATTGTTTCTCTCTTCCCCTCCCCCATCCTCTTTCTCTCTGAAAATCAATGGAGGAGTATCCTTGGGTGAAGATGAAAAAAGTTAAAAAAGGAATATATTTGCTCTTGGAACAAACCCTGGGAAGAGAGTTGAGGCACCTCATCCTCACTGGGGCAGGTGAGCACCTCCCTTCTTAAAGGAGAGCGGCCACCTGTGTCCTTCCTCCCACAGCCCCAGGCGAGGACAGACGGACACAGGGATCTGGGACTGTGGTCCCTTGTTCCTCTGGAAGGTGGCCACCACCACTTGGAAAGTGCGATCACGCTGGGGAGGGTTGGCATGGGCAGGTCAAACACCATGAAGCCTTCCTTCTCTTCATTTTAATATTTATTCTTATTTTAAAATATATTGTTATTGATGCCAGAGAGGAAAGGAGGAAGGAGAGATGGAAACATCAGTGATGAGAGAGAATCATTGATTGGCTGCCTCCTGCATCCATCCTATTGGGGATTGATGCTGCAATCAGGGGCCTGTGTCCTGAACAGAAATCAAAACCATAACCTGATGGTTCCTGGGTGGACAGTCAGTCCCTGAGACACACCTCCAGCTCCTTCTCTGTCTAATAAGCATATACTTGACTCAAGGTTTGCTCAGTTGCTCTGGATCTGACTGTGTTCCAGAACCTGGCAGATGCCAGTTCTGAGAGTTTCATTATTTTGGTGTTTTTTTGTTTTTTTTTAATGTTTTTGTGAAGGAACAAAAACAAGAGTTTGGAGTTGCATACGCCACCATTTTGCTTCAGATCCTTCTGCTCAGTGACTCCTTATGAACAAACAGAGAATGAGAAGGGAGAAGAGCAACCACCATGGAAATCTACCCACAACAGAGAGAACAGAGGGGGCAGCGCCTATCCCAGGCCAGCAGAGGCGGGAGGAGGGGCCACGGGCTGAGCAGTGAGTCTGGTGTTTGTAAGGAGAGCCTGTGTTTTAGGAATATGAGCTTCCTGTTCCTGGAGGACCCCAGACACACGCCCAGAAGGGGTGGCTTTGAGGGGAGTTAGGTTGGCGGGCAGGCAGACAGGGCAGGGTCCATGGGGAACCAAGGCAAGTGGATGGAGGCAGGGGCAGACTCGGCAGTCTGAGCAGCTTACGCACAGGACCAACCAGGCAGCAATAGCAGAATGTTTCTGGACTCAGAGCGGGAGGCCTGGGAAACGAGGGAGGGCCTGGGACAGGAAGATGAACACACAAGGGAACAGGGGACGTGCAGGCCCCTTGCTGGGCAGGAACAATGAGGGCCAATCAGGTGGGCACACGGGTGGACACGGAGCAGGCTGGTGGCACATACACACCGAGACCACAGGCTTTAGGTCAGTTCATTGCAGGGCACCTGAATCTGCTTGTAATAAACACTCCACGCTTTTGCTTACAACTTCTGGTCCCTAATTTCATGTTGGACCTGGTGACCCCTGATCCCGGGGACAGAAGAATCTGGGCTCGTTATTCCTGTGATCAAGTTTGGCTCAAATAAACTCTTAAAACTATTTCCCACAGGCTTAGAGGTTCTCATGTTAAGAACTTCAAAGTGGCCCATTTATGTTGTGGATTTTATGCTGATCCAAATAGCAGGGGATGAAGAGTGCCACAGGGGAGAAGGCACAGCTTGGGAAGCCGCCTTTCTTTCCTTCTTTTTCTTTATACACTTTCCTTGACTCCAGAGAGGAGGCCAGTGGAGCCATGGAAACCTCACTGATGAGAATCACTGATCGGCTGTCTCCTACCCTCTCCTCTGTGCTTCCCCACTCCCTCCCACCCCAGGGATTGAGACTGAAACCCAGGAATGTGTTATGACCTCCTAGTTCATAGGTTGCATAGGTTGATGCTCAACCACCTTATCATGCCTGCCGGGCTGGATCTACCTCCTTGACAACCAACTGCAAACTGGTCTCATCTCCAACACCTGTGAAATGATTTCAAATCACCCGTCCAGGTAGCAGGTTTTTATAATTGTGTGCACTTCCCTCTCCACACGGGGAAGAAACAAGTGTGAACACATGTGGGGGTTGTTTCTCTGTTTTCCATGTCCATTTCCATCACGGAAAAGGAAACTGTCAGGTTCCTGAGAGGAGGAACTGGGGATTAAGAAAATAAAGAAAGAAAGAGACCAGGAGGCAGAAATAGATTCATCAAGCTGGGCGCCTTCCTCTCTGATGGAGAAGCAGCGAGCAGCTGAGCCACGAAGCAGCTTTATTTTATAGGGTCAAAGGAGCTTATTTGCATCCTTAACTAGGCCCTAGCATTACTGGGTTTACATATCTAGACCCGCCCCTGCTGACACCTGGACAAAGGTAAGTCAGAAACTGAATAACACATCTCCGTCAGCTGATAATTTAAAGGATGTCCATGTGCCTTCTCAGGCGGCCCTCTACAAACACATGTTGTAAGTGAAGAAAAGACAACGTGTTGATGTAAGAAATGTCCAAACACGTATGGAATGTTGTATAAGATTTTTTTGGAGACAAATGGACGATAACTGTTGCAAAGCAAAACCTCAAATGCTCAGGAGAATAAAAATTTGCAGCTGCGTTTGTGCTTTTGAAGTTAAGAAGGGAAGGAGAGGGGTTACATGGAGGTGGGAGAGAGCACGGCGGGGACTGGGTGACAGGACAGTGCACAGGAGGCGCTCTCCTGAGGGTGGTCATGCTGACTTCACAGGTGTGTGAACCCAGATGCACAGGAACCAGGGACGGGGTGCTTCAGGAAAGAGGAGCCTTTCAGTAAAGAAGTCATAGGCTGGGGCCGTGCCCACCCCCAGGACTGCCCAGGTGGGAATGTGTGATCAGAGCTTCCTGTGAGGGTCCTGTCAGTCACTGGGTTTTGTCAGATTTAGGACAGGGCCCCCTTTTTGTTCACAAACACAATCCCTGAAACTAGACCTGGGACAGGGCTTCCTGTGAGCTCTGTGGCTGAGCCTGTGAGCAAAACTGATTTAAGATGGAGCAGGAAATGGTGTCTTTCTTTAACTCTCCACCTGCTCTGGGTCATGGCCAATCCCACAGGCTTAGAGGTTCTCATGTTAAGAACCAGTGCTTATCCTGAGCGCCCCCTGGTGTCCTGAGAGCCCACTGCAGCCCAGCCCTGCTGCCTCCTCAGGGAGGTTAGTGCCTGGGCTCACACTGACTTCCCCTCACTGTGTCTCTTGCACAGTAATACATGGCCGTGTCCTCGGTTTTCAGGCTGCGGAGCTCCATGTAGGCTGTGCTCATGGACTTGTCTGCGGTCATGGAGACTCTGCCTTGGAACTTCTGTGCGTATTTTGTGTCTCCATCACCAGGGTAAACCCACCCCACCCACTCAAGCCCCTGTCCTGGGGCCTGTCGCACCCAATGCATAGCATAGCTGGTGAAGGTGTATCCAGAAGCCTTGCAGGAGACCTTCAAGGAGGCCCCAGGCTGCTTCACCTCAGCCCCAGGCTGCACCAGCTGCACCTGGGAGTGGACAGCTGTGGGAGGAGACAGGAGTGAGTGGAATCTCCCTGGACTCTCCCTGGGCCCTCCTTAACCAGGAGAGGAGCCCCTTACCTGTCGCCATGGCCACCAGGAGGAGGGTTCTCCAGCTGCAGTCCATGGTGAGGGCTGTGCTGGGAGCACTACTGTAGGGGAGGGAGTGGCTGTGGGTGATGCCCTCAGGGCACAGACTCACCTATATTTAACCTGGTCTGCCTCCCCTCTTTTGCATATTCATGAGGCAGAGTATTTCATAGCTGAAGTCTTGACCCCACCTGAGAGAAGATGGTGACACAGAGACCATGTTCAGTGGGTGTCTGAGGGTCCAAGCCCTAATTCTTTTTTCTTTAAATTGTACCTTTATTGTTGAAGGTATTACTCATGTCCCCTTGTGTCCCCCATTGACACCTTCTAGCCCACCCCGATGCCCAAAGCGTTCACCATCCTGTTGTCTGTGTCCCTGGATTAAGCCTGTGTGCATACGAGTTTGTTGGGTGACTTCTTCCCATCCACCCACCCTACCGAGATTTCCCTCTGAGATCCCCCAGTCTGCTCCAAGCTTCCAGGTCTGGATTCCTTCTGTTTATCAATTTATTTTGTTAATTAGATTCCATATATGAGTGAGACCATGTGATACTTGTCTGCTCTGACTGGCTTATTTCACTTACCATGATACTCTTCCTATTTCTCCATGCTCTTCCAAATTGTAAGAGATCCTTCTCTTTTAGTGCTGCCTAATATTTTTTTTTGTGGCATAATTGTACCACAGCTTTTTATCCACTCAGCTACTCATGGGCACTTGGGATGTTTCCAGATCTTAGCTATTGTAAATTGTGCTGCTGTGAACATAGGTGTGCATACATTGTTTTTACTTGGTGTTTTTGGTCGCTTTGGATATATTCCTTAAAATGAGATCACTGGGCCAAATGGCAGTTCCATCTTTAATTTTTTGAGGAAACTCCATGCTGTGTTCCATAGTGGCTGCACCAGCCTGCATTCCCACCAGCAGAGTAGGAGGGTTCCCTTTGCTCCACACCCTCACCAGCACTTGTCATTTGTTGGTTTGTTGATTGTAGCCATTCTGACATGTGTGAGCTGGTACCGCCTGTCCTTTTAATTTGCATTTCTCTGAGGGTCAGTGACTCTGAGCATTTTTCCTATGTCTCTTGGTCATCTGTATGTTTCCTTTGGAGACGTGTGCATTTAGGTCCTTTGCCCATTTTGTAATTGAATTCTTTGTCTTCTTTTGGTTAAGTTTTGTGGTTTTCATAGGTATGTTTAATATTAACCCTTTATCACATATATCCTTTAAAAAAATCTTCTCCCATTGTGTGGGCTCCCTTTTCATTTTATTGATGGTTTCTTTGCTGTGCAGACACTTTAATGTATTCCTATTTGTCTATTTCCTCCTTAGTTTCCTTTGTCCCGGGAGATGTATCTGCAAACACATTGCTATGAGTTATGTCTCCGATTTTGCTGCTTATGGCTTCTTGTATAATTTTTTAAGATGTATTTTGTTGATATTTTACAGAGAGGAAGGGAGAGAGATAGAGAGCTAGAAACGTTAATGAGAGAGAAACATCGACCAGCTGCCTCTTGCACACCCCCTACCAGGGATGTGCCCACAACCAAAGTACATGCCCTTTGACTGGAATCATACCTGGGACCTTTCATTCCGCAGACCGACGCTCTACCACTGAGCCAAAAATGGTTTCGGCTTCTTCTATAATTTTTATGGTTTCTATACTTATATTGAAGTTATGTTAATCATTTTTAGTTTACTCCTGGGTATGTTGTATGTTAGTGTATTGTTTCATTTTTTGCATGTTTATATGTCCAATTTTTCCATCAATATTTATTGAAGGGACTGTTTTGACTCCATCGTATGCTCTTTTCTTCTTTGTCAAATATTAATTGAGCGTGATGGCTTGGGTAGATTCCTGGGTTCTCTGTTCTGTTCTATGGATGTACATGCCTGTTCTTGTGCCAGTACCTGGCTGTTTTGATTCCTAAGGCTTTGCAGTATAATCCCATATCTGGTTTTATGATCACTCCACCTTTGTTCTTCTCTCTCAAGATTGCTATGACTAATTGGGGTCTTTTTTGTTCCATACAAATGGTTGGAGTATGAGTTGTAGATCTGTGAAATATGCTGTTGCTATTTTAATTATTTTATTATTACTTGAGGCCCAGTGCACAAAATTTGTGCGCTGGAGTTGGAGAGGGGTCCCGCAGCCTGTCTGCACATTCTCACAGTCCAGATCACTCCCTTGTTTCTGCTCACATGCTTACTGCTTCTGACCACTCAGCTCACTGCTCCTTAGTGCTGCTGCCATGTATGTGGGAGAGGCTCCCGCCACCACCACTGCGCTCATCAGCCATGAGCCTGGCATCTGGCACCTGGGGGCAGCTCCTGAGTTGTGCATCTGCCCCCTGATGGTCAGTGCACCTCATAGCACAGGTCTATCTGCTGGAAGTTCTGCCATTTGGTCAATTTGCATATTTGGCCGTTATTATATAGGATTATTTTTTTAATAAATCTGTATTGTTCAGGTTATTACAGTTGTTCCTCTTTTTCCCCCTATAGCCCTCCTCCAGGCGGTTCCTACCCCATCCCATGCCCTTACCACCCTCACTGTCCTCATTTGTAGGCTTAAGATTTTTGTCCAATCTCTCCCATACGCCCACACCCCCATCCCTCTAAGAATTATTAGTTCACTTCCTTTATATGACCCTGATTCTATTATATTCAGCAGTTGATTTTGTTTATCATATTTTTTATTCATTTGCTTTTAAGATTCACTTGTTGATAGATATGTATTTGTTGTCACTTGGATGTTCATAATTTTGTTTTACATTTTTCTTCTTCTTCCTCTTTTAAAGAATATCATTAAGCATTTCATATAGTACTGGTTTGATGGTGATGAACTCCTTTAGCTTGTTCTTATCTGTGACGCTCTTTATCTGACCTTCAATTCTAAATGATAGCTTTGCTGGGTAGACTAATCTTGGTTGTAGGTTCTTGCTATTCAACACTTTGAATATTTCTTGCCACTTACTTCTGGCCTGCATAGTTTCTGTTGAGAAAGCAGCTGACAGTCGTATGGGCACTCCCTTGTAGGTAACTAACTGTTTTTCTCTTGCTGCTTTTAAGAATCTCTCTTTGTCTTTTGCCCTTGGCATTTTAATTATGATAGTCTTGGTGTGGTTCTTTTTGGATTCCTCTTGTTTGTGGTTCTCTGATATTCCAGAACTTGTAAGTCTATTAATTTCACCAGGTAAAGGCAGTTTTTTGTTATTATTCCTTCAAATAGGTTTTTAGTATCTTGCTCTGTCTCTTCTTCCAGCACCTTCATAATTTGGATGTTGGTATGCTAGAAGTTGTCCCAGAGGCTCCTTACACTATCTTCATATTTTTGGATTCTTTTTCCTTTTCTCTTGGATATTTGTTGCTTTTTCATATTTCAAATCTTTGACTTGATTCTTGGGATCCTCTAATCTGCTATTGGATCTCTGTATATTATTCATTATTTCAGGCAGTATATGCTTAATTTGTGATTGGTCCTTTTTCATATCTTTAAGGGTCTCACTAAATTTGTCAGATGTTTCTAGAAAATTCTTGAATAACCTGATAACCATGGTTCTGAACTCTATATTCCCATAGTGTGCCTTCTTCCATTTGGTTGATTTGTGGCCTGTTTCTTTGTCTCTGCATTTTGGCTGCTTCCCTGAGTTGATAGACTGGCTTCTGTGCTAGGTGTCCTATAGGGCCAAATGACTCAGTCTCTCCAATTACCTGAGGTGGACACTCTAGGTATACCCCTTTGTGGGCTGTATGCAAATCTTGTTGTAGTTAAGCCTTGGTTACTGTTGGTATCACTGGGAGGAATTGACCTCTGGGCCAATTGGTTGTGAGGACCCGCTGTGTCTACAATGGAAGAAGTTTTGTGCTATAGAAACCCTTATGGTGCAAGACTTGTTTCAGTGGGGCTTTGGTGCTCACTGAGTCTGCCCCTTGAGTGTGTCGCTTATGAATGTGTAGAGTTCTAATCTGGTATGTTCTCAAACTGACCACTGGGTACACTGGCTCTTGGATCTCCAAGGAGGTGCAAAACCAGCCACTGCCTGAGACCACCCAGCAGGAGCTACAGAGAGATGTGCAGATTCCTCCTCTTTGTTTGGGGTTTGGAAGTGCCCAGATGAGGCCCAGATGTGAAGCAAGGCAGGCTCCTCCTGCCAGGCCTTAGGCCTTCTTTTGTAAGCTTTGGGGCTCTCTGAGCCAGCTACAGTTTGTTAAGTTTTAGGTTATAAAAGAACAGGCTCATTCTTATGCAAAAGCTGATACCCACAGCTTGGGTGGGGTTATAAATTGGGTGGGACAGGGTTTCAGGGAATCACCAGGGCAGAGCCAATAGCAATGGCTGCCAGACTCCCTGCCCCAGAGAGGTTCCTGGGTCTCTGTGTCAGGCAGCACCTTGCAGGAACAATGACGACTGTGAGCACCTCAGAGAGAACGCTGCCCTCCTCTTCCTGCCAGATACCTGACAGTCTAGTTTCTCCCCATAGGGGTCTGGGTCCCCAGAGTCTCACCTGGAACTGGAGGTCAGAGCAATCAGGAGCTTTTATCTCTCTCATTATTAAAAAAAAAAACCCACACCCTCTGAACCTCTGTACTTCCACACCTGGACATCTACCAGCCTAAATGTGCTTTTTTCTTTCCTCCTGGTTGTATAACTTCCACTCACCAGTTTTCTCATGGTTCTGGATGATACTTGTTTACTTTTTTATTTGGAGTTTTGATGTGGTTGTGAGAGGCAGCAAGCATAAGTGTTTACATTTGCTACCATCTTGGTGGTTCTACCAGGGCTGGGAAAATTATGGCCCACGGGCCGGATCCGGTGAACAAAATTATTGAATTAAAAAAAAAGACTGTACCCTTTTATGTAATGATGTTTATTTTGAATTTATATTAGTTCACACAAACACTCCATCCATGCTTTTGTTCTGGCCCTCCGGTCCAGTTTAAGGACCCGTTGTGGCCTTCTAGTCAAAAAGTTTGCCCATCCCTGTTCTATACATTTGCTATTTTAATAGGGATTGCATTGAAGCTTTGGAGTGCTTTGCTTTGATTAATATGGGCATTTTAATGATGTTAATTCTACCAATCCACGATCATGGTATATTTTTCCACTTGTTTATATCTTCCTCTATCCCTTTATTCAACATCCTTTATTTTTCTGAGTACAAATCTTTTACCTGCTGGGTTAAGTTTATTTTTAAGTATCATAATTTTTTTGATACAATGGTAAACAGGATTGTTGTTTGGGTTTTCCTTTCTGAGAATTCGTTATTGGTGTATAAAATTCCATTTGATTCGACAGTTAATTTCATAATCTGGTACGTTTCCAAATTCATTTCTAAAATACAGTAGTTCTTTGGTCCAGTGTTTCGGTTTTCTCTGTACAGTATCAGGTGGTGAGGAGAGTCCCCATCACTGCCCACAAGTCATCTGCCAGCAGCAGTGTTACCTCCTCCTCTCGGGTCTGCAGTGAGAAAGCAGCAAATTAGATCTTCAGAGAAAGAGCAAGAGGCCTCCCTGGAGGCAGCTGAGAGCTTGAGAGGAAATCCCTGAGCCCAACAGGAAGGCCCGTCCCTCCTCCTCTCTCAGCCCTGCTCCTGGGGCTGCTCTCTGTGCTGTGGGTCCTGTGCATCCCCTGGTGTCCTGACGCCCCCTGCAGCCCAGCCCTGCTGTCTCCTCAGGGAGGTTTGTGTCTGGGCTCACACTGATTTCCCCTCACTGTGTCTTTAGCACAGTAATACATGGCTGTGTCCTCGGTTCTCAGGCTGCTCATTTGCAGGTACAGCATGTTCTTGGCATTGTCTCTGGAGATGGTGAAGCGGCCCTTCACAGAGTCTGGGTAGTATGTGCTACCACCACTACTAATAGCAGAAACCCACTCCAGCCCCTTCCCTGGAGCCTGGCGGACCCAGTGCATGTAGTAGCTGCTGAAGGTGAATCCAGAGGCTGCACAGGAGAGTCTCAGAGACCCCCCAGGCTGCACCAGACCTCCCCCAGACTCCACCAGCTGCACCTCACACTGGACACCTGCAAACATAGAGACACAGGGGGACTTAGAATCACATGGAAGCACACACAGGCACAGGCACAGGGCTCAGCACTCCCCACTCCTGACAATGACCTTGAGAAATGATCAGGAGGAAAACGCAGCTTGGCACCAAGTCCATGGTGGAGCCTCTGGGTCCTGTCTCAGGTGCTTGGATTCTGGGTTTCTCCCAACATATCGGTCAAGGACCCCTTTTATGAGCTGAAGGAGAGCCCCATTTGCATGGAGTCTGCATATAAAGTGCAGCTGTGACCTGGGCTGCATGCCTGACCTTGTCATCCTAGGGGCGACCCCAGATGGGAAAGGACTCAAGGAAGCTGGCCACAAGGGATTCCGTCCCCACCCCTCCCCCATCCCTGCTTTCCTGAGACCCATCACCCTGACCCCATTTCTTTGGGCCAGCTTCCAGGATTGAGAGTCCTCCTTCCTGGGGTTTTGATGAGGACCCAGGGGTGCTGTCCCAGAGGCATGTGGATGGGGCTTCCTCTCTCTCCTCTTTACCCACCATGGACCATGTTGCCTTTCTGGGGTTTGGGAATAGGAATTTGCATTGGATGATGCTTTTCTTTTGAGGCTGACTCTCCTTAAAAAAAAGAGAAAGATGAAAGAAAGAAAGAAAGAAAGAAAGAAGAAAAAGAAGGAAAGAAAGAAAGAAAGAAAGAAAGAAAGAGAAAGAAAGAAGGAAGAAAAAGAAGGAAAGAAGGAAAGAAAGAAGAAAGAAAGAAAAAGAAAAAGAAAGAAAGAAAGAAAGAAAGAAAGAAAGAGAAAGAAAGAAAGAAAGAAAGAAAGAAAGAAAGAAAGAAAGAAAGAAAGAAAAAGAAAGAAAGACGCTCCTTGTCATGTTCCCCCATCACATCTCACACACACAAATATGTGAATGGTCAGTGAGTGGTCCATGCTGCCTGGTCAGTACCTCAGCCAGTGGAGCAGAGACAGGTGGAATCACATACAGGCATCCTTTCCAGTGCTGCGGGCAATAAGGGAGAGAAGTGGGTCATCCCCAAAACCTGCTCTGCAGCCCTTAAGCAGCTGCTCACATTGAGTGAAAGGCTGGAGATTCGGTGGAAGGAGCCACAGGGTGTGGCGGGGGGCCGTGGACAGGGAGCAGAGGGCTGGGTCTTCAAGGGGCTGCTGCTCTGTTCCTGCAGCGAAGTTGTCCATCTCTCCAGGACAACAGGCAGCCCCCAGGGGGAGGAAGGGCTGCACTACAGCTGAGTCCCAGGTCCCCCTGTGCTGCCAGCCAGACTAAAATGTGCTTCTGTAATCAGAATAAACCATCATGGTACACAGAGCAGAATTACTGTAGCACAATTCTAGATGGTTCCCCAGCAGTCCATTCCTGCCCCTATTAAAACCTCCAATGTGTACACGTGACCAGGCAGGAGAGGCTGGGCTGGTCGTCGTGGCCACAGCCTGTTTCTAACCTGCTGCCACTCTCACAAGCACACAACTGCCTCTCCAAACCACAGATGTCACTCAAATTGCCTGCTGTCTTTGTGCAAAAGCCCTGTTTTCCCACCCCCTCAAAGTGTGAGAGTTTCCATCACTGAAAAGATGAGCTCTGACTGCTGTGGCTCAGTGCTTGGAGCATCAGTGCCCTCGTCAAAGGGTGCCAACTACTTAGAATTCATGCTGTGGAGGTCGTGATGAGGAAAATGAACATCTGTGAAAGAATGTCAGAGGCCAGCAGCCTGACTCTGTACCTGGTCAATCAGTGTCCCTAATGCACATTCCTGTCAGCCTGTAGTCTAGTCACTGCCCTTCCTTAATCATCTAGTCTTGCAAGACCTGTTTACCTGAGCACTCCCAAGTCATAGAGGCCATAACCCATGAGCCATACACACCCCCAGAGGGTTATCAGCGATGGCGCCAGGCCAGGCCTGTGAGTGGTCACAGAGCCCCACCCCAGCACACAGGGCTTTCTGCAAAGCCCCCAAAAGGTCCAGAAGTCTGATCCAAATTTGGGGGACAAAGAAACCCAGAGGGTATAAAGAGAAAGCTTCCTCCTCCATATTGGCTCGTTCAGGATTTGCACGCAGGCTCACCTGAGTCTCAGCACTAGTGCTTCTGGAAATGAGTGGGTTTCTTGGTCCCCGGGTAAATTCTGTAACAGTAGCAGGTGTTTCATAATTGTGTGAACATCCCTCTGCACACAGAGAAATAACGTGTATGAACGTGTCTTTTAAAAGATGAAAAGACAATATTTTGAAGAAATGTCCTAAGATGTAGAGAACATTTGATAAGATTTTATTAGGGCCAAACTGTTGACAACTGTTGGGAGCAAGACCTCCAATCCTCGTGGAGAATGACCATTTTCAGCTGTGTTTGTGCATTTGAAGTTAAGGAGGGAAGGTGAGGAGTGACATGGGGGTGGGAGAGCGCAATGGGGGACTGGATGCCTGGATAGTGAACAGGAGGCTCTCTCTCTCTCTCTCTCTCTCTCTCTCTCTCTCTCTCACTCTCTCTCTCTCTCCCCTCTCTCTCTCTCTCTCTCCTCTCTCTCTCTCTTTCTCTCTGATTCTTTATTATTGAAGTATTACATAGGTCCGCCTTTTCTCCCCATTATTGTCTTCCCTCTCACTCCCATTCCCTCCCCAGGCTCTCACCACCCCATTGTCTGTGTCCCGGTGAGACATATATGCAGGCAAGTTCCCACCTACCCTCCCCTGCCTTCCCTCTGAGGTTCCATGGTCTGTTCGTGCTTTTATGGCTCTGGGTCTACTTTTGTTCATCAGTTTAGTTGGTCCATTAGCAATGCAGACTGGGGCAGCCTTTTAGGTAAAAATAAGGAGATCCATCTAAAAATGAAAATGGAACTCCCTTTTGGCCCAGTGGTCCCACTTCTAGCAATACAGCCTAAAAAATCCAAAACACTCACCAGAAAGAATGCATGCGCCCCTGTGATCATAGCAGTGCACTTTACAACAGCTAAGCTTTGGAAACAGCCTAAGTGCCCATTAGCACATGATTGGATAACCGTGATACATCTACACCAGTGTTTCCCTAACTTCTCTCATGATGAGAATCACCTGGTGGAGTTGTTAAAATACAGATTTCTGAATCCCAACTAAGAAGTGCTAAACTAGAATTCTTGGGAACATATAGGTAAAATTGTATACTTAATTTAGTGCTCTTAACTTAGTGTAAGTATACAATTTTCGTACTCTAAGCGTAGAGCACTAGTTAAGTATACAATTTTTCCTATATATTCCCAAACATGCTAGTTTAGCACTTCTTAGTTGGGATTCAGGAATCTGTATTTTAACAATGCCACAAAGTGATTCTCATCATGAGAGAAGTTTGGGAAACACTGCTATACACCATGGAACAGTATGCAATTGTGAAAAACAAAGATCTGTTAACGTAAAAAATATTTATACCTTTAAAGAATTTTGTGAGTTTATTTGTGCCAAATGTTGACATAAAGTGGTAAGCAGAACCTCAATGAATTGAGATACTTCTCTGGAGAATGACTGGGTAAATATGTGTTTATACATTGCAATCAAAGGAAGGGATATAGGTGGGTTACATGAAATTCACTGGTGATAGATTAAGGAGGTGGAAGAAAGCAAAGCGGGGAGACCTCTGGGATAGGGTACAAAGTGAAATGATGGGCAGGTGCATCTTTTACAGGATGGATACACGAGAGTTTAAGGTAATTAGCAGTCGAAGATTAACTTGATAACAATCACAATGAGAGAATGATCTGGTACCATTTGTTGTGCCCTGAGGGGTCAGGGATAAAAAGGAAGTTACAAGTTACCCAGACATTTCTGCAATATATTATCTTAGAGGCACAAAGGCAAATGGGCTCAGGAAAGACATAAGTTGATCTTTGTTAGGAAAAATACCGGCCTAGGACATGACTACCCACTGTAACATGTATGTAGTTAAATATTTAATTTTCAGACCATCTTTTGTGGTTATGTCAGGTCTCTGAGTTTGTACAACCGCCATGCAGGCCTCCACTTAGCTTGTCAGGGCAGCATGAGGCCCACGTCATCCATAAAACAGAGCCCACTTTTTGTTCACAAACACAATCCCTAACACTAGACCTAGGACAGGGCTTCCTGTGAGCTCTGTGGCTGAGCCTGTGAGCAAAACTAATTTAAGACAGAGCAGGAAATGGTGTCTTTCCTCAACTTTCCACCTGGTCCTGGTCATGGCCCTGTACTGGTCCTGAGCGCCCTCTACTGTCCTAGATTCTCACTGCAGCCCAGCCAGCTGCCTCCTCAGGGAGGATAGTGTCTGGGCTCACACTGACTTCCCCTCACTGTGTCTCTTGCACAGTAATACATGGCCGTGTCCTCAGTTCTCAGGCTGCTGAGCTCCATGTAGGCTGTGCTCATGGAGTTGTCTGTGGTTATGGAGACTCTGCCTTGGAACTTCTGTGCGTAGCTTGTGCCTCCACTGGAAGGGTTAACCCACCCCATCCACTCAAGCCCCTGTCCTGGGGCCTGTCGCACCCAGTACATAGCATAGCGAGTGAAGGTGTATCCAGAAGCCTTGCAGGAGACCTTCTCGGAGGCCCCAGGCTGCCTCACTTCAGCCCCAGGCTGCACCAGCTGCACCTGGGAGTGGACACCTGTGGGAGGAGACAGGAGTGAGTGGAATCTCCCTGGACTCTCCCTGGGCCCTCCTTAACCAGGACTGGAGCCCCTTACCTGTCGCCATGGCCACCAGGAGGAGGGTTCTCCAACTACAGTCCATGGTGAGGGCTGTGCTGGGAGCACTTCTGTAGGGGAGGGTGTGACTGTGGGTGATGCCCTCAGGGCACAGACTTACCCATATTTAACCTCATCTTCCCCCTCTCTTTTGCATATTCATGAGGCAGAGTATTTCATAGCTGAGGTCTTGACCCCACCTGAGAGAAGGTGGTGACACAGGGACCATGTTCAGTGGGTGTCTGAGGGTCCAGGTCCTAATTCTTTTTTCTTTAAATTGTACCTTTATTGTTGGAGGTATTACTTATGTCCCCTTGTGTCCCCCATTGACACCTTCTAGCCCGCCCCGGTGCCCCAGGCCTTCACCATCCTGTTTTCCCTGTTCCAAGATTAAGCCGGCGTGCAAAGGAGTTTGTTGGTTGACCTTTTCCCACCCACCCACCCTACCACGACTTCCCTTTGAGATCCCCAGTCTGCTCCATGCTTCCAGGTCTCTGGATCCATCCTCTATATCAGTTTATTTTGTTCATTAGGTTCCACATATGAGTGAGACCATGTGATACTTGTCTTTCTCTGACTGACTTATTTCACTTACCATGACACTCTCCAGTCCCTCCATGCTGTCTCAAAGAGAAGAGATCCTTCTCTTTTTCTACTGCATATTATTCCATGGCATAATTGTACCCCAGCTTTTTATCTGCTCGGCTACTGAAGGGCATTAGGGCTGTTTCCAGCTCTTAGCTATGGCAAATTGTGCTTCTATGTACCTTGGAGGGTATACATTCTATATGGCTGTTGTTTCAGATTGCTCTGGATAAATTCCTAAAAGTGGGATCACTGGGTCAAATGGCCATCTGGGTCAAAGTTCCATCTTTAATTTTTTGAGGAAACTCCATTCTGTGTTCCATAGTGGCTGCACCAGCCTGCATTCCCACCAGCAGAGCAGGAGGGCTCCCTTTGCTCCACATCCTCTCCAGCACTTGTCATTTGTTGACTTGTTGATTGTAGCCATTCTGGCAGGTGAGAGCTGATACCCTCTGTCCTTTTATTTTTTATGTATTTTATTGACATTTTTACAGAGAGGAAGGGAGAGAGATAGAGAGCTAGAAATGTCAATGAGAGAGAAACATCGACCAGCTGCCTCTTGCACACCCCCCACCAGGGATGTGCCCGCTACCAAGGTACATGCCCTTGAGTGGAATTGAACCCGGGACCTTTCAGTCCGCAGACCTATGCTCTACCACTGAGCCAAACTGGATTCAGCCCTTCTGTCCTTTTAATTTGCATCTCTCTGAGGTTCAGTGACTCTGAGCATTTTTCCTATGTCTCTTGGCCATATCTGTATGTTCCCTTTGGAGAAGTGTGTATTTAGTTACTTTGCCCATTTTTAAAATGGATTATTTGTTTTCCTTTGGTTAAGTTGTATGCGATTTATATATATATTGGATATTAACCCTTTATCACATGTATCATTGCCAAATATGTTCTCCCATACTGTGGCTCCCTTTTCATTTTGTTGATGATTTCTTTGCTGTACAGACCCTTTTTATTCTGATGTATTCCCATTTGTTTTTCTTTTGTCCTTCATTTCCTTTGTCCTTGGAGATGTATCTGTAAATACGTGGCTATGAGAGATGTCTCAGATTTTGCTGCCTATGGTTTCTTCCAGAACATTTATGGTTTCCCTACTTTGATTGGGGTTCTTTGAACTATTTTGCATTTACTCCTGTTTGTGTTGTATGTAAATAGATTATTTCATTTTCTTGCTCATTTATCTGTCCACTTTTCACAACAATATTTATTAAAAAGACTGTTTTGATTCCATTGTATGCTCTTGTCTCCTTTGTGAAATATTAATTGAGTGTAATGGCTTGGATAGATTTCTGGGTTCTCTGTTCTGTTCCATGGATGTATATGCCTGTTCTTGTGCCAGAAACAGGTTGTTTTGATTACTATGACTTTGGACTATAATAGAATATCTGGTATTGTGATACTTCCAAATTTGTTCTTCTTTTTCAAGATTGCTGTGGCTAATTGGGGTATTTTGTGGCTTCATATGAATTTTTGAAGTATGTATTCTGTGAAATATGCTGTTGCAATTTTAATGGGGTTTACATTGAATTTGTACAGTGCTTTGGGTAAATACAGACATTTTAATGATGTTAATTCTACTAATCCATGATCACTGTATAGTTTCCACTTGTTTATATCTTCCTCTATCTTTTTATTCAACACCAAGCACTTTACTGAGTAAAAGTCTTTTACCTGCTTGGCTAAGTATATACTTACGTATCATAATTTTTTCTTTAAATATATTTTATTGATTTTTTTACAGAGAGGAAGAGAGAGGTATAGAGAGCTAGAAACATCGATGAGAGAGAATCATCGATCAGCTACCTCTTTCACACCCCCTACTAGGGATGTGCCTGCAACCAAGGTACATGCCTTTAACAGGAATCGAACCTGGGGCCTTTCAGTTGGCAGGCCTATGCCAACTGAGCCAAACCAGTTTTGGCCATATCATAATTTTTTTGATGCAATGGTAAATAGGATTGTTGGTCTGGCTTTCCTTTATGAGAATTCATATTGGTGTGTAAAAGTACCATGGACTTTCACCTGTTAATTTCGTATCCTGTTAAATTACCAAGCTCCTTTCTTAAATCCTGTAGCTTTTGGTAGCGGCCTTCGGGATTTCTATGTACAGTATCATGTGGTGAGGAGAGTCCCCATCACTGCCCACATGTCTTCTGCCAGCAGCAGTGTTACCTCCTCCTCTGGGGTCTGTAGTGAGAAAGCAGGAAATTAGAGCCTCAGAGAAAGAGCAAGAGCCCTCCTTGGGAAGAGCTGAGAGCTTGAGAGGAAACACCTGAGCCCAACAGGAAGGCCTTTACCTCTCCCTCCCTCTGCCCCTCCTCCTGGGGCTGCTCTCTGTGTGCTGTGGGTCATGAGCGCCCCCTGGTGTCCTGGACGCTCCCTGTAGCCCAGCCCTGCTGCCTGTCAGGAGGTTTGTGTCTGAGCTCACACTGACTTCCCCTCACTGTGTGTATCTTGCACAGTAATACACGGCTGTGTCCTCGGCTTTCAGGCTGCTCATTTGCAGGTACAGCGTGTTCTTCGCGTTGTCTCTGGAGATGGTGAAGCGGCCTTTCACAGAGTCTGGGTAGTATGTGCTACCACCACCAGGATTAATGAGTGAGACCCACTCCAGCCCCTTCCCTGGAGCCTGGCGGACCCAACTCATCCAGTAGCTACTGAAGGTGAATCCAGAGGCTGCACAGGAGAGTCTCAGAGATCCCCCAGGCTGCACAAGGCCTCCCCCAGACTCCACCAGCTGCACATCACACTGGACACCTGCAAACACAGAGACACAGGGGGACTTAGGATCACATGGAAGCACAAACAGGCACAGGCACAGGGCTCAGCGCTCCCCACTCCTGAGAATGACCTTGAGAAATGATCAGGAGGAAAACGCAGCTTGGCACCAAGTCCATGGTGGAGCTTCTTGGATCCTGTCTCAGGTGTTTGGGTTCTGCGTGTCTACCCAATATCTCAGGCAAGGCCCCCCTTTTATGAACAGGAGGAGAGCCCCATTTGCATGGAGTCTGCATATAAGATGCAGCTGTGACCTGGGCTGCATACTTGATCTAGTCATCCTAGGGGCGACCCCAGATGGAATAGAACTCAAGGATGCTGGCCACAGGGGGTCCATTCCTGACCCTCACTTACTCCCTCCTTTTCTGAGACCCCTCACTCTGACCCCATTCCTTTGGGGGCAGCTTCCAGGATTGAGAGTCCTCCTTCCTGGGGTTTTGATGAGGACCCATGGGCCCACCCCCAGGGGAAAGTTGATGGGGTTTCCTCTCGCTCTCCTTCACCCGCCGTGGGCCATGTTACTTTCTGGCGTTTTGGAATAAGAATTTGCATTGAATGAAGCTTTTATTTTGAATCTGAAAGATTCTCCTTGTCTTTTTCCTCAATCAGATCCTCCACAAAACTTTAACATATGCATCTGAGGAGGCAATAGAGGCTGGGCTGGTAGCTGTAGCCGAATCCTCCTTCTCTCAAGTGCTGCCACTCTCACAAGCATACAGCTCCCTCCTGAAAGCACACTTTTTCCTCTACTTACTGCTATTCCATAGCAAAAGCCCTGTTTCCAACCTCTCACAGTGGAGAGTTTCCATCATTTGTACATGGGACCTTGGTAGATGTTTGGGGATGGTTGGCTGGCTCAGATTCATGGGGGAAAAGTGGAAATATGTTTTACGTTCAACAATATAAAATTATTAAATAGAGATAATTAATTAATAAATTAAAATTTAAAATGGAGTCCTGGTCCTGGCTGGTTTCACTCAGTGGACAGACAGGTTTCACTCAGTATTGGCCTTTAACCGAAGGGTCTCAGGTTCCATTCTGGTCAAGGGCATGTACTAGGGTTGTAGGCACCCTGCTGGCTCTTGTTCTGGTTAGGGCGTGTGCAGTTGGCACCCAGTTGATGTCTTTCTCTCACATCTATGCTTCTCTCTTCCCCTCCCTCTCTTCCACGCTCTCTCTAAAAAGCAATGGGAAAATATTCTTGGGAAAGGATGAAAAAATATAAATATGGAATTTGCTGGCTCTTAAAACAAAACCCTTGGTAGAGAGTTGAGGCACCTCGTCCTCCTTGGGGGCAGGTGAGCACCTCCCTTCTCTGAGGAGAGGGGCCACCTGTGTCCTTCCTCCCACAGCCCCAGGTGAGGACCGACAAACACAGGGATCTGGGGCTGTGGACCCTTGTTCCTCTGGGAAGGCGGCCACCACCACTTGGAAAGTGCCATCATGCTGGAGAGGGGAGGCATAGGCAGGTCAAACACCACGAAGCCTTCCTTCTCTTACTTTACATTTTTTATACTTATTTTAAAATATATTGTTATTGATTTCAGAGAGGAAAGGAGAATAGAGAGAGTTGAAATCATCAGTGATGAGAGAGAATCAATGATCAGTTACCACCTGCACACCTCTACCGGGGGTCCAGGCAGCAGCCCAGGCAAGTGCCCTGACCAGAACTCCAACCCTGACCTCGTGGTTCATAGGTTGAAGCTTAACCAATGAGCAGCACTGGGCAGGCTCTTGGGTGACATCTTACCATTTCTTTCCTTCTTTCTAATTTTTTAAGGATTCCTTTATGCAATGAGTTGTGTTCATCGTCCCCAGAGGATGTTTTCCTCTTATTTTTAGATGAAGTGGAAGGGATGGGAGAGGGAGGCCCATAGAGATACAGTGAGTATGTGCCTCTTACAGGCAGAAATGAAGTTTGCAATGGAGGTCCAGAACCTTGACAGGAATCAAGCCGGGACCTCTCAGTCCACAGGCTGAGGCTCTATCCACTGAGCACATGGGTAGGGCCCTCCCCCATGCCTAGTTAACTCTGTGGAGGCCGCACACCATATGCAGGCAGCCAGTGTCTGCCGGTTGGTCCAGCAGACCTGGATGTTGTCTGTGTTGTTGGGATGAGAAAACCCCAGATGGAGAGGCCCCCAGAAAGGCAGCCCCAGGGGCCAGGGTACAGGGGGGCATGGGCAGCTGGGCCACAACCTCTCTCCAGAGACTTAAAGATGAAGGACCACCCTGACCCCCTCTCCTGCAGGCGGATGCTGGGCCTCACTGTGTGGAACCCCCCTGAGCCAGATGGCCAGGCTGAGGAAACACAAACCCAAATGAGGAAAAGCCCGTTGTCCCAGATGCCAGGAGGACACAGGGACTTCCTCCCCCTTCCCTTCCACACGCATGCGGGGTTCAATGTCAGTTTAGAAGCTCACTGAGCGCCTCCCCAGCTTCACACCCAGCGTGCTTTCTGGGGACCTGGGGACCTGAGAACTCACTCTGAAGTGTGAAGACTAGGGGCACCCCTCTCCCCGCTACTGTGGGAGGAAGGGGGCAGCCAGGCTTCAGGGGGCTCCTGGCTCCCAGGGCAAACCTACTTCCTGTCCCAAAGAGGTAAGAGAGGTCATGTTCCGGGGGCTCAGCTCAATGAGCAAACACGCGTGGCCCCTGCAGTCAGCAGGGGATTTAGGGTGAACTCAGGACCAGGGTGCTACCCAGTTCCTCCTGAGGCTGCGTCTCTGGGAGAAGCTGTGTGTCTGGGGATGGTTTCCCACAGGAACTCAGTTCCGTCCCCTTATCTGCTGCTTTGTCAGCCCCACGTGGGCAGCACCACTGCAGTGAGGATCAGTCTCAAACAGCCCCATTTCTGTACACTCACCCGTGATGCTGAAGCAGATCCTTCTGGTTGCTCGTCACAGATGGACATGTCCCCTGCAAGGAGGAACGCCTTGTATGGTGGTTCCCCTCCGTGTACTTTTCTCGTGTTCTTACTCTTCCTAAGGTGTCAAGTACAATGTGAGTAGAAGTGGTGAGAGTGGACCTTTTTCAATCTGTCCCCATCTGAGGGGACCATTTAACTCCCCACAATCGAGTGTGATAGTAGCTACAGGAATCACAGGACCAGAGTGAGGAAGGGACCTTTGTCCCAAGTGCCCTAGCATGTGATCATGAATGGGTGCTGTGCTTTGTCACACATTTTTGTGTGTTGATTTTAATGACCATGTGACTTCTCTTCTCTTCACATTTGACCTGGTGGATTACTTTGGTCTGCACTGGAGTCGCTCTTGGTGGGAACAATTTCCAAAACCAAGATGATGAGAGCTCAGAGGATGGTCTCCTTGTACAGAAAGAGAAACAGAAAATAAAAGACTTGGTGAAGGAGAGTCCCTGTCACTGCCTCCATGCCACCTGCAAACACAATGCCCTTCTTCACTGTTGTCTGCAGTGAGAACGTGAGAAGGAAGAGCCCTCCCAGAGGCAGCTGAGAGCTTGAGAGGAAATCCCTGAGCCCAACAGGAAGGCCCTTCCCTCTCCCCTCCCTCTGGCCCTGCTCCTGGGGCTGCTCTCTGTGCTGTGGGTCCTGTGCGCCCCCTGGTGTCCTTAATGGCCCCTGCAGCCCAGCCCTGCTGCCTCCTCAGGGAGGTTTTTGTCTGGGCTCACACTGACTTCCCCTCACTGTGTCTTTAGCACAGTAATACATGGCTGTGTCCTCGGCTTTCAGGCTGCTCATTTGCAGGTACAGTGAATTCTTGGAATTGTCTCTGGAGATGGTGAAGCGGCCCTTCACAGAGTCAGCGTAGTATGTGGTACCACCACTACTACTCATGTATGCGACCCACTCCAGTCCCTTCCCTGGAGCCTGGCGGACCCAGCTCATGTAGTAGCTACTGAAGGTGAATCCAGAGGCTGCACAGGAGAGTCTGAGAGACCCCCCAGGCTTTACCAGGCCTCCCCCAGACTCCACCAGCTGCACCTCACACTGGACACCTGCAAACACAGAGACACAGGGGGACTTAGAATCACATGGAAGCACAAACAGGCCCAGGCACAGGGCTCAGCGCTCCCCACTCCTGACAATGACCTTGAGAAATGATCAGGAGGAAAACACAGCTTGGCACCAAGTCCATGGTGGAGCTGCTGGGTCCTGTCTCAGGTGCTTGGGTTCTGGGTGTCTCCCCAACATGCCAGGCAAGGGCCCCCTTTTATGAGCAGGAGGGGAGCCCCATTTGCATGGAGTCTGCATATAAGGTGCAGCTGTGACCTGGATTGCATGGTTGACCTTGTCACCCTACAGGAGACCCCAGATGGGAAAGTACTCAATGATGCTGGCCAAAGGGAGTCCCATCCTGACCTGCCCTCCTTTCCTGCGACCCATAACCCTGACCCCATACTTTTAGGGGCAGCTTCCAGGATTGAGAGTCCTCCTTCATGGGGTTTTGATGAGGACCCAGGGGTGCTCCCCCAGAGGCATGTGCATGGGGATTCCTCTCGCTCCCCTTTACCCGCTTTGGGCCTTGTTGCTTTCTGGGGTTTGAGAATAGGAATTTGCATTGAATGAAGCTTTTATTTTGAAGCTGAAAGATTCTCATTTTTATTTTCCAAAATCAAATCCTCCACAAATATCTAACATATGCATGTGAAGGGGCAGGAGAGGCTGGGCTGGACACTGTGGCCACAGCTTCTATCTCTAACCTGCTGCCACTCTCACAAGCTCACAGCTGCCTCCCAAAAACACACATTTCCCTCCACTTCCCTGCTGTTCCTGTGCAAAAGCCCTGTTTCCCAGCGTCTCACATTGGATAGTTTCCATCATTTACACATGGAGCCTGGCTGGTGGGCTCAGAGGTTGGAGCTCATCCCCACACCAAAGGGTGTGAACTCTGTGGAGTCACCACCACCACCCTGTGGAGGCAGCAGGTTTTATAATTGTGTGCTCCTCCCTCTCCACACGGGAAGACACGTGTGTGAACGTGTGTGGTAAAGGAAGAGAAGACAACACGCTGATGAAAGAAATGTCCAAACATGGAGAGCATGTGGGTAAGATTTTATTGGGTCCAAAACTGTGAGCAACTATTGGGAAGCAAGACCTCCAATGCTCGGGAGAATAACCGTTTGCAGCTGTGTTTGTGCATTTGAAGTTAAGGAGGGAAGGTGGGGAGTGACATAGAGAGAGCAAGGCGGGGACTGGTTGCCAGGAGAGTGAGCAGGAGGTAGGAGGTTCTCTCTCTCTCTCTCTCTCTCTCTCTCTCTCTCTCTCTCTCTCCCTCTCTCTCTCTCTCTCTCTTTCTTCTAGTCTTTATTGTTTAAAGTGTTACATAGGTTTCTTTTTTCTCCTCATTATCCTCTCCCTGCTCGCTCCCATTCCCTCCCCAGGCCCTCACCACCCCATTGTCTGTGTCCTGGGTGAGGCATATATGCAGACAAGTCCATTGGTTTATCTCTTACCAGCCACCCTCCCCTGCCTTCCCTCCGAGCTGCCATAGTCTGTTCATGCTTCCATGTCTTCGGGCCCATTGTTGTTCATCAGTGTCCTTGTTCCAATTAGACAGAGATGACACTTTTAGTAAATAAATCATAGTTTGCTGTGTGCCCAAGAGGAATGTGTGGTCAGAGTTTTCTGTGAGGGTCCTGTCAGTCAGTGAGTTTTGTCAGATTTACGACAGAGCCTGTACAGCCCGGGAGAGGATATGCTCTCCAGTTTGAAGAGAAATTTGCATGTGGGACAGTCTTTTCCTTATAAGAGTGGGCCAGAGGTCAGTATTCACTTTGATATGAGTAACTATTCCCAAAGCAGGAGAAAAAGGGAGACCCTTGAGGAAGAGAGAGGGATAGAGAGTTAGATACATCGATGAGAAAATCATTGATCAGCTGCCTATTGCACACCCACTACGGGGGATGTGCCCACAACCTCGGTACATGCCCTTGACCAGAATCGACCCTAGGACCTTTCAGTCCACAGACTGATGCTCTATCCACTGAGCCAAACCAGTTTCGGCTGACCCTTGATTCTTGATGGTGGAATCTTTTTATTCTGTTACTTGAGGCCCAGTGCACTAGTTCATGTACCAGTCGGGTCCCTCTGCCAGGCCTGCAGGAACTGGCTGAAATTGGAGCTTGGCCAGCTGGGGAGGGATCCAGAGAGGGTTTCAGGGCTTGTCTGGCTGTTCTCACTCAGTCCCAATGTACCAGACCCCAGCAGCAAGCTAACCTTCCCGCTGAGGCATCTGCCTCCTGGTGGTCATTGCAGGTCATTCTGAGCAGTTGAGCTGCCCAACCATATCATTAGCATATTATACTTTGATTGCCTGATTTATTGGCAAACTGGTCGACCAGACACTTAGCATATTAAGGTCTATCGTATAGGATAATACACTGTGAAAACTCTTCCCTTATGAAAGCCCCATGCATAGTGCACAGATCCCGGGCTAATAACTTCAGAGGTAATCATGATTTAACGTGGAGAAAAGATTAGAAATAAAAGAAGTGATCATGCATGTGCACCACTGAGAATCACTTATACTTTAAATGATATGGCAGCCTGTTAAGAGACCTGATTTCTCAGTCTAGTGTTATCAGTGATGTTGGGGTTCAGAGTGAGAAAAACTGGAGAATTTCTAGCATACATTTTATCACAGGAAGGGACAACATCCTTAATGTGTAATGCACACATTTACCACCAGGCACAGGATTTGGAAAGATGTTATCTTGCTAAGCTTGTCACAAATTTACTTGATGGAATATTTGGTGGGGAAAATTTATTTATTCTATTAAAGTTCAATGCATCACTATTTTCTTTGATGGACGCTCTTTTGGGTGACTTTACAAAGAACTCCTCAGAAATTGCTGAGCCTCCACCGTCCACATGGATTGGCTATAGCAGCCACAGGGACTGGAGCAGGTTCTGGTTCCAGAGGGGAGCGCTGCTGGGAAACTACCCATCAATGTGGACGTGAATGTGGACCTGGGGGAGGGGAGGAAGCTGGACTTGATTTGATCACATGACAGAAACGTGCCTGATGTTCATGGACAGAGAGCTACTGGACATGTGGGTTTACAGCCTCCTCCAGTGAAGGCCCAGAAGGAAGTGCAGGGCATCATGGAGACAGCTCACATCATCGTAGGAAACACCTGAATAATGATGAGCAGAATGAAGTAGAAACATTAAAGGTCATGCAGGCAGGGATCCAGAGAAAAAAGGAATCTGTCACTGAACACTGGGGGGAAGGGGCCCCTGTTTCCTACAGGCACATTCTCACAGGTTCTCTGTTCTAAAAGGTGACACCTACCAGGTCCAAGGTGTTCCCACTTGTGCACCTTTGGGGTCATTCCTGATGTGGTCCCACTGTGGATTCCTGAAGTAGCCTCATTCTTTGGGGTCCCATTTATGAAATCTCACAACACCTATAGGGCAGTTTGGACACCCCTACCTGCAGGAGCCAAGGTGACGTGTGTCTGTATGAGGAGCCTTCATTCCATTGGATCAGGACCCCTGTTTCAGTCCATGGTCATTGTCATCATCACCATCATCAACAGCATTGTCTTACAGGTAATATTTCTCCCAGCCATTTTCTGCAGATATGGTTTTGCACACAGAATTGGACCTTTGCCTCATTTATGGTCATTTATTAACATTGTTAAGGGAAATAGGTAAGCAGACATTATATTACTTTACATGTGACTTCTGACAACGTATGGCTCATTCCAGCATCTTCTCTACCTGCCTCACATAAGAATATGACCCAAAATACTGGTCTCCTCTTCATCTGTCACTAAGAGGTTGAAGCCACAAACACCTGGAAGCCAGACCCGACTCCCCCATCTCCTCGACAAATAAAATGGCTGAGGGAGTCTCTTCTCTTGGCTCCATCAGAGCCCTGCCTTCCTGAGGGCCTTTCCTGTGCTTCCAGAGAGTTCAACTGCTTGCACAATACACGTCCCATGGCCCTTGGTGTGGGTACTGGTGGTCGTCCTGGACATCTGGACCAAGCTGCTGGGGTCAGCTGCCTCTGCCTGGTGTCAGCTCCTCTCCGTGCTGTGAGAATGATGAAAGTCAGTGACCTTCACCACCAGGGATCTTTCTTCTCTAGCTTTGGGGACATGTGACTGGTGCCCCGTGTCCACCATGCTCCTGTCCTGCTGGCTGGCTTGGCCCTGAGCTGTGGGAGCTGAGATGCCCTGTGGAGTCAGAAGAGCCTCTCGTTGGATCTCGGTGACCTGGGTCAGAAGATTTGATCATTCCCTGGTACGTGGCACAGGAGAGTCTGAAAAGACTCTGCAGTTTGTCCACGTGAGGAAGTTGTTTCTGTTTGCAACAGACGTTTTCACTCAGAGACGTCAGAGTTAAGTGCAGCATCAGGACCCAGAGGTTCCCTGAGGGACACTGTGACATGAGGAGGAAACCACACAGGAACCAGCTCAAACCTCCAAGGGAACCTGCTGCTGGGGTGGTCCTTGTGTTAAAAACCCTGATTGCCCCCTGGTGGTCACAGCCTTGGCCTCAGGGAGGTTTTTGTCTGGGCTCACACTGACTTCCCCTCACTGTCTCTTGCACAGTAATACATGGCTGTGTCCTTGGTTCTCAGGCTGCTCATTTGCAGATACAGCATGTTTTTGGCGTTGTCTCTGAGATGGTGAAGCGGCCTTTCACAGAGTCTGCATAGTGTATGTAATTTTTACCATCACTACTAATGTAGTGGTATGCGATCCACTCCAGCCCCTTCCCTGGAGCCTGGCGGACCCAGTTCATTTCATAGTTGCTGAAGGTGAATCCAGAGGCTGCACAGGAGAGTCTCAGAGACCCCCCAGGCTGCACCACGCCTCCCCCAGACTCCACCAGCTGCACCTCACACTGGACACCTGCAAACACAGAGACACAGGGGGACTTAGAATCACATGGAAATACAAACAGGCACAGGCACAGGGCTCAGCACTCCCCACTCCTGACAATCACCTTGAGAAATGATCAGGAGGAAAACACAGCTTGGCACCAAGTCCATGGTGGAGCCACTGGGTCCTGTCACAGTATTCAGGTTCTGGGTGTCGCCCCAACATGCTGGGCAAGGGCCCCTTTTATGAGCAGGAGGAGAGCCCCATTTGCATTGATTCTGCATATAAGGTGCAGCTGTGACCTGGGCTGCATGCCTGAACTTGTCATCCTAGGGGCGACCCCAGATGGGAAAGGACTCAAGGATGCTGGCCACAAGGGGTCCTGTCAGAACCTGCCCTCCCTCCTTTCTGAGACCCATCACCCTGAGACCATTCCTTTGAGGGCAGTTTCCAGGATTGAGAACCCTCCTTTCTAGGGTTTTGATGATGACCCAGGGGTGCACCCCCAGGGCATGTGGATGGGGCCTCTTCTCGCTCCCCTTCACCCGCCATGGGCCATGTTGCCTTTCTGGGGTTTGTGAATAAGAATTTTCATTGAATTAAGCTTTTATTTTGATGCTAAAAGATTCTTCTTGTTATTTTCCTCAATCAGATCCTCCATAAAAATCTAACATATGCATATGCAGGAGAGGATGGGCTGGATGCTGTGGCCACAGCCTCCTTTGTAACCTGCTGCCACTCTCACAAGGACGCAGCTGCCTCCCAAAACCACACATTTCCCTCAAGTTCCCTGCTGTTTCTGTGCAAAAGCCCTGTTTCCACCTATCACAGTGGAGAGTTCCCATCATGTACACAGGGAGCCCTAATGAATGGTGGTGGCTGGCTGGCTGGCAGGGGTCAAAGAGGGACATATGTGATACTTTCAACAATAAATTATTATCCTAATAATAAAAGCCCTGGTAGTAACTTATAAAGACTCATCATGCCCAGAGACTGACCAACTGGAAGTCAGTGCTGGGTTGCCATGGCGACTTTCAGAGCTGCTGCCACATGCTGTGGGCTGGACTGGTGAGCTCCCTCCAGCCCATAGAGACTAGTGAGCTGCAGCTGGTGGAAAGCAGTGAGCCCAGGCCCAGTGGCCCCGCGATCTTGGGGCATTCACGGGTTGAACACACCAGGATCAGCCGCCCCTCATCCCCAGGCATGGAAGCTGCCCAGCTGACCAACTTGCACTGCACTAGGGACCTGTTTGGCATGTGGCTCGGAGCCTGGGGACTCTAGCCTGCAGCCACAGGAAGTCTCCCTCTCCCCAGAGTTAGGAGCACTAGCCCAGGTCTACCCAGCGGCCTGGACCTGACTGTGGGGGAAGGTGGATTCCTGTAGGCTGGGGTTTGATCACCACGCATTAGCAGTAGGAGACCAGTACCTTTGTTATTGCTGTGTGTCTGGGTTTTAATTGGACAAATGCCTGGCAAATCTTTTAGGAAGAGAATTCTGTCTGGGTTTCCTAAATTCCCTCAGTGCATAATAAACCCTCTGTAAAGGCACAGAACAAGTGAGGCGCTTAAATAAAAATCAGAGGTCTCCAGCAATTGCGGGCCTCTCTCATCCCAGCCATTTGGACTGGATGGCATTGGAGTATTTATCTGGGCATGGTGACAGAGAAACACAAGCTGAAGTCATGATCTCTGCCCTTAAAATATTTACAATTTTATTAGAGCGAGTGGATGATAAAAGTGAGGTAATAACATCAGAATGTAAGGCAACACTACAGAGAGGAACAGAGGCAATTGCTAGGATGATTTCCCAACAATCAGTACAAAGAGTATGTGCTGTGAATTAAATTAAAAACATATGTGTGGAGGTAGCTGCTTCATGAGTATGGCCTCCCTTCCTAGTTTAAAGGAGGCTGAGTTCCCTGTGAACTGTGTTCTATGCTGTGATACCTGAGGCACAGGACCAGGGAGGCCCTAAGTGTACTGTGCTTTGATATTTGAGTCATTCTTTATTGTTCAATGTGATCTATTTCTGTACGCCTCAGCTTGGTAATAGTTAAGTTACTAGAGTAATACCTCTTGCTATAAAATATTACTAGAAGATCAAATGATCAGGTGACATTTATTGTTATTTTCTATAAATAAACACCATCTCTGGCATGCTAAAGTGATAGGTATTATAGAAATACTCAGATAGGGAGATCTACAGGCTTGATTACAAGTGAGGCTTACTATCACAACCCAAATTTATTGTTTAAAAAATAAAAGGCAGGGAGCCAACTAGAAACTGAACCAAATATAAGTCCTTGAAGGGCAAATGTATAATGGATAAGCTTTGCTATTACAAGAGCAAGAAGAAAAAAATTCAAATGCAAGAATGAAAATCACATTGCATCCACTTTAAGTAGTTCTTAAATAAAAAAGAATGATATACTATGAAAATACTTAATACATATTGTAAAGACATTTGTTCAAAGAGGATTTCCTAGAATAGGTGATATTTTAGTTAATTTTCAAAAATGGGAACAGGTTAGCTAGATAAGAAAAAGTTATAGTGTCATGAATTGCAGAGGGTGCAGGTGGGGCTGAGGGACACCCCCTTCATAGATAAATTTCGTGCACCTGCATCTAGTTAAATACAAATACTTAAAATGAAAAAGGGGGCCCTAGTCCTAGAGGGTTTGCTCAGTGGATAGAGCATACCCCTGGGGACCAAAGGGTCTCAGGTTCAGTTCTGGTCAAGGGCACATACATGGGTTGCAAGCCCCTCCCTGGCCCTTGCCCTGGTTTGGGAACCTGCATGAGGCAACCAGGTGATGTGTTTCTGAAACATCAATGTTTATCTCTTTCCCTCCCTCCCTTTCTCTCTCTGAAGAGTAATGGGAAAAAATCCATGGCAGAGGATGAAAAAAGATAAAAAAGGAATTTATTGTCTCTTGGAACAAAGCCCTGGGTAGAGAGTTGAAGTACCACTTCATTCTTGGGGGCAGGTGAGCACCTCTCTTTTCGGAGGAGAGCTGCCACCTGTGTCCATCCTCCCACAGCCCCAGGTGAGGACAGACGGACACAGGGATCTGGGACTGTGGTCCCTTGTTCCTCTGGGAAGGCGGCCACCACCACTTGGAAAGTGAGATCAGAGAGAGGATGGGAGGCATGGGCAGGTCAAACACCACAAAATCCTCCTTCTCTTCCTTTTCACTTTTTATTCTTATTTAAAACTATATTTTTATTGATTTCAGAGAGGAAAGGAGGGGCAGAGAGAATTGGAAACATCAGTCATGAAAGAAAATCGTCAATCCATTGCATCCTGCATGTCCCCCACTGGGGGTCCAGGCAGCGGCCCAGACAAGTGCTCTGACCAGGAATCCATCCCAGGCCTGAATGATGGCTGTTCTCTATTTTAGTTGTGCATTTCACGTGGTTATGAGAGGCAGCGAGAACATGCATTTACCTCTGCACCCAAATTGGTTCTCACCCCTTTCCAATTTTTTAAAGTGGAGGCTTAGATTCTTGATTTAAAGGTCTTTATTCTGTCTAACATAATCATTTAATGCTATCCATTTCCCTCCAAGCACCGCTCTAGGTGCATCGCACAAAATTGATATTTTGGAATTTCATTTTCATCCAGTTTGGAAATAGATTCTCTGTTAGTTTAGAATTCTATATTGGTGACTTCTCAATGTTCCTTCAGCTCTTTTAGTCAATGTTCCATTGTCTTCTAGTTTTGGTAGTTTTTTTATGTGACCTTTGATGTTTATATTAATCTTGTTCCTTGACTCGTGTTTTTTTTTTTGTTTTTTTTTTTTCTGCCATCTGTGTGGTTCTGTCTCCTCCCCTCTCTTCGGGTCACCTCCCTCTGTGGGAAACAGTATGAGGTGCAATCTCTTGGCATGCCTGGTCCTCCCTCTGTGGGGTGATTGATGGCAGAGCCCTCCTGCCCCGTCAATCATCCCACAGAGGATGGCCTGGGCTTCCCTCTTCAGGACAATTATTGGGCAATGGTGGAGACCCCCAACCAATCACATTGCACCCCAATTCCTTAGCTTGGTACCAGTGTGTGCCATAGCGTGGTCGTCTGGACGGTCATTCTGCTGTTTGGTCGTTCGGTCTGTTTGCACATTTCACTTTTATTATTATAGAGATTTCACTGCTTTATTGTCTCTTACATTCCTGAAAGCTATTTCGTGGAAAATTTACTCTGTGTTCCCTTTTGGAGAGTTTCCTTAGACTTCTTGAAGTTCACCTATGTTTAATCTGCAGAGTTAGTCTAACTCCATGTGTTATTCACTGCAGATGTTGTTACGTTCTTAACCTCTAGAAATTGAAAATACAGACCAGTTCCATCCACTCCTGTCTGTTTGATTAAAGCCATTGTGAGTTTAACTCAATTGGTAGGGAGGACTGAGAGCTGTGGTTGGAGGTCCTGGGGGATGATCCTGGTCCTGGTGGCACAGGGGACCTGTGAGAGGGAAAGGTGGGAACAGGTGGACCTGTGAGAAGGAAAGGTGAGGGAAGGTGGGCCTGTGAGAGGGAAAGGTGGAGGCAGAGGCCTGAGATCAGCACACAGGAGCCTGAGCTGAGCTATGGTCTCTCTTGGTGGGGATGTTTCCCCAAACCAGGATGATGAGAGCCCTGAGGATGGTTTCCTTCTAGAGAAAGAGACACAGAAAGTAAAATGTGAAGGAGAGTCTCCAGCACTGAAGCCATGCCACCTGCAAACACAATGCCCTTCTTCATTGTTGTCTGCAGTGAGAACATGAGAAAGAAGAGCTCTCCCTGGAGGCAGCTGCGAGTTTGAGAGGAAATCCCTGAGCCCAGCAGGAAGTCCCTTTGCACCCACCTCCCTCTACCCCAGCTCTTGGGGCTGCTTTCTGTGCTGTGGGTCCTGAGCGCCCCCTGGTGGTGACCCCTGTAGCCCATCCCTGCTGTCTCCTCAGGGAGGTTTGTGTCTGAGCTCACACTGACTTCCCCTCACTGTGCCTCTTGCACAGTAATACACAGCTGTGTCCTCGGGGGTCACGGAGCTCAGCTGCAGGGAGAACTGGTTCCTGGCTGTGTCAGCAGTGATGGAGATGCGGCCCTGGAATGCTGGGTTGTAGCTTGTGCCCCCTGTCCAGTACCCCATCCACTGCAACCCTTTCCCCAGGGGCTGGCGGATCCAGTTCCAGTAGTAACTGCTGGTGACTGAGCCCCCAGACACAGTGCAGGTGAGGGAGAGGGTCTGCGAGGGCTTCACCACTCCTGGGCCCGACTCCTGCAGCTGCACCTGGGACAGGACACCTGGGACAGAGAGAACACAGTGAGTCTGGGCTCAGATGCAGGGTCCCCATCTCCTCACGTCTGAGCCCTGAGTCACTCACATCTGGGCGCTGACAGTAGGAGGAGGAAGAGCCACAGGGGGGTCATGTCCTCCAGGTGAGGTCCTCGTCCTCCAGAAAGCATTCTTCAGGGGGAGGAGGCCTGCATTTAAGTGGATGCCAACTGTATGTGTGTCTGGTGGCCATGTGGGCATTTGCATAGGGGAGGTGTCTGCACATACAAAGGGAAGAGGTGAGGGAGGTCCTGGTTTCTGGGGCTTCTCCTGGAAGGAGGTGCTTCCTATACCCCCAGAGAACCAGGCCCTCCTTGGGGTCCTGGTCATCATGCCCCGGTGCCTCTCCTTCCACAGCAGGGGCTGTGTTGCAGGAGGTGGTCAGGAAGTAGGATGTGGGTGCAATCAGTGACTCCTATGAAATAAAATCAATATAGATAAAGTAATGGATTAGATATAGATATAGGTGTGTGTAGATAGAGACATAGACACAGATCGTATAAAAATATAACTTTTATTATATTTAGAGAGAGAGGAAGAGAAATGGATAGAGAAACATCCATTTTGAGAATTATTGATTGGCTGCCTCCTGTTTGGTTCCCACTGGGGATGGAGACCACAACCCAGCCAGGTGTCCTCACCAGGAAAGAAACCAGTGACTTCTTGGGTTCTGAGTAGAAATTCAACTCCTCAGCCACACAAGCCAGGCTGGACCCACTTTTCTTTGTCCTCACCTGAGGACATGTTCATTGATTTTTAGAGGGAAGGGAGAGAGAAATGAAGACATAGAAACATCATTAATGAGAGAGAATCATTGATCTATTGTGTCCTGCATGGTCACAATTGGGGATGGAGCCCACAACTCGGGCATGTGCCCTATCTAGAAATGGATTCATGGAGCGAAGCTGGACCACTGAGCCACATCAACCAGGTTTCATTCCATGTTGTAATGCACTTAGTTTAGAATCCTAACTTGATGGTTTTTCATTTTCTCTTCACCACTTTAAAGTCATCATTCCTTTATCCTCTTAATTTTCGATTTTTTGTGTGTGACAGTTGATGTTTTTATTATCCTTAAAAATGTATTGTTACTAATGTCAGAGAGGTAGGGAGAGGGAGAAGGAAATGGAAACATCAACGATGAGAGAGAATCATTGATCAGCTGCTCCTTCATTCCTCCTATTGGGGATTGATTTCGAAACCCAGGGCCTGTTCCCTGAATGGGAATCAAACCCATAACCTGGTTGTTCCTGGGTGGACACTCAGCCCCTGAGGCACACCCCCAGCTCCTTCCCCCTCTGAGTAACATGTACTTGACTCAGGGTTCACTCAGTGGCTCCAGGTCTGACTGTGTTCCAGAGCCTGACAGATGCCAGTTCTCAGAGTTTCGGTTTGTGTTTTGGTGATTTTGTGGAGGAACAAGAGTTTGGAGCTGCCTATGCCACCATTTTGCTTCTGCCCCTTCTGGTCAGTGACTCCTTTTGAACAAACAGAGAATGAGAAGGAGAAATGCAACCACCATGGAAATCTACCCACAACAGAGAGAACAGAGGGGGCAGCGCCCATCCCAGGCCAGCAGAGGCAGGAGGAGGGCCCCGGGCTGAGGAGTGAGTCTGGTGTTTGTAAGGAGAGCCTGTGTGTTAGGAAGATGAGCTTCCTGTTCCTGGAGGACCCAGACACACGTCCAGAAGGGGTGGCTTTGAGAGGAGTTTGCTTGATGGGCAGGCAGACAGGGCAGGGTCCATGGGAAACCAAGGCAGGTGGATGGGAGGCAGGGGCAGACTCGGCAGTCTGAGCAGCCTAAGCACAGGACCAACCAGGCAGCAATAGCAGAATGTTTGTGGACTCAGAGCGGGAGGCCTGGGAAAGAGGGAGGGCCTGGGACAGGAAGGGGAAGGCACACAAGGGAACAGTGGACGTGCAGGCCCCTTGCTGGGCAGGAACAATGAGGGCCAATTAGGTGGGCACACGGGTGGACACGGAGCAGCCTGGTGGCACATATACACCGAGACCACAGGCTTAAGGGGCAGCCCATCAGGAAACCGCCTCCCCGTGCGGGGATCCTATATCTGCTTGTAATAAGTGTCCATGCTTTTGCTTAAACTTTCTGGTCCCAGATTTTATTCTTGGACTTGCTGATCCCCAATCCCGGGAACAGAAGAAGCTGGGCTCACTGATCCTGTGATCAAGTTTGGTTCAAATAAACTCTAAAACCATTCTCCACAGGCTTAGAGGTTCTCATGTCAAGGACTTCAAAGTGGCCTGTTTATGTTGTGGATTTTATGCAGATTCAACCAGCAGGGGAGCCTGCCAGAGTGTCACAGGGGAGAAGGCACAGCTGGGGAAGCCGCCTTTCTTTCCTTCTCCTTCTTTTATAAACTTTCCTTGACTCCAGAGAGGAGGTCAGTGGAGCCATGGAAACATCAATGATGAGAATCACTATTCAGCTGTCTCCTGCCCTCTCCACCATATCGCCCCCCCCCCCGTCCCCCGGTCCCAGCTATTGTGACTGAAACCCCGGAATGTGTGCTGACCACGGATTCAAACCATGACCTCCTGATTCATAGGTTGATGCTCAACCACCTTATCATGGCAGCTTTGCTAGAAAAAGGAGGGACACTTAAATCCATGACAAGCAACAGCACACTTGTCTCATCTCCAACACCTGTGAATTCATTTGAACTCATCTGGTCCAGGTAGCAGGTTTTTATAATCCTGTTCACTTCACTCAACACACGGGGAAAAATATGTGTGAAAGTATGTTTAAAATGATCAAAAGACAACAAGTTGATCTAAGAAATGTCCAAACATGTAGAGAATGTTTTATAAGATTTTATTGGAGCCAAACGGACAAGAACTGTTGGGAAGCAAAACCTCAAATGCTCTGGAGAATAACAATTTACATCTGTGTTTTTGCATTTGAAGTTAAGGAGGGAAGGTGAGGGGTGACATGGAGGTGGGAGAGACAATGGTAGGGTCTGGGTGACAGGACAGTGCACAGGAGGCCCTCTCCTGAGGGTGGTCATGCTGATGTCACAGGTGTGTGAACCCAGATGCACAGGAACCATGGACGGGGTGCTTCAGGAAAGAGGAGCCTTTCAGTAAAGAAGTCATAGGCTGGGGCGTGCCCACCCCCAGGACTGCCCAGGTGGGAATGTGTGATCAGAACCTCCTGTGAGGGTCCTGTCAGTCACTGGGTTTTGTCAGATTTAGGACAGAGCCCGCTTTTTGTTCACAAACACAATCCCTGAAACTAGACCTGGGACAGGGCTTCCTGTGAGCTCTGTGGCTGAGCCTGAGAGCAAAACTAATTTAAGATGGAGCAGGAAATGGTGTTTTTCCTCAACTCTCCAACTGCTCCTGGTCAGGGGCCTGTGCTGGTCCTGAACGTCCCCTGCTGCTCATGTATGCTCCCTGCAGTCCAGCCCTGCTGCCTCCTCAGGGAGGTTTGTGTCTGGGTTCACACTGACTTCCCCTCACTGTGTCTCTTGCACAGTCATACACAGCTGTGTCCTCGGTTCTCAGGCTGCTGAGCTCCATGTAGGCTGTGCTCCTGGACTTGTCTGCGGTCATGGAGACTCGGCTTTGGAACTTCTATGCATAGTTTGTGCCTCCATTTCCAGGGTAAATCCTCCCCACCCACTCATGCCCCTGTCCTGGGGCCTGTCGCACCCAGTGCATGTAGTATTCGGTGAAGGTGTATCCAGAAGCCTTGCAGGAGACCTTCAGGGAGGCCCCAGGCTGCCTCACCTCAGCCCCAGGCTGCACCAGCTGCACCTGGGAGTGGACACCTGGGGGAGGAGACAGGAGTGAGTGGAATCCCCCTGCACTCTCCCTGGACCTTCCTTAACCAGGACATGAGCCCCTTACCTGTCGCCATGGCCACCGGAGGAAGGTTCTCCATCTGCAGTCCATGGTGAGGGCTGTGCTGGGAGCACTTCTGTAGGGGAGGGTGTGGCTGTGGGTGATGCCCTCAGGACACAGAGTTACCCACCTTTAACCTCCTCAGCCTCCTCTCTTTTGCATATTCATGAGGCAGAGTATTTCATAGCTGAGGTCTTCAGCTCTCCTGAGAGAAGATGGTGACACAGGGACCCTTTCAGGAGGTGTCTGAGGGTCACGTTCTAATTCTTTTTCCTTTAATTTGTTCCTTTATTGTTGAAGGTATTACTCATGTCTCAGTGTATTCCTCATTGACACCTTTTAGCCTGCCCCAGGGCCCCAGGCCTTCACCATCCTGTTGTCTGTGTCCCTGGATTAAGTCTATGTGCATAGGAGTTTGTTGGTTGACCTCTTCCCACCAACCCACCCACCCACCCTACCACAATTTCCCTCTGAGATCCCACATTATGCTCCATGCTTCTAGGTCTCTGGATCCATTCTCTTCATCAGTTTATTTTGTTCATTAGGTTCCACATATGAGTGAGACTATGTGATATTTGTCTTTCTCTGACTGAATTATTTCACTTAGCATTGTGAACGAAAACAGCCACGTGCTGACCTGATGAGCTCAGGGAAGGCCTGCGTGGCAGTCTTGCAGACTGAGAGACCTGAAGTAACCACAAAGGATGGTTTGAAAATTAAATATCTTACTACCAACAGGTTATAGTGGGCAGTCATTTTCTAGGCCAATGTTTCCCAGACAAAGATCAGCTTGATCTTTACTGAGCCCATCTGCCTTCCGGCCTCTAAGATAACCTATCTGTGAGATGTCTGAGTAACCTGTAACTTCCCTTTTCTCTGGAGCCCCTGAGGTACAACCAAATGTGATGGGCTCCAGGACTGATGCCTCAAATTCCTTCGTTATCATGTTAATTGTTCCTGCACTCACCTAAGTAAGCGTCCATCATTTTACTTTTTATCCAGTCTCAGGGCTTTCCCACAGGCTTGCTTTCTCCTGCCTCCTTACTCCATCACCAATGAATTTAATGTAACCCACCTATGTCCCTCCTTTGATTGCAATGTATAAATACAGAAATGTAACCCGCCATTCTTCGGAGCATTATCTCAATTCTTTGAGGTTCTGCTTCCCGGCAATTGTCAACAGTTTGGCTCAAATAAACTCACAAAAATTCCTTTACAGGTTTCAATGGTTTTTTTTCCCGTTAACAGCATGATACTCTCCAGGTCCCTCTATGCTGTCCCAAAGGGTAAGAGATTCTTCTCCATTACTGCTGCATAGTATTCTCTGGCATTAATGTACCTAGGCTTTTTATCCACTCAGGCATTCGGGTTGTTTCTAGATCTTAGCTCTTGTAAATTGTCCTGCTGTGAACATAGGGGTGCATGCATTGTTTTTTATTGGTGTTTGGGGTCGCTTTGGATAAATTCCGAAAAGTGAGATCACTGGGTCAAATGGCAGTTCTATCTTTAATTTTTTGAGGAAACTCCATTCTGTGTTCCATAGTGGCTGCACCAGCCTGCATTCCCACCAGCAGAGCGGGAGGGTTCCCTTTGCTCCACACCCTCACCAGCACTTGTCATTTGTTGGTTTGTTGTTGTAGCCATTCTAACAGGTATGAGCTGATACCTGCTGTCCTTTAATTAGCATCTCTCTGAGGGTCAGTGACTGTGCATTTTTCCTATGTCTCTTGGCCATCTGTATGTTCCCCCTTGGAGAAGTGTGTATTTAGGTCCTTTGCCCATTTTTAAATTGGATTGTTTGTCTTCCTTTATTTAAGTTGTATAATTTTCTCATGTATTTTAGATATTAACCCTTTATCACATGTATCGTTGTCAAATATGTTCTCCCATACTGTGGGCTCCCTTTTCATTTTGTTGATGGTTTCTTTGCTGTGCAGACACTTCCACTTCTGATGTATTCCCATTTGTTTATTTTCTCCTGAGTTTCCTTTGTCCTGGGAGATGTATCTGTAAACACTTGGCTATGAGAGATGTCTCAGATTTTGCTGCCTAAGGTTTCTTCCAGGACTTTTATGGCTTCCCTACTTTTATTGAGGTTCTTTTTAACTATTTTGCATTTACTCCTGTGTGTGGTGAATATTAATGGATTGTTTCATTTTCATGCTCGTTTATCTGTCCAATTTTCACAACAATATTTATTAAAAAGACTGTTTTGACTCCATTGCATGTTCTTGCCTCTTTTGTGAAATATTAATTGATCCTAATGGCTTGGGTAGATATCTGGGTTCTCTGTTCTGATCCATAGATGTATATGCCTGTTCTTGTGCCAGTGCCAGGCTGTTTTGAAACCTATGGCTTGGGAGTATAATTTGATATCTGATGTTGTGATACCTCCACATTTGTTCTTCTTTCTCAAGATGGCTGTGGCTAATTTGGTTCTTTTTTGGTTCCATATGAATTTTTGAAGTATCTGTTGTTGATCTGTGAAATATGCTCTTGCAATTTTAATGGGGATTACATTGAATCTGTAGAGTGGTTTGGACAATATGGACATTTTAATGATGTTAATTCTACTAATCCAAGATCACTATATAGTTTTCCACTTGTTTACATATTCCTCTATCACTTTATTCAATACCAACCACTTTACAGAGAACAAGTCTTTTACTTGCGTGGCTAAGTTTATTCTTACATATCATAATTTTTTTGATGCAATGGTAAATGGGATTGTTGGTATGGTTTCCCTTTCTGAGAATTCATTATTGGTGTATAAAAATACCATCGCCTTTAGCCTGTTAATTTCATATTCTGTTAAATTACCGAACTCCTTTCTTAAATCCTGTAGCTTTTTGGTAGAGGCCTTCGGGTTTTCTATGTACAGTATCATGTAGTGAGGAGAGTCCCCATCACTGCCCACATGTCATCTGCCAGCAGCAGTGTTACCTCCTCCTCTAGGGTCTGCAGTGAGAAAGCAGCATATTAGAGCATCAGAGCAAGAGCAAGAGCCCTCCCTGGAGGCAGCTGAGAGCATTAGAGGAAATCCCTGAGCCCAACAGGAAGGCCCTTCCCTCCCCATGACTCTGCCCCTGCACCTGGGGATGCTCTCTGTGCTGTGGGCCCTGAACGCCCCCTGGTGGTCATGAGCACTCCCTGATCCCCTACCATGCTGCCTCCTCAGGAGGTTTGTGTCTGAGCTCACACTGACTTCCCCTCACTGTGTCTCTCTTGCACAGTAATACAGGGCCGTGTCCTCGGTTCTCAGGCTGCTCATTTGAAGGTACAGCGTGCTCTTGGCGTTGTCTCTGGAGATGGTGAAGCGGCCCTTCACAGAGTCTGGGTAGTATGTGCTACCACCATCAGGATTAATTTGTGAGACCCACTCCAGCCCCTTCCCTGGAGCCTGGCGGACCCAGTGCATCCAGTTGCTACTAAAGGTGAATCCAGAGGCTGCACAGGAGAGTCTCAGAGACCCCCCAGGCTGCACCACGCCTCCCCCAGACTCCACCAGCTGCACCTCACACTGGACACCTGCAAACAAAGAGACGTCCTGCTCAGGAAATGCTCATACGTCCACTGTTTCTCTCACTCATGTCCACTAACATTCTCACTGTCTCTCGTTCTCCATAAATTACCTCTTAAAAGAGCCACAAGGAACATCCAGCTGAGCGCAGACCCCATGGTGAGTGGTCTGTGTTGAGTCCTGATCAGGGAATGGGAACACCTGTGATCCCAGGGCTTGGCTCCGGTACCAGAGTTGCAGGGCTGGTTTTTATGAGCAGAGAGGGCCCTATTTGCATGTCCTCTGCTTTATAGGGAGCTCTGGGTTGAAGATCTACAGGAAAGGCAGTGCCTCCATGCAGGTGAGAGTGTCCTGTGGGAGGACTGTGGTCATGATAACATTTTAATAACAAAATACAAAATTTTAAGTAAGTTTGAAACTTGTTCAAGTGTCTACATGTGGAAGTAGTGAGCCCTGCATCTGGCCTGTGTCCTCTTCTCTGGACCCACCTGCTATAGCAGACCTGTACAGAGACCCAGGAGAATTTGTCTAAAAAAGAAAAAGAGAAGGTTTAAAATTCCAGATGCCTTTGACAGTCACCAGTAATGACAACCATGAGGAATCAACCCTCACCACCTGAGAAAGAAGTAAAAGAGAAGGAGGTTCATGTTCAGGAGACAGGAAGTTCCCTCTGACACTTTGTCCTACAGAGTGTTCAGAGGAAAAACTAAAGACACGATTGTGACAATAGAGTCCATGGACCAAGTTTTGGGGGAAAGTGCAGCATCTTTTGGGATCCCTGGAAACTAGAAGCCTGAAATAGAGAGACACAGACAGAGCTTCGGGGTCCCATTCCTTCAGGGCAGTTTGGTGCTGGACGTGTAGCAGCTGCACGGCCTCCTTTGTGGTGTTCATTCTCTAGACCAGCGGTGGGCAAACTTTTTGATTCGGAGGGCCGGAACAAAAGCAACCTGGCCATGCTGGCACTCTCATCTTGGGCTGCTGGTGAAGGAGCGGAGGGCAGAGCAAGAGAACCCTCGCTCTTTCGGCTCCGCGGGGGCGGGATAGAACAGCTGAATGCACTGGATCTGGCCCGCGGGCCATAGTTTGCCCACAGCTGCTCTAGACTCTGTTGTAGATCCAGTTTCATTCATTGGGACCTAGAAGATCGTCTGTCATGACCAGGTATATTGAGGAGAAGATGTCAGTAATGGTTTAGGAATAATTAAGTTTAGGTGATGAAAACCTTGTTATTGGAGGGCTGATGTCTGCATGTGACCCTTTTGACTACTGTCCCCACAGACTGGGGGTCAAATGAAGCCCGCACCTGACCCCATGCCACATAGGGGGAGAGCTCCCTGGGAATGTGAGGGGGGATTAGCCAAGACTGAGGACACACGTCCCGGGTTCTTGTCTCATTAGGTTGTCCTCTCTGTGTTGTGTAACCAGTTCATGTTTCCTCCCCTCACTTTCCTCTGAAACAGCCACGTGTTTCCTGGAGCCATGGAGACAATCTTTTGAGAGGGGGCAGGGTCACCAGCCATGTGTGTGTTGGTTTCCTATCTTACGTCTTTCCTGGATTCTAGTTCTATTAGCATCTCATACAGTTTTTAGGGTTTTCTATGTACAAAGTCCTGTCATCTGCTTACAGATAAGGAGAAACATTGTAACTCCTTTCTCTCTGATTTGGACATTTGAAATGTCCTTTTCTTGCCTAATTATTCTGAGAAGGACTTCTGGTTTTGATGAATAGAAGCAGTCACAGGGGAGCCCTTGTCTTGGTCCTGATGTAAAAAGAAAAGTTTTGAAATTTTCTCTGTGTGGTGTGATGTCACTTGTTGACTTTTTCAAATGTGGCTTTTAGTATATTGAGGTCCATCACTTCTATATCTACTCTGCTAAGGATTTTAATTCTAAAGTGATTCTCAATTTTAATGGCTTTCTTCTGTATCTATTTATGCTGACAGCCAGTTCCAGCAAGACATAATTACAATCTTTTCTTCAAAAGGTTGATGACGCTTGGGGGATCAACATGGGCTGAGCCAGATATGTAATTGTCCATTGCAGTGGCTATAAAGAATCTCTCCCAAACCTGAATAACATATTCGTTTGCTGCCAGACAGCTCAAGGCATCTTAATATACACGTTATTGCCCACTGTTGGCCAAACAGGTGAACTCTGACAATTCTTCTGTAAACCCTACCCCATGAAACCCTAGCCTTTGAAGTGTATGTCTCCAACTTGCTTTAGGACAATTGTGTTAGTAAAAAGCTCGGGGTCCAGAGGGAAGGAAGAACTAACCTATTTATAAGACTGTGTACTTTATCCTTCTTGCTGGCTGGCTTCGCCCTGAGCTGTGTGGGCTCAGCTGCCCTGTGGAGTCAGAAGAGCCTCTCGTTGGATCTCGGTGACCTGGGTCAGAAGATTTGATCATTCCCTGGTACTTGGCACAGGAGTATCTGAAAAGATTCTGCGATATTTGCATGTGAAGAAGTAGTTTCTGTTTAAACAGACGTTTTCACTCAGAGACGTCAGAGGTAAGTGCAGCATCAGGACCCAGAGGTTCCCTGAGGGACACTGTGACACGAGGAGGAAACCACACAGGAACCAGCCCAAACCTCCAATAGCACAGGCTGGGATGGTCCTTGTGTTCAAAAACACTGATTGCCCCCTGGTGGTCACAGCCTTGGCTGCAAAGAGATTTGTGTCTGGGCTCACACTGACTTCCCCTCACTGTGCATCTCTTGCACAGTAATACAGGGCTGTGTCCTCGGATTTCAGGCTGCTCATTTGCAGATACAGCGTGTTCTTGGCATTGTCTCTGGAGATGGTGAAGCGGCCCTTCACAGAGTCAGCGTAGTATGTGCTACCACCACTGCTAATTTCTGAGGCCCACTCCAGCCCCTTCTCTGGAGTCTGGCGGACCCAGTGCATGTCATAGCTACTGAAGGTGAATCCAGAGGCTGCACAGGAGAGTCTCAGAGACCCCCAAACTGCACCAGGCCTCCCCCAGACTCCACCAGCTGCTCCTCACTCTGGACACCTGCAAACACAGAGACACAGGGGGACTTAGAATCACATGGAAGCATAAACAGGCACAGGCACAGGGCTCAGAGCTCCCCACTCCTGACAATGACCTTGAGAAATGATCAGGAGGAAAACGCAGCTTGGCACCAAGTCCGTGGTGGAGCCACTAGGTCCTGTCTCAGGTGCTTGGGTTCTGGGTGTCTCCCCAACATGCCAGGCAAGGGCCCCATTTTATGAGCAGGGGGAGAGCCCCATTTGCATGGAGTCTGCATATAAGGTGCAGCTGGGACCTGGGCTGCATGCCTGAGCTTGTCATCCTAGGGGCGACCCCAGATGGGAAAGGACTCAAGGATGCTGGCTACAAGTGGTCCTGTCCTGACCCGCCCTCCCTGCCTCCTTTTCTGAGACCGGTCACCCTGACCCCATTCCTTTGGGGGCAGCTTCTAGGATTGAGAGTCCTCCTTCCTGGAGTTTTGATGAGGACTCAGGGTGCTCCCCCTGAGGCACGTGGATGGGGCCTCCTCTAGCTCCACTTCACTCGCCTTGGGTCATGTTCCCTTTCTGGTGTTGGCAATAAGAGTTTGCATTGAATGAAGCTTTTAATTTGAGACTGAAAATTTCTCCTTGTTATTTTCCCCAATCAGATCATCCACAAAACTCTAACATATGCATGTGAGGAGGCAGGAGAGGCTGGGATGGACGCTGTGGCCGCAGCCTCTGTCTCTAACCTGTTGCCACTCTCACAAGCACACATCTGCCTCCCAAATGCACACATTTCCCTCAACTTCCCTGCTGTTCCTGTGCAAAAGCCCTGTTTCCCAGCCTCTCACAGTGGAGAGTTTCCATCATTTACACATGGAGCCTGGCTGGTGGTGGGGGCTGGCTGGTGGAGATCAATGGGTAAGGGGACATATGTGATACTTTCAACAATAAAATATTAATAAATGTGGGAAAAAATTTATTTTTATTTTTTAATTTATTTTTTATTAAATTATTATCTGTGGACATATATTACCATTGCCCCCCCAAAAAACATGCCCTCCCTCCCCAGAGTTTTAAATAAACAATTTTTAAATGGAGTCCTAGCCCTGGCAGTTTGTGTCAGTGGATAGAGTGCTGTCCTTTGAAACAAAAGTTCTCAGGTTCCATTCTGGTCAAGGGCATGTACCTGGGTTGCAGGCCCCTCCCTGGCACTTGACTGGTTAGAGCATGTGCAGGAAGCACCCAGTTGATGTGTTCCTCACACATCTATGTTTCTTTCTTCCCCTCACTCTCCCCTCTCTCTCTGAAAAGCAATGGAAAACATCTTTGGGTGAAGATGAAAAAAGATAAAAAAGGAATATGTTGGCTCTTGGAACAAAATCTTGGGTAGAGAGTTGAGGTACCTTGTCCTCCCTGGGGCAGGTGAGCCCCTCTCTTCTCGGAGGTGAGGGGCCACCTGTGCCCATCCTCCCCCAGGTGAGGACAGAGGGACACAGGGATCTGGGACTGTGGTCCCTTGTTCCTCTGGGAAGGCGGCCACCACCACGTGGAAAGTGCGATCCCGCTGGGGAGGGGAGGCATGGGCAGGTCAAATACCACAAAGCCTTCCTTCTCTTCCTTTTCACTTTTTATTCTTATTTTAAAATATAATTTTATTGATGTCAGAGAGGAAAGGAGGAAGAGAGAAAGATGGAAACATCAGTGATGAGAGAGAATCATTGATCGGCTGCCCCCTGCACGCCTCCTATTTGGATTGATCCTGCAATCAAGGGCTGGTCCTTTGAATGAGAATCAAACACATAACCTGGTGTTTCCTGGGCCATTGCTCAGCCCCAGAGCCATCCCTACCCCCCTGCTCCTTCCCTCTCTGAGTAGCATGCACTTGATCAGGGTTTGCTCAGTTGCTGCGGGTCTGACTCTGTTCCAGAACCTGACAGATGCCAATTTTGAGAGTTTCATTTTTTTGGTGTTGTTTTTGTTTTTTTAATGCTTTTGTGAAGGAACAAAAACAAGAGTTTGGTGCTGCCTATGCCACCATTTTGCTTCTGCCCCTTCTGCTCAGTGACTCCTTTTGAACACACTGAGAATGAGAAGGAGAAGAGCATCCACCATGGAAATCTACCAACAGAGAGAACAGAGGGGGCAGCGCCCATCCCAGGCCAGCAGAGCCGGGAGGAGGGGCCTGGGCTGAGCAGTGACTCTGGTGTTTTTAAGGAGAGCCTGTGTGTTAGGAAGATGAGCTTCCTGTTCCTGGAAGACCCCAGACACACGTCCAGAAGGGGTGGCTTTGACAGGAGTTAGCTTGATGTGCAGGCAGACAGGGCAGGGTCCATGGGAAACCAAGGCAGGTGGATGGGAGGCAGGGGCAGACTGGGCAGTCTGAGCAGCATAAGCACTGGCACCAACCAGGCAGCAATAGCAGAATGTTTGTGGACTCAGAGCGGGAGGCCTGGGAAAGAGGGAGGGCCTGGGAGAGGAAGGTGATGCACACAAGGGAACAGTGGACGTGCAGGCCCCTTGCTGGGCAGGAACAATGAGGGCCAATCAGGTGGGCACACAGGTGGACACGGAGAAGGCTGGTGGCCCATATACACCTGAGACCACAGGCTTCTGGGGCAGTCCATCATGTGGCCCTCCCCATATGGGGAGCCTGAATCTGCTTGTAATAAGTGTCCACCATTTTGCTTAAAACTTCTGGTCCCCAATTTTATTCTTGGACTTGGTGACCCCCGATCCCAGGGACAGAAGAAGGTGGGCTTGCTGCTCCTGTGATCAAGTTTGGCTCAAATAAACTCTTAAAGATATTTTCCACAGGCTTAGAGGTTCTCATGTCAAGGACTTCAAAGTGGCCTGTTTATGTTGTGGATTTTATGCAGATTCAACCAGCACGGGAGCCTGCCCTGAGTCTCACAGGAGAGAAGGCACAGCTGGAGAAGCCGCCTTTCTTTCCTTCTCCTTCTTTATACATTTTCCTTGACTCCAGAGAAGAGGCCAGTGGAGCCATGGAAACATCAATGATGAGAGTCATTGATTGGCTGCCTCCTACCCCCTCCCCTATCATCACTCCCCCAGGGATTGAGACTGAAACCCAGGTTTGTGTGCTGACCAAGTATTTGAACAATGACCTCCTGGTTCATAGGTTGATTCTCAACCACCTTATCATACGTTCATGACAACGAACAGCAAACTGGTCTCATCTCCAACACCTGTGAACTCATTTGAACACATTCCTTGCAGATAGCATGTTTTTATAATAGTGTGCACTTCCCTATCCACACGGGAAGAAACATGTGTGAACACATGTTGTAAATGAAAAAAGACAACATGTTGATGTACGAAATGTCAAAACACGTATAGAATGTTTTATAAGGTTTTATTGGAGCCAAACGGATGAGAACTGTTGAGAAGCAAAAACTCAAATACTCAGGAGAATAACACTTTGCAGCTGCATTTGTCTATTTGAAGTTAAAGACAGAAGGTGGAGTGGAGACATGGAGGTGGGAGAGAGCATGGCGGGGACTGGGTAGCAGGACAGTGAACAGGAGGCGCTCTCCTGAGGGTGGTCATGCTGACATCACAGGTGTGTGAGTCCAGATGCACAGGAACCATGGACGTGGTGCTTCAGGAAAGAGGAGCCTTTTAGTAAAGAAGTAATAGGCCTGGAGCGTGCCCACCCCCAGGAGTGCCCAGGTGGGAATGTGTGATCAGAGCTTCCTGTGAGGGTCCTTTCAGTCACAGGGTTTTGTCAGATTTAGGACAAAGCCCCATTTTTGTTCACAAACACAATCCCTGAAACTAGACCTGGGACAGGGCTTCCTGTGAGCTCTGTGGCTGAGCCTCTGAGCAAAACTAATTTAAGATGGAGCAGGAAATGGTGTCTTTCTTTAACTCTCCACCTGCTCCTGGTCATGGTCCTTCCTGGTCCTGAGCGCCCCCTGGTGGTCAGAGGCGCTCCCTCCAGCCCAGCCCTGATGCCTCCTCAGGGAGGTTTGTGTCTGGGCTCACATTGATTTCCCCTCACTGTGTATCTTGCACAGTAATACACGGCTGTGTCGTTGGTGGTCACGGAACTCAGCTGCAGGGAGAACTGGTTCTTGGACGTGTCTCTGGAGATGGTGGTTCGGCTCTTGAGGGAGGGGCTGTAGTAAGTGCTTCCCTCATAACAGATCATGGCAATCCACTCCAGCCCCTTCCCCGGGGGCTGGTGGATCCAGCTCCAGCAGTAACCACTGGTTGTGATGGAGAATCCAGAGACAATGCAGGTGAGGGAGAGGGTCTGCGAGGGCTTCACCAGTCCTGGGCCCGACTCCTGCAGCTGCACCTGGGACAGGACACCTGGGACAGAGAGAACACAGTGAGTCCTGGGCTCAGATGCAGGGTCCCCATCTCCTCACATCTGAGCCCTGAGTCACTCACATCTGGGCGCTGACAGCAGGAAGAGGAAGAGCCACAGGGGAGTCATGTCTTGCAGGTGTGGTCCTCGTCCCCCAGAAAGCATTCTCCAAGGGGAGGAGGCCTGCATTTAAGTTGACGCCAACTGTGTGTGTGTCTGGTGGCCGTGTGGGCATTTGCATAGGGGAGGTGTCTGTACATACAAAGGGAGGAGGTGAGGGAGGTCCTGGTTTCTGGGGCTTCTCCTGGAAGGAGGTGCTGACTGTGCCCTCAGAGAACCAGGGCCTTCTTGGGGTCCTGGTCACCGTGCCCAGGGGCCTCTCCTTCCACACCAGGGGCTGTGCTGCAGGAGGTGGTCAGGAAGTAGGATGTGGGCACAATCAGTATAAGATCAACATGCCTCTGCTCCCATGGATATAGATAGATATCGATAAGAGATAGATATTGATTTATATATGTATAGCTTAACTATAAATGTATTTTAGATATAGATACAATATAGATATAGACATTCTTTTCTTTATCCTTATTTTTGATTTTAGATATATAGAAAGAAAAGAGAGATATAATATTCAGATAGAAAGAGAAATGAGAAAGAGAGAGAGAGAAACATTGATGTGAAATAGAAATATTGAAGAGAGAGAATGGTAAGAAAGAGAGACATGATAGTTGAGAGCATTTTTATCATTTGCCTCCCAAATCTGCCAAGACTGGGAACCGATAACCCTGGCATATATTTGTTTTAATATATAAATTTTATTGATTTCAGAGAAGGAAGGAGAGTGAGAGACAGATAGAAACATCAAAGATGAAAAGAAACATTGGTCATCTGCCTCCTGCATGGTCACAACTGGGAATCAAGCCCACAACTCAGGCATTTGCCCTAACTAGGAATGGAATCACAGGTTGAAGCATAACTACTGTGCCACACCAGCATGGCTTCATTCAGATTTGAAATATATATTCAGTTAGTTTAGAATTCAACCTTGATGGCCAATCAATTTTTCTTCAGCACTTCATGTCCTCGCTTGTTACAGGAGGTTCATGTTCAGGGACCAGAAGTCCCATCTGATACTGTTTCTCTTACAAAGTGATCAGAGGACAAACTAAGACCAGTCTGTGAGCCTAGAGCCAGTGGACTGAGTGATCAGGAGAGAGGAGTGTCTGTTTGGGACCCTGGGAACCAGAAGCATGAACTAGAGAGACGCAGACACAGCTCCGGGGTCCTATTCGTTCAGGGCAGTTTGGTGCTGGACGTGTAGCAGCTGCATAGCCTCCTTTGTGGTGTTCATTCTCTAGACCAGGGGTGGGCAAACTTTTTGACTCGAGGGCCACATGGGTTCTTAAACTGGACCGGAGGGCCGGAACAAAAGCAACCTGACCATGCTCGCACTCTCATCTTGGGCTGCTGGTGAAGGAGCTGGGGAGAGCAAGAGAACCCTCAGCTCTTTCGGCTCCGAGGGTCGAATAGCACAGCCAAGCGGGCCGTAGTTTGCCCATGGCTGCTCTAGACTCTGTTGTAGACCCAGTTCCATGCCTTGGGACATAGAAGAACCTCCATCATGACCAGGTGTGTAGAGGGGAAGATGTCATTAATGGTTTAGGAATAATTAAGTTTAGGTGATAAAAATCTTGTTATTGGAGAGCTCATGTCTGCATGTGACCCTTGTGACCACTGTCCCCACAGACTGGGGGTCAACTGGAACCTGAACCTGACCCAGTGCCACATTGGGGGGAAGCTCCCTGGGAACATGAGGGGGGGATTAAACAAGACCGTGGGCACACACATCCCAGGTTCTTGTCTCATTAGGTTGTCCTCTCCGTGTTGTGTAGCCAGTCCATGTTTCCTCCCCTCACTTTCCTCTGAAACAGCCACGTGTTTCCTGGAGCCATGGAGACACTCTGTTGAGAGGGAGCAGGGGCAGCAGCCATTTGTGTGTTGGTTTCATATCTTACATCTTTCCTGGATTCTAGTTCTATTAGCGTCTCATACAGTTTTTAGGGTTTTCTATGTATAACATCCTGTCATCTGCTTACAGATAACGAGAAACATTTTAACTCCTTTCTCTCTGATTTGACATTTGAAATGTCCTTTTCTGGCCTAATTGTTCTGACCAGGACTTCTTGTTTGACGTATAGAAGTAGTCACAGGGGAGCCCTTGTCTTAGTCCTGATGTAAGAAGAAAAGCTTTGAAATTTTCTCTGTGTTGTGCAATGTCACTTGTTGGCTTTTCACATGTGGCCTTTAGTACACTGAGGTCCATCTCTTCTACCCTTAGTCTGCTAAGGATTTTAATTCTGAAGCAATTCTCAATTTTAAAGGCTTTATTCTTCATCTCTTTATACAACTGTGTACTTTATCCTTCATTTTGTGGATGAGATGTAGCACAGTTACTGGCTTACATACGTTTAGCCATCCTTGCATGCTAGGACGGTATCCCACGGTATGGTATAAATGACCCTTTCAGTGTGCAGTTTAGTTTCCTAATGTATTTTAGAGTGTTTTCACATGTAATTTCATCAGGGATATTGACCTGTCATTTTTGTATGTTTTTACTTGGCTTTTATATGAATGTAATGGTCATCTCAATAAATCTGTTTGGAAGTGTTGTCTCTTTCCTTAATTCTTGGAAGCTTTCAAGAAGAATTGACAGACAGTTATTTATTCTTATTTGAAATTCTGATAGAATTCACCCTTGAGTTCATTTGGTCTTTGGCTTTTATTTGGTGGAAGGTTTCCACTATTACTTTAATTATATTTTTACATTTTGTAGCAATCTAGCAAAGTTTGGATTAAATTCCTCATGTGAGCTCCTACTTAGTGGACTGAGAAATACAACTGCTGATCTTCACAGGTTGTGGTCAGTGTTGAAATGATAGTTGCTTGCACAGCACATATTTATTTTACATGGCATCCGAGAGAATTAAATATAATTACGTTTTCTAATATAGAATTTGTAATGTACAATGTATAATGGCATGAACAGTATTACATCACTGTTCATGTGTGAATGCATGCCTTTTCCAGAAAAGTGTGTGTGAGACTGTGTGTGAGGCTGTGTGTGTGTGTGTGTGTGTGTGTGTGTGTGACTTTGTGTGAGAGTGTGTGTGATTCTGTGTATGTGACTCTGTGTGTGTGTGTGACTATGTGTTTGTGTGACTCTGTGTCTCCTGGACAAGTAGTAAGAGGACGGTATGGACACAGGGGTCCCATGGATGCTCCTTGGCTTCCAACATGCTCCGATGCACATCCCTCCACAGTGAAGCTAGGAAACCTTGGCTGCAGGAGGGAAGGTGGAGGAAGAGTTCGATGATGCCCATCCCAACCCTCTGGGTCACCTGTCCCCGCCATGGGGTCAGCACTGCTTCCTGATGGACAGCAGGGCCCTCGTGTGGGTGGATGTGGGGCTCCCTGTGTTTGGTTCATTTGGTGACAGCTCTTCTGGGGTCGATGTGGACCCAGAGAGGATGGGTGAGGTCCCATCCCTGAGTGTGCTCAGGCCTTTCAGCAGAGGGAGGGCCTGTGATCTCCCTGGAACCAGAAGGGGGAGAGCACAGGGAGAGTCAGACGCTGGAGGAACTGGGTCCCTGAGGGAGGGAGGGATGCAGAGGTCTGGACACAGGCCAATCCCAGAGACCCAACTGGGGAGCTCACACTGATCATTAAAACACTGAAAAGGGTGAAAAAAGCAACTTTTAGAATTTGTGAAGGAGACTTAGTGAAGAAGAGTCCCCGTCACTGCCGCCATGTCACCTGCAAACACAATGCCCTTTTTCACTGTTGTCTGCAGTGAAAACATGAGAAGGAAGTGACCTCCCTGGAGACAGCTGAGAGCTAGAGAGAAAATCCCTGAGCCCAACAGGAAGGCCGTTCCCTCCCCCTCCCTCTGCCCCTGCTCCCGGGCTGCTCTCTGTGCTGTGGGTGCTGAGCACCCCCTGGTGTCCAGGGTGACCCCTGTAGCCCATCCCTGCTGTCTCCTCAGGGAGGTTTGTGTCTGGGCTCACACTGACTTCCTCTTACTGTGTCTCTTGCACAGTAATACACAGCTGTGTCCTCGGGGGTCACGGAGCTCAGCTGCAGGGAGAACTGGTTCTTGGCTGTGTCAGCAGTGATGGAGATGCGGCCCTGGAAGGCTGGGTTGTAGCTTGTGCTCCCTGTCCAGTACCCCATCCACTGCAACCCTTTCCTTGGGGGCTGCTGGATCCAGTTACATCAGTTACTGCTGGTGACTGAGCCCCCAGACACAGTGCAGGTGAGGGAGAGGGTCTGCAAGGGCTTCACCAGTCCTGGACCCGACTCCTGCAGCTACACCTGGGACAGGACACCTGGGACAGAGAGAACACAGTGAGTCCTGGGCTCAGATGCAGGGTCCCCATCTCCTCACATCTGAGCCCTGAGTCACTCACATCTGGGCGCTGACAGCAGGAAGAGGAAGAGCCACAGGGGAGTCATGTCCTCCAGGTGAGGTCCTCTTCCCCCAGAAAACATTCTCCAGGGGGAGGAGGCCTGCATTTAAGTGGATGCCAACTGTGTGTGTCTGGTAGACGTGTGGGCATTTGCATAGGGGAGGTGTCTGCACATACAAAGGGAAGAGGTGAGGGAGGTCCTGGTTTCTGGGGCTTCTCCTGGAAGGAGGTGCTGCCTGTGCCCTCAGAGAACCAGGCCCTCCTTGGGGTCCTGGTCATCGTGCCCCGGTGCCTCTCCTTCCACAGCAGGGGCTGTGCTGCAGGAGGTGGTCAGGAAGTAGGATGTGGGCACAATCAGTGACTCCTTAGAGATAACATTAAAGTGATCCTGCTTGCATGGATATAGATAGAGATATGGATATAAATATAGATGATAAAGATAGAGATATAGGTAGACATAGAGGTAGAGAGATAGAGATAGAGATAGAGATAGAGGTAGAGTAGGGATAGATACAGATATAGGTATAAATATTGAGAATTTTCTTGATTTTTAGAAAAAGAGGAAGGGAACAGCATAGAAAGTTAGAAACATCCATGAGAGAGAATCACTGATTGGCTGCCTCTTGCCTGGCCCCCTCAGGGAGTAAAAACTATAACCCCTCAAGTGCCCACACCAGGAATCTAACCAGTGACTTCTTGGGTCTTGGGTTGAGTCAACCCCTGAGTAACACGAGCCAGACTGGAACTTTCTTGCTTTGTCCTCACTTGAGGACATGTTCATTGAATTTTAGAAGGAAATGAAAGAGAGAGAGGGAAGGACAGAGAGAAACACTGACGTGAGAGAGAAACACAGATCAGTTGCCTCCCATATATATCCATACTGCGAATCCAGCCTTTAACATTCTCAGTTATTTATTTATTTAAACATATTTTTATTGATGTTAGAGAGGAAAGGAGAGGGATAGGGAGATAAAAACAATGATGACCACGAATCATTGATTGGCTGCCTCCTCCATGCCTCACACTATGGATGTTGTCCACATCCTGGCCATGTGCCCTGACTGGGAATCCAACAGTGAAATTCTGGTCCTTGGTTGATGCTCAACTACTGAGCCATGCTGCCTGGGCTGTCCCTGCCCTTTTAGGACTCATGGAGCTCCCTGCGCACCTGGTCAGCAGGATGTTGTCAGGAAGTAGAACGTGGGAACAATCAGTGATTCCTTAGGGGATAAAATCAATGGGGCTCTGTTTCCCCATTGATTTTCCCCATCTAGCTATAGATATACTGGAGGCCCAATGCACGAAATTCGTGAAAGGGGCTTGGCCCCTGCCACTTCTATGGTTTTGTCCAGAAGGGCACCTGGTCTAATTAGCATATTATGCTTTTATTATTATAGACTAGATGCCTGGTACATGAAATTTGTGCCTGGTGGAAAGGTTCCCTCAACTCAACCTGAACCCTTTCCAATTGGGACCCCTTGCAGGCTGTCCGATTGTCAGCAGACAGACATCCCTCTCACAATCTGGGAGCACTGGCTCTTAACTGCTCACCTGCCTGCCTGCCTGTTTGCCCCTAACTGCCTCTGCCTGCCTGCCTGATGGCCCCTAACTGCCCTCCTCTGCTGGCCTGTTTGCCGACAACTTCTTCCCCTGCAGGCCAATTTGGTTCTGATTGGTTGGTGATATAGATATAGATATAGATATAGATATAGATATAGATATAGATATAGATGAATGTGTGGCTCTCTGTGTGTGTGTCTTTGACTCTGTGTAATGACTGTGTGTGTATGACTGTGTGTTGTGTGACACTGAGTGTGTGACTTTGTGTCTGCATAACGGTGTGTGTTTGTGTGTGTGTGTGTGTGTGTGTGTGTGTGTGTGTGTGTTTATGTGTGTGTGTGTGACTCTGTGTCTCCTGGACAAGTAGTAGGAAGAATGGTATGGACAGAGGGGTCTCATGGATGCTCCTCAGCTTCCAACATGCTCCGATGCACATCTCACTACAGTGAAGCTAGAAAACCTGACTCTGGCAGGGAAGGTGGAGGAGGAGTTCCATGATGCACATCCCAGCCCTCAGGGTCACCTGTCCCCGCCATGGGGTCAGCACTGCTTCCTGATGGACAGCAGGACCCTCGTGTGGGTGGATGTGGGGCTCCCTGTGTTTGGTGCACTGAGCTGACAGCTCTTCTGGGGTCAATGTGGACCCAGAGAAGATGGGTGAGGTCCCAGCCCTGAGTGTGCTCAGGCCTTTCAGCAGAGGTGGGTCTGTAATCTCCCTGGAACCAGGAGGTGGAGGGCACAGGGAGAGTCAGACACTGAGGGAGCTGGGTCCCTGAGGGCGGGATGCAGAGCTGTGCACACAGCCCAATTCCAGCCACCCAGCTGCGGAGTTCACACTCATCAGCAAAACACTGAAAAGAGTGAAAAAAGCCACTTTTAGAATTTGTGAGGAAGACTTGGAAAAGGAGATTCCCCATCACTGCTGCCATGTCACCTGCAAACACAATGTCCTTCTTCACTGTTGTCTGCAGTGAGACCATGAGAAGGAAGAGCCCTCCCTGGAGGCAGCTGAGAGCTGGAGAGGAAATCCCTGAGCCCAACAGGAAGGCTCCTCCCTCCCACCTCCCTCTGCCCCTGCTCCTGGGGCTGCTCTCTGTGCTGTGGGTCCTGAGCGCCCCCTGGTGTCCAGGACGCCTCTGCAGCCCAGCCCTGCTGTCTCCTCAGGGAGGTTTGTGTCTGGGCTCACACTGACTTCCCCTCACTGTGTCTCTTGCACAGTAATACACAGCGGTGTCCTCGGTGGTCACGGAGCTCAGCTGCAGGAAGAACTGGTTCTTGGACGAGTCTCTGGAGATGGAGGTTCGGCTCTTGAGGGAGGGGCTGTAGAAAGTTTCTTCATCATAATCTATGCGGGCAATCCATTCCAGCCCCTTCCTGGGGGGCTGGCAGATCCAGCACCAGTAACCACTAGTGATGGAGTAACCAGAGACAGTGCAGGTGAGGGAGAGGGTCTGCGAGGGCTTCACCAGTTCTGGGCCCGACTTCTGCAGCTGCACCTGGGACAGGACACCTGGGACAGAGAGAACACAATCAGTCCTGGGCTCAGATGCATGATCCCCATCTTCTCATGTCTAAGCCCTGAGTCACTCACATCTGGGCGCTGACAGCAGGAAGAGGAAGAGCCACAGGGGAGTCATGTCCTCCAGGTGAGGTCCTTGTCCCCAGAAAGCGTTCTTCAGCGGGAGGAGGCCTGCATTTAAGTGGACGCCAACTGTGCGTGTGTCTGGTGGCGGTGTGGGCATTTGCATAGGGGAGGTGTCTGCACATACAAAGGGAAGAGTTGAGGGAGGTCCCAGTCTCTGGGGATTCTCCTGGAAGGAGGTGCTGACTGTGCCCTCAGAGACCCAGGCCCTCCTTGGGGTCCTGGTCACCGTGCTCAGGGGCCTCTCCTTCCACACCAGGGGCTGTGCTGCAGGAGGTGGTCAGGAAGTAGGATGTGGGCACAGACAGTGACTCCTTAGGGATTACATCAGTGTGCCTGTACTCCTATGGAAATAGATATAGATAGATAGATAGATATAGATGATATAGATATAGACTATAGATATAAATATGGATTTGGATATAGATACGAATTTATGTATAGATAGACATACATAGAGATATATTTGAGGAATATAACTCTCATGATTTTTAGAGAGAGGAATGGAGAGGCATAGAGAGATAGAAACATCCATGAGAAAGAATCGTTGATTGGCTGCCTCCTGCATGGCCCCCACTGGGGATGGAGACCACAACCCCATCATGTGTCCTCATCCTGAATCTAACAGTGACTTCTTGGTCCCTGGTCGAAACTCAACTGCTGAGCCACATGAGCCATGCTGGATCTTCTTTTCTTTGTTATCACATGAGGATATGCTCATTGATTTTTAAAAGGAAGGGTAAGAGAGAGAGAGAGAGAGAGAGAGAGAGAGAGAGAGAGAGAGAGAGAGAAGGCGTATGAGAACCATTGATATGAGAGAGAAACATTGATCAGAGAATGATGAGGAAAGAAAGGAAATGTTGACAAAGAAACACCCAGGCCCCCTCTCCTGCAGGCGGATGCTGGGCCTCCCTGTGGGGGACCCCCCTGAGACAGCTGGTCAGGGCTCCGTGAGGCTGAGGAAACACAAACCAAATGAGGAAAAGCCCATTGTCCCAGGTGCCAGGAGGACACAGGGACTTCCTCCCCCTTCCCTTCCACACGCATGTGGAGTTCAATGTCAGTGTAGAAGCTCACTGAGCGCCTCCCCAGCTTCACACCCAGCGTGCTTTCTGGGGACCTGGGGACCCACTCTGAAGTGTGACCTCTAGGGGCACCCCTCTCTGCGCTTCTGGGGGGGGTGAGGGGGCAGCCAGGCTTCAGGGGGCTCCTGGCTCCAGGGAAAACCTATTTCCTGTCCCAAAGAGGCAAGAGAGGTCATCTTCCGTGGGCTCAGCTCAATGAGCAAACACGTGTGGCCCCTGCAGTCAGCTGGGGATTTAGGGTGAACTCTGGGGACCAGGGTGCGGCCTAGTTCCTCCTGAGGCTGCGCCTCTGGGAGAAGTTGTGTGTCTGGGATGGTTTCCCACAGGAACTCAGTTCCGTCCCCTTATCTTCTGCTTTGCCAGCCCCACATGGGCAGCACCACTGCGGTGAGGATCAGTCTCAAATAGCCCATTTCTGTACACTCACCCGCGATGCTGAAGCAGATCCTTCTGGTTGCTCCTCACAGATGGACATGTCCCCAGCAAGGAGGGACGCCTTGTATGGTGGTTCCCCTCTGTGCACTTTTCTCGTGTTCTTACTCTTCCTAAAGCGTCAAGTACAATGTGAGTAGCAGTGGTGAGAGTGGACCTTTTTCAATCTGTCCCCATCTGAGGGGACCATTTAACTCCCCACAATCGAGTGTGATAGTAGCTACAGGAATCACAGGACCAGAGTGAGGAAGGGACCTTTGTCCCAAGTGCCCTAAGCATGGGATCATGAATGGGTGCTGTGCTTCGTCACACATTTTTGTGTATTGATTTTAATGACCATGTGACTTCTCTTCTCTTCACATTGGACCTGGTGGATTACTTTGGTTTGCACTGGAGTCGCTCTTGGTGGGAACAATTTCCAAAACCAAGATGATGAGAGCTCAGAGGATGGTCTCCTTGTAGAGAAAGAGAAACAGAAAATGAAAGACTTGGTGAAGGAGAGTCCCTGTCACTGCCACATGTCACCTGCAAACACAATGCCCTTCTTCACTGTTGTCTGCAGTGAGAACATGAGAAGGAAGAGCCCTCCCTGGAGGCAGCTGAGAGCTTGAGAGGAAATCCCTGAGCCCAACAGGAAGGCCCTTTCCTCCCCTCCCTCTGCCCCTGCTCCTGGGGCTGCTCTCTGTGCTGTGGGCCCAGGTTGCCCCCTAGTGCCTGAGGCGCTCCCTGCTGCCTCCTCAGGGAGTTTTTGTCTGAGCTCACACTGTCTTTCTCTCACTGTGTCTCTTGCACAGTAATACACGGCTGTGTCCTCGGTTCTCAGGCTGCTCATTTGCAGGTACAGCATGTTCTTGCCGTTGTCTCTGGAGATGGTGAAGCGGCCCTTCACAGAGTCCGTGTTGTATGTGCTACCACCACCAGTATTAATGAAGGCGACCCACTCCAGCCCCTTCCCTGGAGCCTGGCGGACCCAGTTCATCCAGTAGCTACTGAAGGTGAATTCAGAGGCTGCACAGGAGAGTCTCAGAGACCCCCCAGGCTGCACCAGGCCTCCCCCAGACTCCACCAGCTGCACGTCACACTGGACACCTGCAAACACAGAGACACAGGGGGACTTAGAATGACATGGAAGCACAGACAGGCACAGGCACAGGGCTCAGCACTCCCCACTCCTGACAATGACCTTGAGAAATGATCAGGAGGAAAACGCAGCTTGGCACCAAGTCCATGGTGGAGCTGCTGGGTCCTGTCTCAGGTGCTTGGGTTCTGGGTGTCTCCCCAACATGTCAGGCAAGGGCCCCCTCTTATGAGCGGAAGGAGATCCTCATTTGCATATAAGGTGCAGCTGTGACCTTGGGCTGCATGCCTGACCTTGTCACCCTTGGGGGGACCACAGATGGGAAAGTACTCAAGGATGCTGGCCACATGGGGTCCCATCCTGACCTGCCCTCCTTTCCTGAGACCCAACACTCTGACCCCATTCCTTTGGGGGCAGCTTCCAGGATTGAGAGTCCTCCTTCCTGGGGTTTTGATGAGAACCCAGGGGTGCTCCCCCAGAGGCATGTGCATGGGGGATTCCTCTCGCTCCCCTTTACCCGTTTTGGGCCTTGATGCTTTCTGGGGTTTGAGAACAGGAATTAAAATTGAATGAAGCTTTTATTTTGAAGCTGAAAGATTCTCCTTTTTATTTTCCAAAATCAGATCCATCACAAATTTCTAACATATGCATGTGAGGGGGCAGGAGAGGCTGGGCTGGACACTGTGGCCACAGCTTCTGTCTCTAACCTGCTGCCACTCTCAGAAGCTCACAGCTGCCTCCCCAAAACACACATTTCCATCCACTTCCCTGCTGTTCGTGTGCAAAAGCCCCGTTTCCAGCCTCTCACAGTGGAGAGTTTCCATCATTTACACATGGATCCTGGCTGGTGGGCTCAGTGGTTGTAGGTCATCCCCACACCAAAGGGTGTGAACTCTGTGGAGTCACCACCACCATCTGTGGAGGCAGCAGGTTTTTAATTGTGTGCACTTCCCTCTCCACACGGGAAGACACGTGTGTGAACGTGTGTGGTAAACGAAGAGAAGACAACACGCTGATGTAAGAAATGTCCAAACATGTATGGAATGTTTTATAAGATTTTGTTGGAGCCAAACTGTCGACTACTGTTGGGGAGCAAGACCTCCACTGCTCCAGAGAATAACCTTTTGCAGCTCCGTTTGTGCATTTGAAATTAAAGAGGGAAGGTGAGGAGTGACATGGAGGTGGGAGAGAGCAAGGTGGGGACTGGGTGACAGGATTATGAACAGGAGGTTCTCTCTCTCTCTCTCTCTCTCTCTCTCTCTCTTTCTCTCTCTCTCCCCTAATTTGTATTGTTGAAGTGTTAAATATGTCCCCCTATTCTATGCATTAGCCTCTTCCTGCTCACTCCCATTCCTTCCCCTGGCCTTTGCCACCCCAGTGTCTGTGTCCCCAGGTTGTTATAGAGTTCCTGAATAATCAAACAATGCAGGAGGTAAGTTTGAAGAGACTTACTTTATTTATTGTGCAATGGGCGTAGAGAAATGAATTTAAATTCTAAGTAAGGCTACAAGTAGAACTTTTCTTTTTATTAAAGAGCCAGCTGTATGTGTACTTAGTGGTTATCTCGATGCTGGCCTTGAAAACAATATAGTTCTATTTAATTAAAAAATGTACCCGACATGGCATTGAGATTATGGGCATATTTATTCTCCAGCCTGTAATGTCATATAGCTAAGTTTATCTTCATTATCATTCAAACAGGCTAAAACAGACAAGAAAATAACTACTTTTAGAATAAGAGGCAATCTAAGAAAAATAGAAAATTCTTAACAGCAGTTTTTTTTACAAAATGGGGGATTTCCTTCTCACTCCCCCCCCCCCCAACTCCCTTGTCCTTAAGCTTTTATCCTTGTGGTATAATAACCATGAGATGTTATGGTGAATAGGGGTGTTGAAACTCTATTACTACTTCCTGATGGAAAGGGTTGCTGCCTAAAGGGTTAACATCCCGTTTCTTCCTCTTGGAGGAGTTTGTAAGGAATTCTTCTGGCATGTGTTAGGTTTGAAAGGAAACAGGAAACATAACAACAGGGAGTTTTAAAGAGAGTTTATTCCCCGGTAATGGGCAGGACCCATCACCGAGGTAGAGAGATCAGAATTAGGGGGAGAGGGGAAAGGAAATCGGGCCCAACAGGGATAATGGAGGTGCCCCTCCAAAAAACGCACGTGTCTTGCCTGGAGTCCCTCTTAAAGGACGGAAAGGGAGGGGGTTGGGCCAGGGTGGAACAGGAAGGGATGGGCCCCAAGGGCACTCTGGCCCTTGCTAATTGGTGGTTCACTGTCTTGGAGATGTCCCTTTGGCAGGTGCCAGTCATGTTGTTAGCTCCACCCACCAGTTTGGGAGGGGGGGAGAGCCTTAAGGGGGTCATGTGTTAAACTCCGCCCACCAATTTGGGAGGGGGAGAACCTTTCAGCATGTAGGACCATTTGAAGTTTAAAGGCACCTAGACAGAGGATATAAAGTGAGTTAACAGATTTAGAAGACATGGTCTTAGGGTCATGGCTATCAGTAGCATTAACAGTGGTCCTGTCAATGGAGGGAGGCATTTCTCGACTTCTCCTCTCCTCTCCTCTCCTCTCCTCTCCTCTCCTCTCCTCTCCTCTCCTCTCCTCTCCTCTCCTCTCCTCTCCTCCCCTCTCCTTCCCACCCCTCCCCTCCCCTCCCCTCCCCTCTTCTCTTCTCCCCTCCCCTCTCCTCTCCTCTCCTCTCCTCTCATCTCTCTTCTCCTCCCTTCTCCTCTCCTCTCTTCTCTTCTCTCTTCTCCTTTCTTTTCCCCTCCTCTCTTCTCTCTCTTCTCCTCTCTTCTCTTCTCCTCTCCTCTCTTCTCTTCTCTCTTCTCCTCTCTTCTCCCCTCCTCTCTTCTCTCTCCTCTCCTCTCCTCTCTTCTCTTTACCTCTCCTCTCCTCTCCTCTCCTCTCCTCTCCTCTCCTCTCCTCTCTCCCCCCCCTCTCTCGCTCTTGCTCTCTCTCTCCCCCCTCTCTCTATCCTCTCTCTTCTCTATCCTAATTTGTATTGTTGAAGTATTATATAGGTCCCCTATTCTATCCATTATGCTCTTCCTACTCACTCCCATTCCTTCCCCAGACCCTCAACACCCCAGTGTCTGTGTCCCCAGGTGAGGCATATATGCAGACAAGTCGATTGGTTGATCTCTTTCCACCCACCCTCCTCTGCCTTCCCTCTGAGGTTTCCTAGACTGTTCATGCTTCCATGTCTCTGGGTCTATTTTTGTTCATCAGTTTATTTGGTCCATTAGCAATGCAGACTGGGGCAGCCACTATGGAAAACAATATGGAGTTCCATCAAAAAATTCAAAATGGAACTCCCATTTGACCCAGTGATCCCACCTCTAGGAACACATCCTAAGAAACCCAAAACACTCATCAGAAAGAATGCATGCACCCCTATGCTCATATCAGTGCAATTTACAACAGCTGAGTGTTAGAGACAGCCTAAGTGCCCATTAGCAGATGACTGGATAACCATGGTATATCTACACCATGGATCACTATGCAGTCTTCTACACCATGGATCACTATGCAGTCTTGAAAAAAAAGAACTATTAACGTAAAAAACTTTTAGACTTATTAAGAATTTTGTGACTTAATTTGAACCAAACTGTGGACATATGCTGGGAAACAGAAGCTCAATGAATTGAGATAATGCTCCTGAGAATGGCGGGTTACATCTGTGTTTATATATTGCAATCAAAGGAAGGGATATAGATGGGTTACATGAAATTCACTGGTGATAGATTAAGGAGGTGGGAGAAAGCAAGTGGGGATACCTCTGGGATAGGGATAGGGTACAAAGTGAAATGATGGACAGGTGCTTCTTTTACAGAATGGATACTGGAGAGTTTAAGATAATTAACAGCTGAGGATTAACTTGATAACAATCACACTGAAGGAATGTCCTGCTGCCATTTGTTGTGCCTTGAAGGTCCAAAATATGGGAATTTACAAGTTACCCAGTCATTTCATGAATATGTTGTCTTAGAAGCAAAAAGAGAAATGGGCTCAGTAAAGATCTAAGTTGATCTATGTCAGGGAAAATACTGGAATACTGGCCAGGACATGACTACCAACCACAACCTGTTTTTAGTTAAATATTTAATTTTCAGACTAGCTTTTGTGGTTATGTGAGGTCTTTCTTTGTGAGTTTGTACAACCTCCATGCAGACCTACCCCGAGCTTTTTAGGTCAGCTTGTGGCCCCCTTTGATCCCTAGGACAGAGCCCCTTTTTGTTCACATTCACAATGCCTAACACTAGACCTAGGGCAGGGCTGCCTGTGAGCTCTGTGGCTGAGCCTCTGAGCAAAATTAATTTAAGATGGAGCAGGAAATGGTGTCTTTCTGTAACTCTCCACCTGCTCCTGGTCAGGGCCTGTGCTGGTCTTGAGCGCCCCCTGGTGTCCTGGACGCTCCCTGCAGCCCAGCCCTGCTGCCTCCTCAGGGAGGTTTGTGCCTGGGGTCACACTGACTTCCTCTCACTGTGTCTGTTGCACAATAATACACAGCCGTGTCCTCAGTTTTCAGACTTTGGAGTTCCACGTAGGCTGTGCTTGTGGACTTGTCTGCAGTCATGGAGACTCTGCCTTGAAACTTCTGTGCGTAGTTTATGTCTCCATTGTAAGGGTCAACCCACCCTATCCACTCAAGTCCCTGTCCCAGGGCCTGTCGCACCCAGTCATTGTAATTGCCAGTAAAGGTGTATCCAGAAGCCTTGCAGGAGACCTTCACGGAGGCCCCAGGCTGCCTCACCTCAGCCCCAGGCTGCACCAGCTGCACCTGGGAGTGGACACCTGTGGGGGAGACAGGAGTGAGTAGAATCACCCTGCACTCTCCCTGGACCCTCCTTAACCAGGAAAGGAGCCCCTTACCTGTCGCCCCTTACCTCCTGGCCACCAGGAGGAGGGTTCTCCAGCTGCAGTCCATGGTGAGGGCTGTGCTGTGAGCACTTCTGTAGGGGAGGGTGTGGCTTGGGTGATGCACTTAGGGCACAGACTTACCCATATTTAAATTGGTCTTCCTCCTCTGTTTTGCATATTCATGAGACAGATTATTTCATAGCTGAGGTCTTGACCCCACCTGAGAGAAGGTGATGACCCAGGGACCATGTTCAGGGGGTGTCTGATGGTCCAGGTCCTAATTCTTTTTTCTCTAAATTGTACCTTTATTGTTGGAGGTATTACTCACGTCCTCTTGTATCCCCCATTGACACCTTCTAGCATGCCCGGGGTGCCCAGGTCTTCCCCATCCTGTTGTCTGTGTTCCTGGATTAAGCCTATGTGCATATGAGTTTGTTGGTTGACCCACCCACTCACCCACCCTACCACGATTTCCCTCTGAGATCCCCAGTCTGCTCCATGCTTCCGCGTCTCTGGATCCATCCTCTTCATCAGTTTATTTTGTTCATTAGGTTCCACATATGAGTGAGTCCATGTGATACTTGTCTTTCTCTGATTGGCTTATTTCACTTAGCCTGACATTCTCCAGGTTCCTCCATGCTGTCCCAAAGGGTAAGAGATCCTTCTCTTTTACTGCTGCATAGTATTCCGTGGCATAAGTGTACCACAGCTTTTTATCCACTCAGCTACTAATGGTCACTTGGACTGTTCCCTGATCTTACCTATTGCAAGTTGTGTTGCTATGAACATAGGGATGCATGCATTGTTTTTGTTGTTTGGGGAAGCTTTTAATAAATTCCTAAAAGGGAGATCACTGGGTGAAATGGCAGTCCCTTCTTTAATTTTTTGAGGAAACTCCATACTGTGTTCCATAGTGGCTGCACCAGCCTGCATTCCCACCAGCAGAGCAGGAGGGTTCCCTTTGCTCCACACCCTCACCAGCACTTGTCATTTGTTGGTTTGCTGATGGTAGCCATTTTGACAGATGTGAGCTGATACCTCCTTGTCCTTTTAATTTACATCTCTCTGATGGTCAGTAACTCTGTGCATTTCTCCTATGTCTTTTGGCCATCTGTATGTTCCCCTTGGAGAAGTGTGTATTTAGGTCTTTTGCCCATTTTGTAATTGGATTGTTTGTCTTTTTTTGGTTAAGTTGTATAGATTCCTTATATATTTTAGATATTAACCCTTTATCACATGTATCCTTGTCAAATACGTTCTTCCATTCTGTGGGCTCCCTTTTTATTTTGTTGGTGGTTTCTTTGCTATGAAGACACTTCCTATTCTGATGTATCCCCATTTGTTTATTTTCTCCTTAGCTTCCTTTGTCCTTGGAGATGTATCTGTAAACACATTGCTATGATAGATGTCTGAGATTTTGCTGCCTATGGTTTCTTCCAGGACTTTTATGGTTTCCCTACTTTTATTGAGGTTCTTTTAACTATTTTGCATTTATTCCTGTGTGTGGTGTATGTTAATGGATTGTTTCATTTTCTTGCTCGTTTTTTCTGTCCAATGTTCACAGCAATATTTATTTATAAGACTGTTTTGATTCCACTGTATGCTCTTGCTTCCTTTGTGAAATATTAATTGATCCTAATGGCTTGGGTAGATATCTGGGTTCTTTCTCTGTTCTCTTCCATGGATGTATGGGCGTGTTCTTGTGCCAGTGCCAGGCTATTCTGATGACAACGGCTTAGCAGTATAATTCGATGTCTGGTATTGTGATCTCTCCACTGTTTTTCTCCTTTTTTGAGTTTGCTATACCTAAATGGGGTCTTATTGGGTTCCATATTAATTTTTGGAGGATTTGTTGTAGATTTGTGAAATATGCTGTTGCAATTTTCATAGGGATTATATGTATCTGTATTGTGCTTTGGGTAATATGAACGTTTTAATGTTGTGAATCCTACCAATCCATGATAAGTGTACATTTTCCACTTGTTTGTATCTTCCTCTATATCTTTATTCAACCTCCTGAATTTTTCTGAGTTCAAGTCTTTTACTTGCTTGGTTAAGTTTATTCTTAAGTATCATAACGTTTTTTAATGTAATGGTAAATGTGATTGTGGGTTTTGTTCCCTTTCTGAGAATTTATTTTTGGTGTATAAAAGTGCCATTGATTCTGGGTGTTAATTTTGTATCCTGCTACATTGCTAGATTCATTTATTAAGTCTAGGTGTGTGTTTTTTTTGTTTGTGGAATCTTTAGGGACTGCCATATACAATATCATGTCAACTGTGAATAATAAGAGTTTTACTTCCTCCTTTCCAATTTTGCTACCTTTTATTTCTTCTTGTCTGATTGCTGAGGCTAGTGCTTCTAGCACTATGTTGAATAAGTGTGGTGAAAGTGGGCATTTCTGTTTTGTTCACTTTCTGAGGGAAATGGTTTTTCTTTTTGCCCATTGAGTATGATTCTGGTTGTGGGTTTGTCATACATGCCCTTTATTATGTTAAGATATGAGCCCTCTTCTCCTACTTTGCTGAGAGTATTTTTCACAAGTGGGTGTTGGGTTTGTTGAATGCTTTTTCTGAATCTATAGATATGGTCATGTAATTTTTGTTTTGAATTTGTATATGTCAATGTATCAGATGTATTGATTTGTGAATATTGTACTAGTCTTGCATCCCTGCATGAATGACAGTTGGTGATGGTGTATGATCTTTTTAAAATATTGCTGAATCAAATTTGATAATATTTAGTTGAGAATTTTAGCATCTGTGTTCATCAGGGATATTGGCCTGTAATTATCTTTCTTAGGAGTGTCATCTGGTTTTGAATTAGGGTAATGCTGACCCCATAAAAAGAGATTGGAAGTGTTCCTTCCTCTGGGAATTTTTTTGAATAGTTTGAGAAGTATAGGTGTTAGTTCTTTGGATGTTTGGTCAAACTCCCCTGTGAAGGCATCCAGACCAGGACTTTGGTTTGCGGGAGCTTTTGGATTCCTGCTTCTATTTCCTCAGTTGTTATTGGTCTATTCAGATTATCTGATTCTTCCTGTTTCAGTTTGGGGTACTGTGTTTTTCTAGGAATTCTTCCATTCCAGCCTCATTGTCCAGCTTGTTGGCTTATAGTTGCTCATAGTACTTTATTACAACCCTTAGTATTTCTGGTGTGTCGGTTATTACTTCTCTGCTTTCATTTCTGACTTTATTTATTTCATCCACTTCCTTTGTTTTCTGATGAGTCTGGATAATAGTTCATTCATCTTTTTTATCCCTTAAAAGAACCAGCCTATCCCTGAGTGGTGAAAGGTACTGTGGTCACCAGAGCTCAATCTGGAGGGGACCAGGGGAGACACACAGAGGTGTGGGGAGCAATGCATGACTTGGAGAAGCTTTGCAGACACAGTGGGTTCTCAGGCCTCCTGGAAAACCACAATGGAACAAGGAGAAAAGTGTGGGAGGTCTCCTCTGTCCTGCAGATGTGAGTGAGGTGAAGGTGGGGCCACTACAGCACCTATGACATGGAGGCTGGGAAATGCTGAGATAGAGCAACACCCCAACAACCAGCCTCTACCTGGGTTATTATCCCGTCTGAGTCCTCAGAGGAGTGATCTATAGAGGACTCAACACCCTCATTATGAAATGTCAAGCTTTAGCTCATGGTTTTAAGTGAAAAATATTAGAAAACTGCAAAGCTGTCTCCTTCACCAAGAAATTTCCTGTCCTCTCACATCAGTGCTGGTGTGACACCTATAGGAAGAGAGCTGAGGTCATGTCCTGTTCATGTGGGACCAGAAACAACCAATCCTGGCACCTGTACAGGTGAGGTGACCAGGGAGCAGCCCTCACGGGCCCTTTGCACCATTCAGATGGGCTTCATCCAGCTTCCACTGTCCTCAGGACGAGCACATGTTTTATTTACTGTGGGCCTGTCAGTATGAAGGGTCCTATGGGGCAGGTGGGCATGTGGGTCAGATCCTGAGGTCAGCTTACAGGGCCCTGAACTGAGCTGGGGTCTCTCTTGGTGGGAAATTTTCCAAACACAGGCCAATGAGAGCACTGAAGATGGTCTCTGTGGAGAAATAAAAGCAGGAAATACGGGAACTTTGAGAGGAGAGTCCCCATCACTGCCCACATGTCATGTGCCATCAGCAGTGTTACCTCCTCCTCTGGGGTCTGTAGTGAGAAAGCAGGAAATGAGAGCCTTGGAGAAAGAGCAAGAGGCCTCCCTGGAGACAGCTGAGAGCTTGAGAGGAAATCCCTGAGCCCAACAGGAGGCCCTTCCCTCCTGCTCCCTCTGTGCCTTTTCCTGGGGCTGCTCTCTGTGCTGTGGGTCCTGCATACCCCCTGCTGTCCTGGATGCACCCTGCAGCTCAGCCCTGCTGTCTCCTCAGGGAGCTATGTGTCTGAGCTCACATTGACTTCCCCTCACTGTGTTTCTGGCACAGTAATACAGGGCTGTGTCCTCAGCTCCCAGTCTGTTCAGTGTTAACTGAACTTGGTTTTTGAATGTGTCCCTAGAGATGCTGAGGTGGGATTTCAGTGTTGGGTTATAGTCTGTACTTCCACCAGACCATATAACCCCAACCCACTCCAGCCCCTTTCCTGGAGCCTGGCGTGCCCAATGTACATCATAGCTGGTCAGAGAGAATCCAGAGACAGTGCAGGCGAGGGAGAGGGTCTGTGAGGGCTTCACCAGTGCTGGGCCCGACTCCTGCAGCTGCACCTGGGACAGGCCACCTGGGACAAGGAGCATCAGTTTTGTCAGTCACCTGCAGTCACAGCCATCCCATGACCCCATCCTGATCCCTGAGACCCTCACCCTGGGAGGATGTCAGCAGGCACAGGAGAAGACCCAGCATTCTCATCTTCTAGAGAACAGCTCTGCCTTGCCAGAGACCTCAGCCCTGAGTGAGGAGAGAGCTGGGAGCCTGTACCGCCCTGGGGAGGAGGTACCCTGGAGCTTGAAGGGAAATTTGCATGTGTGGCAGCCTTTCCTATAAGTGTGGGGCCTGAGGTCAGGCTGCCCTGGTCTTTTGGGAGTCCCTGTTACACTCCCCATGTAAGTCAGGGACAAAGGATAACAAAGGTCATTGGAAGATTGCAATTAGGTCAATGAATGGCCTAAATGGCCTATATTCTCTGAGAATAAGAAGAAATTGTGGACTCAATTAGTAGGTTACACTTTCCACTTCTCATGAATCATTTAACCATGTGTCAAAGGGATTAGCATTTGCTCTGACCATTTCTGAATCTCAAGGCCTTATGTCCACATTTCCAGACTTTTAAAATCTAATTTTTGAAATGATTCCTATCATTGTAAAATTGATAAAAATAAAGGACACCCATTTTCAGTATCTTAATTTATGATGTTATTTTGATCTGAGAAACTGCTCCCAAGCACAGACAAGTGAGACACCTGTGATTCTTGAAGTTGGAAATTTTGTGATTGTGTCTGCAGCTTCCTGTGCAAACTATTTGATATGCAAGTTCATGGCCTTTGGCAGGTTCCCCCCCTAATAGTTCCATCAGAAATAGTCATGGCTTTAGGAGGAGAGAAGACATGAAACAGAGCAGTGATCATGGATGTGCACAATCAGAATCATTCACATGTGGAAATGATGATGGATGGAGTTTGAACTGTGTTCTCTGTCTAGTGTCATCAGTGATGTTGGGGTTCAGAGGGAGGTGAGATAAGACAATTCCTACCATAGAATGTCTCATCGGAAAGGGAACTACAACCCGGAGAGGAATCCCTCCCTCCCATGCCCCGCCTCTCCTTCCCCTGGGAGGTCACTGTGGTCAGCGGGTGCTGGGCTCTCCCACAAACATGTTATGTTCTTAATGTGTTATGTGTACATTCTGCCATCAGACATATGATTTGCAAATACATTCTTCAAGTTTATGTTTTAATTTGTGAACTGAAATCTATGATGGGCAAAAGTCTTTAATTTAAACAAGGTTAATTAAATAATATTGTTTGTAATGGATCTTATATAGGGTGACTTTACAAAGAACTCCCCAGAAAATGCTGGGCCTCCACTGTCCATGTGGATGGGCTACAGCAGCCACAGGGACTGGAGCAGGTTCTGGTTCCAGAGGGGAGCGCTGCTGGGAAACTACCCATCAATGTGGACGTGACTGTGGACCTGGGGGAGGGGAGGAAGCTGGACTTGATTTGATCACATGACAGAAACGTGCCTGATGTTCATGGACAGAGAGCTACTGGACATGTGGGTTTACAGCCTCCTCCAGTGAAGGCCCAGAGGGAAGTGCAGGGCATCATAGACACAGCTTGCATCATCGTAGGAAACACCTGAATAATGAGGAGCAGGAGTCCATTAAAGTAGAAACATTAAAGGTCACGCAGGCAGGGATCCAGAGAAATAAGGATTATAAATATATAGGTAGATATAGATATATAGGTATAGATATAGATATAGATATAGATATAGATATATAGATATATAGATATATAGATATATAGAGATATAGAGATATAGAGATATAGAGATATAGAGATATAGAGATATAGAGATATAGAGATATAGATATAGATATAGATATAGATATAGATATAGATATAGATATAGATATAGATATAGATATAGATATAGATATATTTATACGGATTCGTTCATGGTGGGAAGGAAAATCCTGTTTCCTATATGGACATTATCAAAGGTTCTCTGTTCTAGAAGGTGAAACCTTGTAGGTCCAAGGTGTTCCCAATTGGACACCTTTGGGTTGAGTAACCACATGGTCTCACCATAAATCACTGAAGTTTCATAATTCATTGTGTCCCATTTATGAAATCTCTCAACACCAAAGGGAAAGTTGGACAGCCCTCATTGCAGGAGCCAAGGTGACAGTGTGTCTGTATGATGAAATTTCATTCCATTGGATCAGGACCCCTGCCTCAGGCCATGGTCATTGTCATCATCACCATCATCAACAACATTGTCTTACAGCTAGTAGTTCTCCCACCCATTTTCATACACATGGTTTTGTACACAATATTGACCCTTTACTTCATTTTTTGGTAATTTATTACCATTGTTAAGGGAAATAGGCAGCCAGACATTATATTGCTTTACATTCGACTGGTGACAACATATGGCTCATTCCTGCCTCTGCTCCATCTGCATCCAATGTGAATCTGACCGAAATTCTGGTCTCCTCTTCATTTGTCACTAAAAGGTTGAAGCCACAGAACCCCTGGAAACAGGATCTCCCTCCCCTGTCCCCTAGACAAATAAAATCCCTGAGAGAGTCTCCTCTCCTGGCTCCATCAGAGCAGCTCTGCCTTCCTGAGGGCCTTTCCTGTGCTTCCAGAGAGTTGAACTGCGTGCACAACACACGTCCCATGGCCCTTGGTGTGGGTACTGGTGGTCGTCCTGGACATGTGGACCAAGCTGCTGGGGTCAGCTGCCTCTGCGTGGTGTCAGCTCCTCTCAGTGCTGTATGGTGACAAGTCAATGACCTTCACCACCAGGGATCTTTCTTCTCCAGCTTTGGGATCATGTGACTGGTGCCCACTGTCCACCACACTCCTGTCCTGCTGGCTGGCTTGGCCCTGAGCTGTGTGGGCTGAGCTGCCCTGTGGAGTCAGAAGAGCCTCTCGTTGGATCTCGGTGAAGTGGGACAGGAGATTTGCTCATTACCTGGTACTTAGACCAGGAGTGTCTGAGAAGACTCAGTGGTTAGTCCATGTGAGGAAGTTGTTTCTGTTTACAACAGACGTTCTCACTCAGAGACGTCAGAGGTAAGTGCAGAATCAGGACCCAGAGGTTCCCTGAGGGACACTGTGACATGAGAAGGAAACCACACAGGAACCAGCCCAAAGCTCCAAAGGCACCTACTGCTGGGGTGGTCCTTCTGTTCAGGGACCCTGAGCGCCCCCTGGTGTCCTGGACACTCTCTGAGGCCCAGCCCTGCTGCTTCCTCAGGGAGGATTGTGTCTGGGCTCACAATGACTTCCCTCCACTGTGTCTCTTACACAGTAATACACGGCTGTGTCCTCTGCTTTTAGGCCGTTCATTTGCAGGTACAGCGTGTTCTTGGCATTGTCTCTGGAGATGGTGAAGCAGCCCTTCACAGAGTCTGAATAGTGTATGGCACTACCACTACCATAAATAATGTAGGCGACCCACTCCAGGCCCTTCCCTGGAGCCTGGCGGACCCAGTTCATTCCATAGTCACTGAAGGAGAATCCAGAGGCTGCACAGGAGAGTCTCAGAGACCCCCCAGGCTGCACCAAGCCTCCTCCAGACTCTACCAGCTGCACATCACACTGGACACCTGCAAACAGAGACACAGGGGGACTTAGTATCACATGGAAGCACAAACAGGCACAGGCACAGGACTCAGCACTCCCCACTCCTGACAATGACCTTGAGAAATGATCAGGAGGAAAACACAGCTTGGCACCAAGTCCATGGTGGAGCCGCTGGGTCCTGTCTCAGGTGCTTGGGTTCTGGGTGTCTCCCCAACATGCTGGGCAAGGGCCCCCTTTTATGAGCAGGAGCAGAGCCCCATTTGCATGGAGTCTGCATATAAGGTGCAGCTGTGACCTGGGCTTCATGCCTGACCTTGTCATCCTAGGGACAACCCCAGATGGGAAAGGACTCAAAGATGCTGGCCACAAGGGCTCCTCTCCTTTCCGCCCTCCATCCCTCCTTTCCTGAGACCTGGCTCCTTGACTCCATTACTTTGGGGGCAGATTCCTGTATTGAGAGTCCTTCCTGGGGTTTTGATGAGGACCCAGGGGTGCTGCTCCAGAGGTATGTGGATGGGGATTCCTCTCTCTCCCCTTCCCCGACAGGAAGCGATGTTACCTTTCTGGGGTTTGGGAATAAGAATTTGCATTGAATGAAGCTTTTATTTTTAAGCTAAAAGATTCTCATTATTTTTCACAACCAGATCATCCACAAAACTCTAACCTATGCATATGAAGAGGCAGGAGAGGCTGGCTGGACCCTGTGACCGCAGCCTCTGTCTCTAACCTGCTGCTACTCTCACAAGCACACAGCTGCCTCTCCAAAGCACACATTTCCCTCAACTTCCCTGCTGTTCATGTGCAAAAGCCCTGTTTCCAGCCTCTCACAGTGGGGAGCTTCTATCAGTTATACATGGAGCCAGGCAGGTGGTGGGGTTTGGTTGGCTGGCTCAGATCGATGGGGGGAAAGTGGAAATATGTTTTACTTTCAACAATAAAAAATTATTAAATAGAAATACGTAATTAATAAATTATAATTTAAAATGGAGCCCTGGCTCTGGCTGGTTTCACTCAGTGGGTAGAGTGTTTGTCTTTGAACTAAGGAGACTCGGGTTTTGATTCTGGTCAAGGGCGTGTACCTGGCTTTCAGGCTCCTCCCTGGCCCTTGCCCTGGTTAGGGCACGTGCTGGAGGTACCCAGTTGATGGGTTCCTCTCACATCATTGATTTTCACTTCCCCTCCCTCCCGTCCCCTCTCTGAAAAGCAATAGAAAAATCTCCTTAGGTGAGGATGAAAAACGATAAGAAAGGAATATATTGGCTCTTGGAACAATACCCTGGGTAGAGAGTTGAGGAATCGCCTCATCTTGGGGACTGGTGAGCACCTCCCTTTTTGGAGGAGAGCGGCCACCTGTGGCCATCCTCCCACAGCCCCAGGTGAGGACAGACGGACACAGTGGGGCTGTGGTCCCTTGTTCCTCTGGGAAGGGGGCCACCACCACTTGGAAAGTGCGATCACGCTGGGGAGGGGGAGGCCTGGGCAAGTCAAACACAATGAAGACTTATTCTCTGCATTTTCGTTTTTTATTCTTATTTTAAAATATATTGTTATTGATGTCAAAGAGTACAGGAAAAGAAAGAGAGATAGAAACATCATTGTTGAGAAAAAAGCATTGACTGGCTGCCTCCCTCATGTCTCCTATTTGAGATTGATCCTGCATTCAAGAGTCTGTGCCTTGAATGGGAATCAAACCCATAACCTGGTGGTTCCTTGGCCAATGCTCAGCCCCTGAGCCACACCCCCAGCTCCTTCCCTCTCTGAGTAGCAAGTACTTGCTCGGGGTTCGCTCAGTTGCTGCAGGCCTAACTGTTTTTCAGAGCCTGAGAGATGCCAGTTCTGAGAGTTTCATTATTTTGGTGTTTTTTGTGTTGTTGTAGTTGTTTTTAATGTTTTTGTGAAGGAACAAGAGCAAGAGTTAGGAGCTGCCTAAACAACCATTTTGCTTTCGCTCCTTCTGCTCAGTGACTCCTTTTGAACAAATAGAGAATGAGAAGGAGAAGAGCATCCACTATGGAAATCTACCCACAACAGAGAGAACAGAGGGGGAAGTGCCCATCCCAGGCCAGCAGAGGTAGGAGGAGGTGCCCGGGCTGAGCAGTGACTTTGGTGTTTATAAGGAGAGCCTGTGTTTTAGGAAGATGAGCTTCCTGTTCCTGGAGGACCCCAGACACATGTCCAGAAGGAGTGACTTTGAGGGGAGTTAGGTTGAGGGGCAGGCAGACAGGGCAGTGTCCATGGGAAACCAAGGCAGGTGGCTGGGAGGCAGGGGCAGACTCCGCAGTCTGAGCAGCCTAAGCACAGGACCAACCAGGCAGCAATAGCAGAATGTTTGTGGACTTAAGCGGGAGCCTGGAAAACGAGGGAGGGCCTGGGACAGGAAGGTGATGCACACAAGGGAACAGGGGACGTGCAGGCCCCTTGCTGGGCAGGAACAATGAGGGCCAATCAGGTGGGCACACGGGTGGACATGGAGCAGGCTGGTGGCCCATATACACCCAAGACCACTGGCTTCAGGGGCAGCCCATCAGGGAACCGCCTCCCCATTATGGGGGCGTGAATCTGCTTGTAATAAGTGTCCATGCTTTTGCTTAAACCTTCTGGTCCCCGGTTTCATTTTTGGAATTGCTGATCCCCAATCCCGGCAACAGAAGAATCTGGGCTCACTGATCCTGTGATCAAGTTTGGCTCAAATAAACTCTTAAAACTATTCTCCACAGGCTTAGAGGTTCTCATGTCAAGGACTTCAAAGTGGCCCATTTATGTTGTGGATTTATGCTGATTCAACCCTCAAGGGAACCTGCCAGAGTGTCACAGGGGAGAAGGCACAGCTGGGGAAGCCGCCTTTCTTTCCTTCTCCTTCTTTATACACTTTCATTGACTCCAGAGAGGAGGCCAGTGGACCCACGGAAACATCAGTGATGAAAATCATTGATTGGTTGCTCCGTGCCTCCACACCCTGGGGATTCAGACTGCAACCCAGGCATCATCCCTGAACAAGGAATCAAACCATGACCTCCTGGCACATAGGTCGATGCTCAACCTCCCAATCACGCCAGCTTGACTGGAAAAAGATGGGACACTAATGTCCATGACAACAATAGCAAACTTGTCTCATTTCCAACACCTGTGAACACATTTGAATTCATCCCATCCAGGTAGCAGGTTTTATAATTGTGTGCTCTTCCCTCTCCACACGGGGAAGAAACATGTGTGAACGTATTTTGTAAATGACATAAAAAACAACACGTTGATGTAAGAAATGCCCAAACATGTAGGGAAATTTTTATAAGATTTCATAAGAACCAAACAAACAAGAACTGTTGGGGAGCAAGACCTCCAATGCTCCAGAGAATAACAATTTGCAGCTGTGTTTGTACATTTGAAGTTAAGGTGGGAAGGTGAGGAGTGACATGGAGGTGGGAGAGACAATGGTAGGTAGGGTCTGGGTGGCAGGACAGTGCACAGGAGGTGCTCTCCTGAGGGTGGTCATGCTGAGGTCACAGGTGTGTGAACCCAGATGCACAGGAACCAGGGACGGGGTGCTTCAGGAAAGAGGAGCCTTTTAGTAAAGAAGTCATAGGCTGGGGCATGCCCACCACAGGACTGCCCAGGTGGGAATGTGTGATCAGAGCCTCCTGTGAGGGTCCTGTCAGTCACTGGGTTTTGTCAGATTTAGGACATAGCCCCCTTTTTGTTCACAAACAATCCCTGAAATAGACCTGGGACAGGGCTTCCTGTGAGCTCTGTGGCTGAGCCTGTGAGCAAAACTAATTTAAGATGGAACAGAAAATGGTGTCTTTCTTTAAGTCTCCACTTGCTCCTGGTCAGGGCCCTCTGCTGCTCCTGAGCACCTCCTGGTGTCCTGGATGCTCCCTGCAGCCCAGCCCTGCTGCCTCCTCAGGGAGGTTAGTGTCTGACTTCCTAATTGAGCAGAGGAGGTAAATAACTTCCCTGAAGGGGTGGCTTGGAAGGAAATATAAGGCATAAAGGGGAAGAGCACTGAGTCATGGAAGAGGGTGTTACTCCTGGAGAATAAAATCTCCCACCAAGTCATCAGAGACTATATCCCCCAGGTCCCATCTCCTGAGCTGGTAACTCATGTCTGTGGTCCTCAGTGCCCCCTGGTGATCATGGACCCCCTGCAGTCCAGCCCAGGTGCATCCTCTGGGAGGTTTGTGTCTGGGCTCACACTGACTTCCCCTCACTGTGTCTCTCTCGCACAATAATACACGGCTGTGTCCTTGGTTGTCATGGAGCTCAGCTGCAGGGAGAACTGGTTCTTGGACTTGTCTATGGAGATGGAGGTTCGGCTCTTGAGAGAAAGGTTATAGTAAGCGTCTCCATCACTACATATTTCCCCCATCCACTCCAGTCCCTTCCCTGGGGGCTGGCGGATCCAATGCCAGCAGTAACCACTGGTTGTGATGGAGAATCCAGAGACAGCACAGGTGAGGGAGAGGGTCTGTGAGGGCTTCACCAGTCCTGGGCCCGACTCCTGCAGCTGCACCTGGGACAGGACACCTGGGACAGAGAGAACACAGTGAGTCCTGGGCTCAGATGCAGGATCCCCATCTCCTCACGTCTGAGCCCTGAGTCACTCACATCTGGGCGCTGACAGCAGGAAGAGGAAGAGACACAGGGGACTCATGTCCTCCAGTTAAGGTCCTCGTCCCTCAGAAAACATTCTCCAAGGTGAGGAGGCCTGCATTTAAGTGGATGCCCACTGTGTGTGTGTCTGGTGGCCGTGTGGGCATTTGCATAGGGGAGGTGTCTGCACATACAAAGGGAAGAGGTGAGGGAGGTCCTGGTCTCTGGGGCTTCTCCTGGAAGAAGGTGCTGACTTGTCCTCAGAGAACCAGGCTCTCCTTGGGGTCCTGATCACTGTGCTCAGGGACCTCTCCTTCCACACTAGGGGCTGTGCTGCAGGAGGTGGTCAGGAAGTAGGATGTGGGCGCAATCAGTGACTCCTGAGGGATAAGATCAATGTGCCTCTGCTCCCTTGGATATAGATTAGAGATAGAGATAGAGGTAGAGGTAGAGGTAGAGGTAGAGGTAGAGATAGAGATAGAGATACATATGATATAGATGATATAGATATAGATATAGATATAGATATAGATATAGATATAGATAAAGATATAGATGATATAGATGATATAGATGATATAGATATAAATATAGATATGGAGATAGTTATGGAGATAGACATAGATAGGTCTTTCTTTATCCTTACCTATGAATGTGTTCATTGATTTTTAGACATAGCTATGGAGATAGATATAGAGATAACAATGTAGATGAAGATGAATTTTGTAGATGTACATAAGGCATAGATATAGATATTGTTTTCTTTATTCTCACTGGACCATATAATCATTCATTTTCAGAGCGAAAGTAATGCAAAAGAGAAAGAGAGAGAGAGAGAGAGAGAGAGAGAGAGAGAGAGAGAGAGAGAGACATTGATGTGAGAGAGAAATATTGATCAGTTGCCTACCATATATGACTCTACTGTGATTCAAATCTGCGATAATTTTATGTATGTATATATTTATTAATTAAAATTTTATTGATTTCAGAGAGGAAGGGACAGGATAAGAGAAATAGAAACATCAATGATGAGAAAGATTTATTGATTGTCAGCCTCCAGCTTGCCCCACTCTGGGGATATTTCTCCATCTTGGACATGTGCCCCGACTGGGAATCAAATGGTGACCTCCTGGTTCATAGGTCGATGCTCAACCCCTGAGCCATGCTGGCCCAGCTGGCCCTGCCTTTTGGGATTCACAGAGCTCCCTGTGCACCTGGGCTCTGGTCAGGAGACATTGTCACCATCATGGGTGACCAGGCCCCAGAGCTTTGCTGACTGTCCTCTGACCTCAGTGGCCATGGGCTTGTTCACCACAGTGCTCTGCAGATCATGGGCCCCTGGAGGTTCCCTCAGCCCAGGTGTGAGCTGTGGGAGGTGCTCTGAGCTCAGTGCTCAGCTGTGTCTCCACCTGACACAGGTAGGGCCCCATGGTCTGACATTGCACATGGGCTCAGCAGGGCAACTGAGGTCACTTCAGGTCACCTGAATGCCCCAAGGCCTGGCATCTCAGGGAGGGACTGGCACAGGAGATGGGCATGAGGGGGTGACCTGGGATACATTTAAGCCAAACCTACTAGGGCGGGAAGGAGAGGGCAGACACATCCACAGGGGACGTCCTGTGCAGGCCCCATGGGGTGAGAGTGTGGGCGGCAGAGGACAGAGGGTGAGGATGGGGTAGAGTCTGTGGAGCTGGAGGCACAGCAGAGGGGGGTGGGACCAGGTCTCCCTCCAGCGGGTTCTCAGGATGCAGGTGGTTCTCCAGGGAAAGCAGGACAGGTGTTGGGACACGTCCCCTGGGACCAGGTTCTGAGACCCACGGGGAACAGGGCCCAGCAGGGCTTCTGCCTCCATCAGGGGCACAAGGAGAGGTGGGCACTTCCAGGATCACAGAGAGGCAGTGCCTACAGGGCCTGATCTATAGCTCCATGTGCAGCCATGTCAGTGAGAGGCAAATGGCTAACTACCCCCAAAGGGCTCCTCCTGGGGCAGAGCGAGGGGCTGATCACCCTGAGGAGAGGTTTAGGGCCTGGACTCCGTGTGCCTTGCTCAGCACTGCGTGGAGGAAGGGAGACTTTGCTCTCAGTGAGGGTACAGGGATCCCTACAATGTTTTCCTTGCCAACCCACAGAGTGACGATCAGGGACCTGGTGACAGGAAGGACACAGGAGAAGTCAATCAGATCTGAAACACAGCCACTTCCTGCTCTTTTCCTGCAGAGAATCTAATTAGAGACACAGAGAAGGAAGCAGCACCTACCCCAGGGACACTAGGAGGAAAGAAAGCTTTGACCACAAAAGGAAGCCCTCACCACCCCTCCAGGGACAGCCTCTGAGCTGGGACCTGGGTTTTCTGGTCCTGAGCGCCCCCTGGTGTCCTGGACGCTCCCTGTAGCCCAGCCCTGCTGCCTCCTCAGGAGGTTTGTGTCTGGGCTCACACTGACTTCCCCTCACTGTGTCTTGTACAGTAATACACGGCTGTGTCCTCGGTTCTCAGGCTGTGGAGCTCCATGTAGGCTGTGCTCCTGGGTGTGTCTGCTGTGATGGAGACTCTCTCTTGGAACTTCTGTGTGTAGTTTGTGTTTCCATTTTCAGGGTCAACCCTCCCCACCCACTCAAGCCCCTTTCCTGGGGCCTGTCGCACCCAGTGCATGTAGTAGTCTGTGAAGGTGAATCCAGAAGCCTTGCAGGAGACCTTCACGGAGGCCCCAGGCTGCCTCACCTCAGCCCCAGGCTGCACCAGCTGCACCTGGGAGTGGACACCTGTGGGAGGAGACAGGACTGAGTGGAATCCGCCTGCACTCTCCCTGGACCCTCCTTAACCAGGAAGGGAGCCCCTTACCTGTCGCCATGGCCACCAGGAGGAGGGTTCTCCAGTTGCAGTCCATGGTGAGGGCTGTGCTGGGAGCACTTCTGTAGGGGAGGGTGTGGCTGTGGGTGATGCCCTCAGGGCACAGACTCACCCATATTTAACCTGGTCTGCCTCCTCTCTTTTGCATATTCATGAGGCAGAGTATTTCATAGCTGAGGTCTTGACCCCACCTGAGAGAAGATGGTGACACAGTGACCATGTTCAGGGGGTGTCTGAGGGTCCAAGTCCTAATTCTTTTTTCTTTCTTTATTCTTTTAAAAATATATATTTTATTGATTTTTTTTTTTTTTACAGATAGGAAGGTAGAGGTATAGAGAGCTAAAAATATCGATGAGAAAGAGTCATCGACCACCTGCCTCCTGCACACACCCCCACCAGGTATATGCCCACAACCAAGGCACATGCCCTTGCCTGGAATGGAACACGGGACCCTTCTGTCCGCAGGCTGACGCTCTATCCACTGAGCCAAACCAGTTTCTGCCTAATTCTTTTTTCTTTAAATTGTATTTGTCTTTCTCTGACTTGCTTATTTCACTTAGCATGCTACTCTACAGGTCCCTCCATGCTGTCCCAAAGGGGAAGAGATACTTCTCCTTTACTGCTGCTTAGTATTCCGTGGCATAAATGTACCAGGGTGCTCCAGCTGATCTTGGTTCTGTGGTGCCCACCATCGCTCAGTAGTGTGCTGCCATGGAGGTGGGAGAGGCCTGCTCTGCTGCAGCTGCACTCACTAGCTGTAAGCCTGGCCTCTGTTATTAGGCTGAGCAGTGCTCCTGCTGTGGGAGCGCACTGACCACCACAGGGAGCGCCTGCATCGAGTGTTTGTCCCCTGGTGGTCAGTGTGCTTCATAGTGACCGGTCAAATGGTGGTTCAGTCATTGGGTCCTTTAGGCTGTTGTATATATAGACTAGAGGCACGGTGCTTAAAATTTGTGCACAGGACAGGGGGTGTCACTCAGCCCAGCCTGTGCCCTCTCATAATTCAGGATTCCTCAGGTAGGGACCCTAGGCCTGCCTGGTGATCAGGACAGATCTGAGCTTTCTTTCCTCCAGCTGTGACAGCTGCAACTGCCCCTGCTGCTGCCCCTGCTTACCATCTGTGTGGTTCTGCCTCCTTCCCCACCACGGGTCGCCTCCCTCTGCGGGAAACAGGTGTGGGGTGCGATCGCTTGGCTTGCCTGATCCTCCCTTTGTGGGGGGATTGGTGGCAGAACCCCCCTCCCTGGTCAATCACCCCACAGAGGGTGTCCTGGGCCTCGCTCTTTAGGGCAGTTATTAGGCAATAGTGGGACACCCAACCAATCAGATCGCACCCCCATTCATTAGCTTGTTATCAATGTGTGTCATAGCGTGGTCGTCTGGATGGTAATTCTGCTGTTTGGTCGTTTGGTCTGTTTGCATTTTATGCTTCTATCATTATAGCTATATGACTACATTATTGTCTCTTTCATTCCTGACACTGGCTATTTTGTGGGAAATGTATTCTGTGCTCCATGTTGGAGCGTCTCCTTTGACTTCTTGAAGGTCACCTATGTTTAATCTGCAGTGTTAGTCTTCCTCCATGTGTTATTCACTGCAGATGTTGTTACTTTCTTAATCTCTAGAAACTCAAAATACAGAACAGTACTACCCACTCCTGTCTCTTAGATCAAAGCCCTTGTGTGTTTCAACCAACAGGTAGGGAGGATGGAGAGCTGTGGTGGGAGGTCCTGGGGGATGACGCTGGTCCTGGTGGACCTGGTGGGCCTGTGAGAGGAAAGGTGGGGACAGGGGCCTGAGGTCAGCACACAGGGGCCTGGGCTCCCTGAGGTCTCTCTTGGTGGGAACGTTTCCCAAACACAAGACAATGAGAGCCCTGAATATGGTCTCCTTGTAGAAAAAGAGACACGGATAATAAAAGACTTGGTGAAGGAGAGTCTCCAGCACTGCCACAATGTCACCTGCAAACACAATGCCCTTCTTCACTGTTGTCTGCAGTGAAAACATGAGAAGGAAGAGTCCTAGGTTCTCAGGCTGCTCATTTGCAGGTACAGCGTGTTCTTGGCGTTTTCTCTGGAGATGGTGAAGCGGCCCTTCACAGAGTCAGCGTAGTATGTGCTACCACCACCAGGATTAATGTATGCGACCCACTCCAGCCCCTTCCCTGGAGCCTGGCAGACCCAGCTCATGTAGTAGCTACTGAAGGTGAATCCAGAGGCTGCACAGGAGAGTCTCAGAGACCCTCCAGGCTGCACCAGGCCTCCTCCAGACTCCACCAGCTGCACCTCACACTGGACACCTGCAAACACAGAGACACAGGGGGACTTAGAATCACATGGAAGCACAAACAGCCACAGGCATGGGGCTCAGTGCTCCCCATTCCTGACAATGACCTTGAGAAATGATCAGGAGGAAAACGCAGCTTGGCACCAAGTCCATGGTGGAGCTGCTGGGGACCTGTCTCAGGCGCTTGGGTTCTGGGTGTCTCCCCAACATGCCTGGCAAGGGCCCCCTTTTATGAGCAGGAGGAGAGCCCCATTTGCATGGAGTCTGCATATAAGGTGCAGCTGTGACCTGGGCTGCATACCTAACCTTGTCATCCTAGGGGCGACCCAGTTGGGAAACGACTCAAGGGTGCTGGCCACAGGGGATCCTGTTCTGACCTGCTCTCCCTCCCTCCTTTTTTAAAACCCATCATCCTGACTCCATTCCTTTGAGGGCAGCTTCCAGGATTGAGAGTCCTCCTTCCTCGGGGTTTTAATGAGGATCCGGGGGTGCTCCACCAGAGTCACGTGGATGGAGCTTCCTCTCTTCCCCCTCCCACCCCCGTGGGGGGGCATGTTGCCTTTCTGGGGTTTGGGAATAAGAATGTGCATTGAATGAAGCTTTTATTTTGAGACTGAAAGATTCACCTTGTTATTTTCCTCATTCAGATCCTCCACAAAACTCTAACATGTGCATGTGAGGAGGCAGGAGAGGCTGGGATGGATGTTGTCGATGCAGCCTCTGTGTCTAACCTGCTGCTACTCTCACAAGCACACAGCTGCCTCCTAAAAGCACACATTTCTCTCAACTTCCCTGCTGTTTGTGTGCAAGGGCCCTGTTTCCATCCTCTCTCAGTGGAGAGTTTCTATAATTTATACATGGAGCCTGGTAGATAGTGGGGTTGGTTGGATGGCTTAGATCAAATGGGGGGAAGAGTGCAAATGGGTTTTACTTTTAACAATAAAAAAATCATTAAATAGAAATAATTAATTAACTAATTAAAATTTAAAATGGAGTCCTGGCCCTAGCTGGCTTCACTCACCGAAGGGTTTTGATTCTGGTCAAGGGACCTCCCTGTCCTTTGACCTGGTTAGGGCACTTGCAGGAGGCAACCTGTTGATGTGTTCCTCTCCCATCAGTGTTTCTCTCTTCCCCTCCCTTTCATCCCCCCTCTCTTTGAAAAGCAATGAAAAATATCCGTGGGTGAGGATGAGAAAAGGTAAAAAAGGAATATGCTGGCTCTTGGAACAAAACCCTATGGAGAGAGTTGAGGCAACTCTTTCTCCTTGAGTGCAGGTGAGGTCCTCCCTTCTCAGAGGAGAGCGGCCACCTGTGTCCATCCTCCCACAGCCCAGGTGAGGACAGAGGGACACAGGGATCTAGGACTGTGGTCCCTTGTTCCTCTGGGAAGGCGGCCACCACCCTTGGAAAGTGCGATCATGCTGGGGAGGGGAGACATGAGCAGGTCAAACACCCTGAAGCCTTCCTTCTCTTCCTTTTCACTTTTTATTCTTATTTTAAAATATATTTTTATGGATGTCAGAACGGAAAGGAGGAGAGAGAGTGATGGAAACATCAGTGGTGAGAGACAATCATCCATCCGTTGCCTCCTGCAAGGCCCCCACTGAAGGTCCAGGCAGCAGCCCAAGCAAGTGCCCTGACCAGGAAGCCAACCTGGTCCTCAATGATGGTAGTTTTCTATTTTAGTTTTGGATTGCACGTGGTTGTTAGAGGCAGAGAGAACATGCATCTTCTTCTGCCTCCAAATTGGTTCTCACCCCTTTTGAATGTTTTTTTTAAAATGGAGGCTTAGATTATTGATTTAAAGATATTTATTTCTTCCTAACATAAGAATTTAATGCTATCATTTCCCTCTAAGCATCGCTCTAGCTACATAAAAAATGATATTTTGTAATTTCATTTTCATCCAGTTTGGAAATAGATTTTCCGTTAGTTTAGAATTCTACGATGGTGACTTCTCAATGTTCCTTCAGCTCTTTGAGCCGTCATTCCATTGTCTTCTGGTTTTGGTGGTTTTTGAAGTGACCTTTGATGTTTATATTAATCTTGTTCCTTGACTCTGGTGTGGTTTTTTTCTTTGATGCCATCTGTGTGGTTCCGCCCTCTTCCCCCACCACTGGTCGCCTCCCTCTGAAGGAAACACGTGTGGGGTGCAAAAGCTTGGCTTGCCTGGTCCTCCCTCTGTGAGGTGATTGATGGCTGAGCCCCCTCCCTGGTCAATGACCCCACAGAGGGTGGCCTGGGCCTTGCTCTTCAGGACAGTTATTGGGCAATGGTGAGGCCCTCACCCAATCACATTGCACCTGCATTGGTTGGCCTGGTTCCAGTGTGTGTCATAGCGTGGTCATCAGAAGGTTGTCTGGATGGTCATTCTGCTGTTTGGTTGTTCAGTTTATTTGCATATTTCACTTTTATTATTATAGATATTTGACTGCTTCATTGTCTCTTACATTCCTGACACTTGGCTATTAGGTGGAAAATTTATTCTGTGTTCCATGTTGGAGAGTTTCCTTAGACTTGTTGAACTTCACCTATGTTTAATCTGCAGTGTTAGTCTAATTCCATGTTTTATTCACTGCAGACGTTGTTACTTTCTTAACCTCTAGAAACTGAAAAGACCAGTTCTACTACTCCCGTCTGTTAGATTAAATCCCTTGTGTGTTTCATCCAACAGGTAGGGAGGACTGAGAGCTGTGGTGGGAGGTCCTGGGGGATGATCCTGGTCATGGTGGCCCTGGTGGACCTGTGAGAGGGAAAGGTGGGGGCAGTGGTCTGTGGTCACCACACAGGGGCCTGGGATGTGCTGGGGTCTCTCTTGGTATGAAGGATTCCCAAAACCAGGAGGATGACAGCTGTGAGGATGGTCTCCTTGTAGAGAAGAGACACAGAACATAAAAGACTTGGTGAAGGAGAGTCCCCGTCACTGCCACCATGTCACCTGCAAACACAATGACCTTCTTCACTGTTGTCTGCAGTGAGAACATGAGAAGTAAGAGCCCTCCCTGGAGGCAGCTGAGACCTTGAGAGGAAATCCCTGAGCCCAAAAGGAAGGCCCTTCCCTCCCACCTCCCTCTGTCCCTCTTCCTGGGGCTGCTCTCTGTGCTGAGGGCCCTGAACGCCACCTGGTGTCCTGGACACCCCCTGCAGTCCAGCCCTGCTGTCTCCTCAGGGAGGTTTGTGACTGGGCTCACACTGACTTCCCCTTACTGTGTCTCTTGCACAGTAATACACAGCTGTGTCCTCAGCTTTCAGGCTGCTCATTTGCAGGTACAGCGTGTTCTTGGCATTATCTCTGGAGGTGGTGAAGCGGCCCTTCACAGAATCCCCATAGTATGTTCTATCATCAGTACGAATTTCTGAGACCCACTCCAGCCCCTTCCCTGGAGCCTGCCGGACCCAGTTCATGTAGTAGCTACTGAAGGTGAATCCAGAGGCTGCACAGGAGAGTCTCAGAGACCCCCCAGGCTGCACCACGCCTCCCCCAGACTCCACCAGCTGCACCTCACACTGGACACCTGCAAACACAGAGACACAGGGGGACTTAGAATCACATGGAAGCACAAACAGGCACAGGCACAGGGCTCAGCACTCCCCACTCCTGACAATGACCTTGAGAAATGATCAGGAGGAAAACGCAGCTTGGCACCAAGTCCATGGTGGAGTTGCTGGGTCCTGTCTCAGGTGCTTCGGTTTTGGGTGTCTCCCCAACATGTCTGGCAAGGGTCCCCTTTTATCCACAGGAGGAGAGCCCCATTTGCATGGAGTCTGGATATATAAGTTGCAGCTGTGACCCTGGGCTGCATGCCTGACCTTGTCATCCTAGGGGCGACCCCAGATGGGAAAGGACTCAAGGATGCTGGCCACAGAGGGTCCCGTCCTGACCAGCCCTCCCTCCCTCCCTTCTTTCCTGAGACCCATCACACTGAGCCCATTCTTTTGGGGACAGATTCCAGGATTGAGAGTCCTCCTTCCTCAGGGTTTTGATGAGGATCCTTGGATGCTGCCTCAGAGGCATGCGGATGGGCCCTCCTCTCGCTCTCCTTCACCCACCGTGGGCCATGTTGCTTTTTGGGGTTTGGGAATAAGAATCTGCATTGAATGAAGCTTTTATTTTGAAGCTGAAAGGTTCTATTTGCTATTTTCCTCAATCAGATCCTCCAAACACTTTAACATATGCATTTGAGGAGGCAGGAGAGACTGGGCTGGATGCTGTGGTCTTAGCCCTAGCTTCTAACCTGCTGCCACTCTCACAAGCACACAGCTGCCTTGGGAAAGCACACATTTCCCTCAACTTCCCTGCTGTTCATGTGCAAATGCCCTGTTTCCAGCCTCTCACAGTGGGAGAGTTTCCACCATTTAAAAATGGAACCCTGGCAGGTGGTAGGGGCCAGTTGGCTGGCTGAGATCAATGGAGGCGGAATTGTTAAATGGTTATACTTTCAACAGTAAAAAATTAAAGTAGAATTAATTAATTAATTAACTAATTAATTAATTACAATTGAAAATGGATTCCTGGCTCTGGGTGGTTTCACTCAGTGGATAGAGTGTAGGTCTTTGAACCAAAACATCTCAGGTTTGATTCTGGTGAAGTGCACATGCCTAGGATGCAGGCTCCTCCTGGATTTGCTCTGGTTAGATCATGTGCAGGAGGCACCTTATTGATGAGTTTCTTTGACATCAATGTTTCTTTCTTCCCCTCCCTTCCATACCCTCTCTCTCTGTAAAGAAATGGAAAAGTATTCTTGGGTGAGGATGAAAAATGATAAAAAATGAATATGTTGGCTCTTGGAACAAAATCCTGGGTAGAGAGTTGAGCCACCACGTTTTCCTTGGGAATAGGGGAGCACCTCCCTTCTCGTAGGAGAGGGACCACCCATGTCCATCCTCCCACAGCTCCAGGTGAGGACAGAGAGACACAGGGATCTGGGACTGTGCTTTCTTGTTCCTCTGGGAAGGCGGCCACCACCACTTGGAAAGTGAGATCACGCACGGGACGGGAGGCATGGGCAGGTTAAGTACTCCGAAGCCTTCCTTTTCTTTCTTTTCATTTTTTATTCTTATTTTAAAATGTTTTCATTGATTTCAGAGAGGAAAAGAGGAGAGAGAGAGAAACATCAGTGATGAGAGAGAATCAATGATCAGGTTCCTCCTGCAACCCCCTCTCCCGCCTCCAGGGGTCCAGGCAGCAGCCCAGACTAGTGCCCTGACCAGGAATCCAACCCAGTCCGGAATGATGGCTGTTCTCTATTTCAGTTGTTCGGTTCACATGGTTGTGGGAGGCAGTGAGAACATGCATTTACCTCTGCCTCCAAATTGGTTCTCACCCCTTTCCAATTTTTTAAAATGGAGTTTTAGATGATTGATTTAAAGATCTTTATTCTTGTCTAACAGAAGCATTTAATGCTATCCATTTCCCTCCAAGCACCGCTCTAGCTGCATCGCACAAAATTGATATTTTGTAATTTCATTTTCATCCAGTTTCAAATAGATTAGGATTCTACATTGATGACTTCTGAATGTTCCTTCAGCTCTTTGAGCTGTCACTCCATTGTCTTCTAGTTTTGGTAATTTTTCATGTGGTCTTTGATGTTTTTATTAATCTTGTTCCTTGAATCATGGGTGGTTTTTTCTTTGCTGCCCCTGGGCATTTTATATTTTTCAACAGTTTGACTTCATTGTGCCTTGATTTAATGTTGTCCATTTTCATTTCTTCATGGAGTATATTGGTGTTCTTAGATGTCTTTATTATTTACATCAAATTCTGAAAAACGATTTGCTATCATTTCTTCAAACATTTTTCTTGGTGCCCCCTCTCTCCTCTTTCTGAGATTCCAATTCCATGCATATACTAGAGGTGTGGTGCATGGATTCATGCATGGATATTGTCCCTCAGCCTGGTCTGCACTCTCACACAATTCGGAACCACTAGGGGTCTATGGGGATTGGCCAAAACCGGCAGTCTGACATCCTGAGGATGTGGCAGAGCACCAAGTGGCAGGCGTCCAGGCAGGAGCTTGAGCCCGGCCTGGGTGCCATGCCTCTCCAGCTCGTCCTGGCCCTGCTCACCTGCCATCGTTCATTAGCAAGCTGCTCTGGAAGCGGGAGAGGAATGTGCTGCCCCAGGTGTGATCTCCATCATTGAGCCTTCTGTTCAGTCACCTGAGTTGTGCTCATCTTGTGGGAATGCACTGACTATCAAGGGACAGCACCTGCATTGAGTGTTTTCCCCTGGTGGTCTGTGCACGTCATAGCAACTGTCCAAATGGTTGTTTGGTTGTTTGGTCTTTTGGTTGCATAGTCTTTTATGTAAGAGTTATTTGACTGCTTTATTGTCTTACATTCCGGACACTGGCTATTTTGTGGAAAATTTATTCTGTGTTCCATTATGGAGAGTTTCCGTAGACTTCTTGAAGTTCACCTAGGTTTAATCTGCAGGGTTAGTCTTACCCCCATGTATTATTCATTGCAGATGTTCTCACTTTCTTAACCTGTAGAAATTTAAAATACATATCAGTTCTCCCCACTCCTGTCTGGGAGGTTAAAGCTCTCGTGTGTTTCATCCAACAGCAGCTCCTGACAGAAGACTGTCCCTTTGTTAGCACAGCTGAGCTGCTTGGTTGCTGGGGCTGCAGTAACGTTCCTCTGGCCACTGCCCAACGATGTCCCCAGTGGCCCCTTGACACGGCTATGTCTCCTGGAGGAGGGACCAGAGGAAACACTAAGGCCTCCTTCTGGCTGATCAATGGGGCAGAGGAGGAAAGTGACCTCCTCTAAGGTGGTGTGAAGGGAAACATAGGCATAAAGGGGAGGGGCAGTGAGTCCCCGAGGAGGGTGTTACTCCTGGAGAATAAATCCATAGACCAGGTCATCAGAGACTATATCCCCCAGGCCCCACTGCTGAGCTGGTCCTCAGTGCCCCCTGGTGTCCTGACTGCTCGCTGCATATGCAGCCCTGCTGTCTCCTCAGGGAGGTTTGTGACTGGGCTCACACTGACTTCCCCTCACTGTGTCTCTCCTACAGTAATACATGGCCAAGTCCTCGCTGGTCACGGAGCTCAGCAACAAGGAGAACTGGTTCCTAGACATGTCAGCAGTGATGGAGATGTGACCTTGGAAAGCTGGGTTGTAGCTTGTGCTCCCTGCCCACCACCCTATCCATTGCAACCCTTTCCCCGGGGGCTGGTGGATCCAGCTCCAGCAGTAACTGCAGGTGACTGAGCCCCTGACACAGTGCAGGTGAGGGAGAGGGTCTGCGAGGGCTTCACCAGTCCTGGGCCCGACTCCTGCAGCTGCACCTGGGACAGGACACCTGGGGACAAGGAGCATCAGTTCTGTCAGTCACCTGCAGTCACAGCCATCCCATGACCCCTGCCTCACCCCTGAGACCCTCACCCTGGGGGGCTGTCAGCAGGCAGAGGAGAAGACCCAGCAGTGCCATGTTCTTCATGACCACAGCTCTGCCTTGCCAGAGACCTCAGCCCTGAGTGAGGAGAGAGCTGTGAGCCTGCATAGCCCATGGGAGGATGTACTTTCCTATAAGTAGAGGGGCTGAGGTAGGTTTTCACTCTGCTATGAGTACAGTGAAAAGCACAATAAAAAGGGAAACCCTTGATTCTTGATTTTGTAAACTTTTCATTGTGTTATAACACACTGTGAAACTCTTCCCTTATGGAAGCCCATTATATAGTGCACAGATCCCAAGCTAATCACTTCAGAGGTAATCAATCATGATTTAACTAGGAGAAAAGATTAGAAATAAAAGCAGTGATTATGCCTGTGCACCACTGAGAATCTTTCATATGTTGAAGAGACATGGCTGCCTCTTAAGTGCCCTGATTTCTCAGTCTAGTGTTATCAGTGATGTTGGGGTTCAGAGTGAGGGGAACTGGAGAATTCCCAGCATAAATTTTCTCACAGGAAAGGAAACTTCAACCCTGTCAGGAACCCCTCTCTCCCAGCCTCCCTCTGTCTTATCCCTGAGGATGTTCTCTGTGGTCAGAGGGTGCCGGGCCGTCCCCCTAACACACCACAGCCTTAATATGCAGTTCACACATTCTCCATCGGGCACAGGATTCGGAAGGATAGTCTCGTGCTAAGCTTGTCAAAAATTTGCTTGATGGAATATTCGGTGGGACAAATGTATTTATTTTAGTAAAGTTCAACTCATCATTATTTTCTTTGATGGGAGCTGTTTTGGATGATTTTACAAAGAACTTACTAGAAAATTCTGAGCATCCATGGCCCATGGCTATGGCAGCCACAGGGACTGGAGCAGGTTCTGGTACCAGAGAGGCTTGTGACATCATAGGAAACACCTGAATAATTATGAGCAGGAGGAGATTGAAGTAGAAACATTAAAGATCATGCAGGCAGGGATCCAGAGAAATAAGGAACCTGTCACTGCACACTGGTGGGAAGGGGAACCTGTTTCCTACAGGCACATTCTCACAGGGTCTCTGTTCTAGAAGGTGACCCCTTCCAGGTCCAAGGTGTTCCCACTTGGACACCTTTGGGTTAAGTAACCACATGGTCTCACCATGAACCACCAAAGCTGCCTCCTTCTTTGGGGTCACTTTTATGAAATCTCATAACACCACAGGGGAAGTTGGACAACCCTCAGTGCAGAAGCCAAGGGGATGGTGTGTCTGTATGAGGAGCTATCATTCCATTGGATCAGAACTCCTGTGCCGAGAATCAATTCCAGCCTGTACTCATTAGAAGAGTTTTACCAAAATGTTGGTGATGCTTGGGCGGCTCAACAAGGGTGAGCCACATATGTAGTTTACCTGTTAGAAACAGCTAAACTGCACTTCCCCCAAACCCGAATAGACTATCTACTGCCAAACAGCTCAAAGCATTTGATTGCCTCCTGTTGGCCAAACACCTGAACAGCTGTAGGCTATTCCCCACAACTGACAATGCTTCTGTATTCTGCCATTTGAAACCTTATCCTTTGAAGTGTATATTGCCACCTTGCCTTAGGACAGATTTTATTAATAAAAGCCCAGTTCCTTTAGCTCCCTTTAACTGAATTTCCTCTGATGCCCAATGCATTTAAAAATTATTTTTTATCTCCAGATTCTTTAGTCATCTATACACAGCCCCTTTCTCAGGACAGCTGAACCTTGGTAAGGCTGGGAAAAGAACCCTGGCACCCCTGTCTCAGTCCATGGTCATGGTCATCATCGCCACCATCATCACCATCAGCAGCAGCATTGTCTTATGGGTAATAGTTCTCCAACCCATTTTCTGTAGACATCATTGTTTTACACAATATTGACCCTTTACCTCATTTTTTTGGTAATTTATTAGCATTGTCAAGGGAAATAGGTAGCCAGACATTATACTTCTTTACATTCGACTGCTGACAACGTATGGCTCATTCCTACCTCTGCTCCATCTGCCTCCCACATGGAAATCTGACCGAAATATTGGTCTCCTCTTCATTTGTCACTAAGAGGTTGAAGCCACAAACCCCTGGAAGAAGGATTCCTCCTCCCCCCGCCCCTCGACAAGTAAAATCCCTGTGGGAGTCTCCTCTCCTGGCTCCATCAGAGCAGCTCTGCCTTCCTGAGAGCCTTTCTTGTGCTTCCAGAGGTTCAACTGCATGCACAATACACACCCCATGGCCCTTGGTGTGGGTACTGGTGGTCGTCCTGGACATCTGGACCAAGCTGCTGGGGTCAGCTGCCTCTGCCTGGTATCAGCTCTTCTCATGCTGTGAGTATAATGACTAGCCAGTGACCTTCACCACCAGGGATCTTTCTTCTCTAGCTTTGGGGTCACCTGACTGGTGCCCACTGTCCACCACGCTCCTATCTTGCTGGCTGGCTTGGCCCTGAGCTGTGTGGGCTGAGCTGCCCTGTGGAGTCAAAAGAGCCTCTCGTTGGATCTCAGTGACCTGGGTCAGAAGATTTGATCATTCCTTGGTACTTGGCACAGGAGTGTTTGAAAAGACTGCGGTTTGTCCACGTGAGGAAGTTGTTCTGTTTACAACAGACGTTCTCACTCAGAAGTCAGAGGTAAGTGCAGCCTCAGGACCCAGAGGTTCCCTGAGGAAAAAAGTGACATGAGGAGGAAAAAAGTGACATGAGGAGGAAACCACACAGGAACCAGCCTAAACCTGGAACTGCACCTCTGCTGGGGTGGTCCTTGTGTTCAGGGACCCTGAGCGCCCCCTAGTGTCATGGAAGCTCCCTAGGACCCATCCCTGCTGCCTCCTCAGAGAGGTTTGTGTCTGGGCTCACACTGACTTCCCCTCACTGTGTTTCTTGCACAGTAATACACGGTTGTGTCGTCAGCTTTCAGACTGCTCATTTGCAAGTACAGGGAGTTCTTGGCATTGTCTCTGGAGATGGTGAAGCGGCCCTTCACAGAGTCGGCATAGTATATGGGAATACCATTACCACTACTAGTGTATGCAACCCACTCCAGCCCCTTCCCTGGAGCCTGGCGGACTCAGTTCATGCCATAGCTACTGAAGGTGAATCCAGAGGCTGCACAGGAGAGTCTCAGAGACCCCCCAGGCTTCACTAAGCCTCCCCCAGACTCCACCAGCTGTACCTCACACTGGACACCTGCAAACACAGAGACACAGGGGGACTTAGGATCACATGGAAGCACAAACAGGCACAGGCACAGGGCTCAGCACTCCCCACTCCTGACAATGACCTTGAGAAATGATCAGGAGGAAAACGCAGCTTGGCACCAAGTCCATGGTGGAGCCGCTGGGTCCTGCCTCACGTGCTTGGGTTCTGGGTGTCTCCCCAACAAGCTGGGCAAAGGCCCCCTTTTATGAGCAGGAGCAGAGCCCCATTTGCATGGAGTCTGCATATAAGGTGCAGCTGTGACCTCGGCTTCATGCCTGACCTTGTCATTCTAGGGGTGATCCCAGATGGAAAAGGACTCTAGGATGCTGGCCACACGGGGTCCTGTTCTGACCTGCCCTCCCTCCCACATTTCATGAGACCCTCACCCTGACCCCATTCCTTTGGGGGCAGCTTCCAGGATTGGGATTCCTCCTTCCTCGGGGTTTTGATGAGGACCCAGGGTGCTCCCTCAGAGGCACATGATTTGGCCGTCCTCTCACTCCCCTTCACCCGCCCTGGGCCATGGCACCTTTCTGGGGTTTGGGAATAAGAATTTGCATTGTATGTGTGCTTTTATTTTGAGACTCAAAGATTCTCCTTGTTGTATTCCTCAATCAGATCCTCCACAAAACTCTAACATATGCATGTGAGGGGGCAGGAGAGGCTGGGCTGGACGCTGTGGCCTTAGCCTCCGTCTCTAACCTGCTGCCACTCTCACAAGCACACGGCTGCCTCCCAAAAGCACACATTTCCCTCAACTTTCCTGCTGTTCGTGTGCAAGGGCCCTGTTTCCCAGCCCCTCACAATGGAGTTTTTCCATCACTTACACTTGAAGCCCCAGGAGGTGTTGGGGGCTGGCTGGAGGGGATCAATGGGTAAGGGGACATATGTGATATTTTCAACTATAAAATATTAACAAATATGAATAAAGAAAAAAATCATTTTTAAAAAAATGGAGTCTTAGTCCTGGCCAGTTTGTATCAGTAGACAAGAGTGTTGTCCTTTGAACCAAAGGCCTCAGGTTCTATTCTGGTCAAGGGCAGGTACCTTGGTTGCAGGCCCCTCACTGGCCCTTGCTCTGGTTGGAGATGTGCAGGAAGCACCAACTTGATGTGCTCCTCTGACATCAATGTTTGTCTCTTCCCCTCCCTCTTGTCTTTTCTCTCTCTGAAAAGCAATGAAAATTATCCATGGGAGAGGATGAAAAAAGATAAAAAAGGAATATGATGGCTCTTGGAACAAAACCCTGGGTAGAGAGCTGAGGTACCTCATGGTCCTTGGGGGCAGGTGAGCACCTCCCTTCTTGAAAGAGAGAGGCCAACTGTGTCCATCCTCCCAAGCCCCAGGTGAGGACAGAAGGACAAAGGGGTCTGAGACTGTGGTCCCTTGTTCCTCTGGGAAGGCGGCCACTACCACTTGGAAAGTGCCATGATGTTGGGGAGGGGAGGAGTGGGCAGGTCAAACACTACAAGCCTTCCTTCTCTACCTTTTCACTTTTTATTATTATTTTAAAATATATTTTTATTGATTTCAGAGATGAAAGGAGGGGAGAGAGAGATAGGAACATCAGTGATGACAGAGACTCATTGATGGGCTGCCTCCTTCATGCCTCCTATTTGGGATTGATCCTCCAACTCAGAACCTGTTCCCTGAATGGGAATCAAACTCATAACCTGGTTGTTCATGGGCCAATGCTCAGCCCCTGAGCCACACCAGCCCGGCTCCTTCCCTCTCTGGCTAGCATGTACTTGACTCGGAGTTAGCTCAGTTGCTTCAGGTCTGACTATGTTCCAGAGCCTGACAGATGCCAGTTCTGAGGGCTTCGGGTTGTTTTTTGGTGCTTTTGTGGAAGAACAAGAGTTTGTAGATGCCTATGCCACCATTTTGCTTCTGCCCTTCTGCTCAGTGACTCCTTTGAACAGAGAATGAGAACGGAGAAGTGCAAGCTGGTGGCCCATATACACCGAGACCACAGGCTTCAGGGGCAGACCATCAGGGGGCCCTCCCCGTGCGAGGAGCCTGAATCTGCTTGTAATAAGTGTCCATGCTTTTGCTTAAACCTTCTGGTTCCCGATTTCATGTTGAACTTGATGAGCCCCTATCCTAGGGACAGAAGAAGCTGGGCTCGCTGTTACTTTAATCAAGTTTGGCTCAAATAAACTCTTAAAACCATTCTCCACAGGCTTAGAGGTTCTCATGTCAAGGACTTAAAAGAGGCTCATTTATGTTGTGGATTTTATGCAGATTCAACCAGCAGAGAAAGCTGCCAGAGTGTCACAGGGGATGAGGCACAGCTGGGGAAGCCACCTTTCTTTCCTTCTCCTTCTTTATACACTTTTCTTGACTCCAGAGAGGAGGCCCGTGGATCCAGGGAAACATCAATGATGAGAATCACTGATTGGCTGCCTCCTATCCCCTTCCCTGTGTCTTTTTCCTCCTGTCCCCCCGCCTAGGCATTGAGACTGAAACCCAGGCATGTGTGCTGACGAAGGATTTGAACCATGACCTCCTGGGTCATGGGTTGATGCTCAACCACTTTATCACACCTGCAGGGCTACAAAAGATGGGATACTTTTGTCCATGACAACCAACCGCAAACTGGTCTCATCTACAACACCTGTGAACTCATTTGAACTCATCCCGTCCAGGTAGCAGGCTTTTATAATTGTGTGCACTTCCCTCTCCACACGGGGAAGAAACATGTGTGAACACATGTTATAAATGTAGAAAAGACAACATGTTGGTGTAAGAAATGTCCAAACACTTATGGAATGTTTTATAATATTTTATTGGAGTCAAAAGACGAGAATTGTTGGGAAGCAAAACCTGAAATGCTCTGGAGAATAACCATTTGCAGCTGCATTTGTGCATTTGAAGTTAAGGAGAGAAGGTGAGGGGTGACATGGAGGTGGGAGAGAGCATTGCGGGGACTGGGTAGCAGGACAGTGAACAGGAGGTGCTCCCTGAGGGTGGTCATGCTGATGTCACAGGTGTGTGGACCCAGATGCACAGTGTTAGAGTGGGAATTTTTGCGCATGCTTCCCCCTAGTCAGCTTGGCTTTAATTCTAGCTGCAACTAACACAACAGCCTTACAGGAGAGATCATTGTCAGTTTTCCTGAGAACAGGATGTCAGTGACCCTTACAGGATAGATCACTGTCAACTTTCCTGATAACGGGATCCAGTTACTTACTCCACCAGCCGCCAGGACCCCATATAAATGACATGTTGACTTTACTGAAGAAAATCTACTTTGTTTAAATCGTTTTAAAATTGTTTGCTCTGCAAAGACAGGAGGTAGTGAATGGGTATGAATACAGTGGTACACAAAGGGTCAGGGCTGCTCTCAGGCTGTGTGGAGGGAGCAGTCAGCCAGCGCATTATTAAAAGGATCCCTAAACTTTAATTTGGTCTGGACCCCAGTGGTCCTTTACTCGCGTTCACTCCACAACAGGAACCATGGACGGGGTGCTTCAGGAAAGAGGAGCCTTTCAGTAAAGAAGTCATAGGCTGGGGCGTGCCCACCCCCAGGACTGCCCAGGTGGGAATGTGTGATCAGAGCCTCCTGTGAGGGTCCTGTCAGTCACTGAGTTTTGTCAGATTTAGGACAGAGCCCCCTTTTTGTTCACAAACACAATCCCTGAAACTAGACCTAGGACAGGGCTTCCTGTGAGCTCTGTGGCTGAGCCTTGGAACAAAAGGAATTTAAGACAAAGCAGGAAATTGTATCTTTGCTCAACTCTCCAGTTGCTCCTGTTTAAGGTCCTGTGCTTGTCCTGAGCGCCCCCTGCTGGTCAGGGACACACCCTCCAGCCCAGCCCAGCTGTCTCACCATCAGGGAGGTTTGTGTCTGGGCTCACACTGACTTCCCCTCACTGTGTCTCTAGCACAGTAATACATGGCCATGTCCTCAATGGTCACAGAGCTCAGCTGCAGGGAGAACTGGTTCTTGGACATGTCTATGAAGATGGAGGTTCGGCTCTTGAAGGAGGGGCTGTAGATAGTTTCTCCATCATACCATATGCGCCCCATCCACTCCAGCCCCTCCCTGGGGGCTGGCGGATCCAGCTCCAGAAGTAACCACTGGTTGTGATGGAGAATCCAGAGACAGTGCAGGTGAGGGAGAGGGTCTGTGAGGGCTTCACCACTCCTGGGCCCGACTCCTGCAGCTGCACCTGGGACAGGACACCTGGGACAGAGAGAACACAGTGAGTCCTGGCTCAGATGCAGGGTCCCCATCTCCTCACGTCTGAGCCCTGATTCACTCACATCTGGGCGCTGACAGCAGGGAGAGGAAGAGCCACAGGGAAGTCATATCTTGCAGGTGAGGTCCTCGTCCCCCAGAAAGCATTCTCTAGGGGGAGGAGGCCTGCATTTAAGTGGATGCCAACTGTGTGTGTGTCTGGTGGCTGTGTGGGCATTTGCATAGGGGAGGTGTCTGCACATACAAAGGGAAGAGGTGAGGGAGTTCCTGGTCTCTGGGGCTTCTCCTGGAAGGAGGTGCTGACTGTGCCCTCAGAGACCCAGGCCCTCCTTGGGGTCCTGGTCACCGTGCCCAGGGGCCTCTCCTTCCATAGCAGGGGCTGTGCTGCAGGAGGTGGTCAGGAAGTGAATGTGGGCACAATCAGAGACTCCTGAGGGATAAGATCAATGTTTCTCTGCTCCCATGGATATAGATATAGATATAGATGATAGAGATAGAGATGATAGAGATAGAGATAGAGATAGAGATAGAGATAGAGATAGAGATAGAGTTAGAGATAGAGATAGAGATAGAGAGTGTATATATATATATATATATATATACAGATATAGCTCTAGATATAAAGATGTAGATATAGCTCTAGATATAGATATAGATGTAGAGACATATATATATGTCAAAATATATATATATATATTCGTTGTTGTGGATGTACACATATTTATAGATATAGATACTGTTTTCTTTATCCTCATCTGAGGATGAATTCATTGATTTTTCGAGGGAAAGGAAAAGAGAGAGACAGGAGGACAGAGAGAAACATCCATGTGAGAGAGACATGTTGGTCAGTTGCCTTCCATGTATGTCCATACTGTGAATGAAACTGGCAACATTTTCATTTATGTATTTATCAGAGGCCCAGTGCATGAAATTTGTGTAATGGCAGGGGGCCAAGGGGGTCCTTCAGCCCGGTCTTCTCCCTCTCTAATCTGAGACCCCTCAGGGATGTCTGACTGCCTCTCCCAATCTGGGATTGCTGGCTCCTAACTGCTCACCTGCCTGCCTGCCTTATCACCCCTAAGGCCTCTGCCTACCTGATTGTCATCTGCTCCCTACAAGCCTGATGGCTCCTAACCACCTCTGCTTGCCCTGCATCTGGGACCCAGTATTCCCTCTTCTGCCTGGTTGCAGGCACCTGGGCCCTCGGCTTCATTCCCTCTGGCCGGCCACAGGCACCAGGAGCCGGACAGGCTTTGCCAGAGTGAGCCACAGTCACAGGTGATGAGACCATGGGGCATGTGCCTTGTCCCTCTCCCGGGCCACAGCCTGGCTGGTCCCCATTCCGCTCTCCCCAGTGTTGAGTGTCTGAGCCATTACCTTGTGATGGCATGAGGACATTTGCATATTAGCTCTTTATTGCATAGAATTTGTTTAAATATTTATTAATTGATATTAGAGTGGAAGGGAGAGGGAGACAGACATAGAAAAATTAATTATGAGAGAGAATAACTTATTGGCTGCCTCCTGCATGCCACAGACTATAAATGTTGGCGACTTGGGCCCTGTAAATGTGCCCTGACCGGGAATTGAACCATGGCTTCCTGGTAGACAGGATGAACTCAACCAGTGAGCCATGCTGCCTGTGCTGTCCCTGCACTCTTAGGATTCACAGAGCTCCCTGTGCACCTGGACTCTGGTCAGCAGGACATTGGCAACATCATAGGTGACCATATCCCAGCCCTTCCCTGACTGCCCTTTGACCTCAGTCGCCATGGGCTTGTCCACCACGATGCTCTGCAGCTCACAGGCCCCTGAAGGTTTCCTAAGCCCAGGTGTGAGCTGTTGGAGGTGCTTTGAGCTCAGTGCTCACTGTGTCTCCACCTGAAACGGGAGGGGCCCTCATAGCCTGACATCACACGTGGGCACTGCCAATGGGCTCAGAGAGTGGCTAAGTAGCTCTGGCCCTGGCGACTGAGGGAGGGCCTGGCACAGGAGATGGGCATGAGGGGGTGACATGGGGCAGCATTTAAGGCAAAATCTACCTGGGCAGAAAGAAGAGGGCAGACACATCCACACGGGACGTCCTGTGCAGGCCCCATGGGGTGAGAGTGTGGGAGGCAGAGGACAGAGGGTAAGGATAGGGTGGAGTCTGTGGAGCTGGAAGCACAGCAGAGGGGGGTGGGACCAGGTCTCCCTCCAACAGGTTCTCAGGATACAGGTGGTTCTCCAGCGGCAGCGGGACAGGTGTTGGGACACGTCCCCTGGGACCAGGTTCTGAGACCCACGGGGAACAGGGCCCAGCAGGGCTTCCTGCCTCCATCGGGGGCACACGGAGAGGTGGGTGCTTCCAGGCTCACAGAGAGGCAGCGCCTGCAGGGTCCGACCTACTCCTATATGGGCAGCCACGCCAGTGAGAGGCAAGCAGCTAACTGCCCCCAAAGGGCTCCTCCTGGGGCAGAGCGAAGGGCTGATCACCCTGAGAAGAGGTTTCGGGCCAGGACTACATGCTTCCCTGCTCAGCACTGCGTGGAGGATGGGGACTACGCTCTCAGTGAGGAGACAGGGATCCCTACAATGTTTTCCTTGTCAACCCAGAGGACAACTGTCAGGGACATGGTGACAGGAAGGGCACAGAGTAGAAGTCCACCAGATCTGAAACGCAGACACTTCTTGCTTTTTTCCTGCAGAGAATCTAATTAGAGACACAGAGAAGGAAGCAGGATCTGCCCCAGAGACAGTAGAAGGACAGAAAGCATTGATCTCAATAGGAAGCCCTCACAACCCCTCCCCCCTTTCCCAACCAGGGACAAACTATAAGCTCAGAGCCTGGGTTGGCTGGCCCTGTGTGCCCCCTGGTGTCCTGGACGCTCCCTGCAGCCCAGACCTGCTGCCTCCTCAGGGAGGTTTGTGTCTGGGCTCACACTGACTTCCCCTCACTGTGTCTCTTGCACAGTAATACATGGCTGTGTCCTGGGCTTTCAGGCTGCTCATTTGCAGGTACAGCGTGTTTTTGGCGTTGTCTCTGGAGATGGTGAAGCGGCCCTTCACAGAGTCAGCGTAGTATATGTAACTACCATCACTACTAATGCCTGAGATGCACTCTAGCCCCTTCCCTGGAGCCTGGCGGACCCAGTTCATGTAGTAGTCACTGAAGGTGAATCCAGAGGCTGCACAGGAGAGTCTCAGAGACCCCCCAGGCTGCACCACACCTCCCCCAGACTCCACCAGCTGCACCTCACACTGGAAGCCTGCAAGCACAGAGACACAGGGGGACTTAGAATCACATGGAAGCACAAACAGGCTCAGGCACAGGACCCAGCGCTCCCCACTCCTGACAATGACCTTGAGAAATTATCAGGAGGAAAATGCAGCTTGGCACCAAGTCCATGGTGGAGCCACTGGTGTCCTGTCTCATGTGCTTGGGTTCTGGGTGTCTCCCCAACATGCCAGGCAAGGGCCCCCTTTTATGAGCAGGAGGAGAGTCCCATTTGCATGAAGTCTGCATATAAGGTGCAGCTGTGACCCTGGGCTGCATGCCTGACCTTGTCATCCTAGGGGCGACCCCAGATGGGAAAGGACTCAAGGATGCTGGCCATAGGGGTCCCATCCTGACCTACCCTCCCTCCCTCCTTTCCTGAGACCTGTCACCCTGACCCCATTCCTTTGAGGGCAGCTTCCAGGATTGGGAGTCCTCCTTCCTGGGGTTTTGATGGAGGACCCAGGGTGCTCCCCCAGAGGCATGTGGATGGGGCTTCCTCTCGCTCCCCTTCACCCGCTGTGGATCATGTTGCATTCTGGGTTTTGGGAATAAGAATTTTCATTGAATGAAGCTTTTATTTTGAGACTGAAAGATTCTCCTTGTTATTTTCCCCAATCAGATCCTCCACAAAACTCTAACATATGCATGTGAGGAGGCAGGAGAGGTTGGGCGCAGCCTCTGTCTCTAACCTGCTGCCACTCTCATAAGCAGACAGCTGCCTCCTGAAAGCTCACATTTCCCTCAACTTCCCTGCTGTTCCTGTGCAAAAGCCCTGTTTCCAGCCTCTCACAGTGGAGACTTTCCATCATTTACACATGGAGCCTGGCTGGTGGGCTCAGTGGTTGGAGCTCATCCCCACACCAAAGGCACTGAACACTTTAGGGTCACCACCACCATCCTGTGGAGGCAGCAGGTGTTATAATTGTGTGCACCTTCCTCTCTGCAGGGGAGGAAACATGAGTGAACATGTTTTGTAAACGAAGAGAGGACAACATGCTGATGAAAAAATGTCCAAACATTATGGGAACTTTTTATCAGATTTTATTGGGAACGAACTATTGACAACTGTTGGGCAGCAAGACCTCCAATGCTCCAGCGAATAACCATTTGCAGCTGTGTTTGTGCATTTGAAGTTAAGAAGGGAAGGTGAGGAGTGACATGGAGGTGGGAGAGACCATGGCAGGGTCTGGGTGACAGGATAGTGAACAGGAGGTGCAGTTCTCTCTCTCTCTCTCTCTCTCTCTCTCTCTCTCTCTCTCTCTCTCTTCTCTCTCTCTCTCTCTCTCTCTCTCTCTTTCTCTCTCTTCTCTCTCTCTCTCTCTCTCTCTTCTCTCTCTCTCTCTCTCTCTCTCTCTCTCTCTCTCTCTCTCTCTCTCTCTTTCTCTCTCTCTCCTTACCCTTATCTCCTCTCTTTCTCTCTGAAACTTTATTGTTGAAATATTACATAGGTCCTCCTGTTCTCCCCATTATTCTCTTTCCTCTCGCTCCCATTCCCTCCCCAGGCCCTCACAACCCCATTGTATGTGTCCCTGGTGTGGCATGTATGCAAACAAACTCCTTGGTTGATCTCTTTCCACTCATCCTCCCCTGCCTTCCCTCTGAGGTTCCATGGTTTGTTTCTATGGCTCTGGGTCTACTTTTGTTCATCAGTTTAGTTGGTCCATTAGCAATGCAGACTGGGGCAGCCCTTTATTTTTATTTTTTAAAAATATATATTTTATTGATATTTTACAGAGAGGAAGGGAGATAGAGAGCTAGAAACATCAATGAGAGAGTAACATCGACCAGCTGCCTCTTGCACAACCCCTGAAATAGCCACACATCATATCTGGAGTCCTTCAGGAGAGAAAGCATTGGCTTGAAGACTAACCCAAGCACCAGGTTCCAGGTGAGGTCCAAACTACTGTATCCTGCATCCAGACAGAGTGTCATTGCTCAATTCCAAATGGATTACCATGTGTGTGTGTGCGCGCACACACACACACACACACACACACACACACGCATGCACACTCACACTCTCACACATCACTCCCAGCTCCCAGGAAGGAAACCTGTCCCCAGGTTCCTGAAGAGCCATGGAGGCCCTGACTCTCAAAGGACTGTGATGGCTGGACCTTGATCTCAGGAATATCCAGGTTCTCATCACGAGGGCCTGTGCATGACCTTACATGACAGGATTTTCTGAGGTGAGGACAAGGGAGCAAAGGGAAACCCTGGGCATTTTGCTAGGACATACCTGTAAACACACGATCCCATTCATCGGGAAACAAAGCAAATCAAACCCAAGGTTTTGTGATGATTGAACGCAGACATTGGGGTGGGTTTGCACATCTATCAGACAAGGAAGGAAGCATATAGTAGGGAGGAGGGGGTGCTGTGGTGGGAGGTCCTGGGGGCATGATCCTGGTCATGGTGGCCCTGGTGGGCCTGTGAGAGGGAAAGGTGGGGACAGGGGCCTGAGGTCAGCACACAGGGGCCTGGTGTGCATTGGCTTCTCTCGTGGTGAGAACGATTACCAAAACCAGGATGCTGAGAGACCTGAGGATGGTCTCCTTGTAGAGAAAGAGAAACAAAAAATAAAAGACTTGGTGAGGGAGAGTCCCCATCACTGCCGCCATGTCACCTGCAAATACAATGCCCTTCACTGTTGTCTGCAGTGAGAACATGAGAAGGAAGAGCCCTCCCTGGAGGCAGCTGAGAGCTTGAGAGGAAATCCCTCAGCCCAACAGGAAGGTACTTCGTTCCCACCTCCCTCTGCCCCTGCTTCTTAGACTGCCCTATGTGCTCTGGGTCCTGAGCACCTCCTTGTGTCCCAGACGCCACCTGCAGCCCAGCCCAGCTGTCTCCTCAGGGAGGTTTGTGTCTGGGCTCACACTGACTTCCCCTCACTGTGTCTCTTGCACAGTAATACACAGCCATGTCCTCAGCTTTCAGGCTGCTCATTTGCAGGTACAGCGTGTTCTTGGCGTTGTCTCTGGAGATGGTGAAGTGGCTCTTCAGAGAGGCAGTGTAGTATATGGGATTACCATCACCACTGCCAGTGTATGCGACCCCCTCCAGCCCCTTCCCTGGAGCCTGACGAAACCAGTTTATCCAGTAGCTACTAATGGTGAATCCAAAGGCTGCACAGGAGAGTCTCAGAGACCCCCCCCCAGGCTGCACCACACCTCCCCCAGACTCCAACAGCTGCTCCTCACACTGGACACCTGCAAACACAGAGACACAGGGAGACTTAGAATCACATGGAAGCAGAAACAGGCATATGCACAGGGCTCAGCGCTCCACACTCCTGACAATGACTTTGGAAAATTATCAGGAGGAAAACGCAGCTTGGCACCCCCCGTTTATGAACAGGAGGAGAACCCCATTTGCATGGAGTCTGCATATAAGGTGCAACTGTGGCCTGGGCTGCATGCCTGACCTTGTCATCCTAGGGGTGACCCCAGATGGGAAACGACTCAAGGATGCTGGCCACAGGGGGTCCAGTCTTAACCCACCCTCCCTTCCTCCTTACTTGAGACCCGTCACCCTGACCCCATTCCTTTGGGGGCAGCTTCCAGGATTGAGAGTCCTTCTTTCTCCTTGTTTTGATGAGGACCCAGGGGTGCTCCCCCAGAGGCATGTGGATGGGGCTTCCTCTAGCTTGCCTTCACCTGCCGTGGGCCATTTGCCTTTCTGGGGTTTGGGAATAAGAATTTGCATTGAATTAAGCTTTTATTTTAAGACTGAAAGATTCTCCTTGATATTTTCCTCAATCAGATCCTCCACAAAACTCTAACATGTGCATGTGAGGGGGCAGGTGAGGCTGGGCTGGACCCTGTGGCAGCAGCCTTCACCTCTAACCTGCTGCTGTAAGACCCCCAGAGGGAGACCCTCACTCTGTCCCAAGGACCGACGGCGACCCAATCAACCGCAGGAGGCGTCACTTGATGCAAACAGCAAGAGGCTTTATTCCAGTGCACTGGGGCTCAACTCGTACTCAAACAGGAGCAGAGGAGTCCAGCAGCAGAACAGAAAATATTACAAGCATATATAGGCAAAAGTCACGTATAGGAGGGGTTACACATGGAGGGGGAAGAAGGGAACAAAGGAATTTCAAAAAGGAGAGCTGGGCTCGTTAATTACTTGTTTCATGAGAGGGTCTACACTTAGTCAACAGTCCCACCTGGTAATCTTATCTATCAGTGCACTGTTCAGGGGCTATAACTCTCAGAGCACTAATTGGGGCTATTGCCTTGAGCGGTTTTAAGAGCTATGTTCCCATCACTAACGGGGGACCTTGGGAGTAGAGATAAGACAGACAGCCTTCTTAAAAAGATGTTTATCCTTTTAACAGCTCAGGGCAGCCACAGGCCACATGCCAATGAGAAATTCCAGCTTCCTCACTGCTAGGTGAAGGCAAGGGGGGGGGGGTTGCGTCTCTCACTGCCACACTCACAAGCACGCAGCTGCCTTCTGAAAGCACACATTTCCCTCAACTTCCCTGCTGTGCATGTGCAAAAGCCCTGTTTTCCAGCCTCTCAATATGGGGGAATTCCTGTCATTTAAAAATGTAGTCCTAACTGGTTTGGCTCAGTGGATTGAGCATGGGCCTGTGGACTGAATGGTCCCAGGTTGGATCCTGCTCAGGGGCAATTTACCTTGCTTGCAGGCTCTTCCCCTGGTCAGGGCAGAAGTAGGAGGCGATCCATCCACATGTTTCTCTCACATCCATGTTCCTTTCTGTCTCTCCCTCTTTCTTTCAATGCCTTAAAAATCAATGAAAAATATTCTCAGGTGAGGATTAACTAACAGAATAATAATAAAATTAAACAAATAATAAAAATTAATAAATTACAAACATGACTAAAAAAGGAATATGTTGACTCTTGGGGAAAAACCCTGGGTAGAGAGTTGAGGCACCTCGTCGTCCTTGTTGGCAGGTGAGCACCTCCCTTTTCCAAGGAGAGTGGCCACCTGTGTACATCCTCCCAAGCCCCAGGTGAGGACAGATGGACACAGGAATCTTGGATTGTGGTCCCTTGTTCCTCTGGGAAGGTGGCCACCACCCCTGGGAAATTGTGATCTGTAGGGTATTTATGTGGTTAAACCTCTGACTGACCTGCTGGCAAAGTCCCAAACAAGTCTGGTTTAGAGTGCACATCCCTCTAAGCATAATTAAGCTTGATATTGTGACTGCTCCCTAGATCTTTCCTGGGTAGCTAGTGGGCTGTGGGAGGAGCAGCAAGTGCTGCCAAAACAAGTGAAACTTACAAGAACATTGTAAATTACCTTGTTTGCCCCTGACTATAAATAAAGCATCAGCCCAAACCGGTTTGGCTCAGCGGTAGAGCGTCGGTCTGCGGACTGAAAGGTCCCGGGTTTGATTCCGGTCAGGGGCATGTACCTTGGTTGCGGGCACATCCTCTGTAGGGGGTGTGCAAGAGGCAGCTGGTTGGTGTTTCTCTCTCATCAACGTTTCTAGCTCTCTGTCTCTCTCCCTCTCTATAAAATATCAATAAAATAAATATTAAAAAAATAAAGCATCAGCTTTGGGATCTGGATCTTTTCGTGTGGCCTCTGTACGGCACAGAAAGTCCACCTACACCTAGCGTATTCTCTTTGTCTGTCTTCCTCATCCTTCACCGGCCCTTCCTCAGGCTCCCCTAACCCTTGGCTGTGCTGGCGGGGCACAGTGGCCACACTGGGGAGGAGAGGCATGTGCAGATCAAAAACCACGAAGTCCTCTTTCTGTCTTCCTTTTCATTGCTTATTCTTATTTAAAAATATTTTAATTGATTTCAGAGAGGAAAAGGGGGAGATAGAGATAGAAACATCAGTGATGAGAGAGAATCAATGATCAGTTGCCCGCTGCACACCTCCACTGGGAGTCCAGGCAGCGGCCTAGGCAAGTGCTTTGACCAGGATTGCAACCCTGACCTCTTGGTTCATAGGTTGAGGTTCAATCAATGAGTAACATGGAGCAGGTTCTGATGTGACCTCTTACCATTTCTTTCCTTTTGATACTAAAAAAATAAAGATTCCTCTATTGAGTTAGCTGAGTTCATCTTCACTGGAGGATGTTTCCCTCTTATTTTTAGAGGAAGTGGAAGGGAGTGGAGAGGGAGGCCCATCGAGACACAGTGAGTAGGTGCCTCTTGAAGGCAGGGATGGAGCTTGCAATGGAGGTCTGTGCCCTTGACAGGAATCAAACCTGTGAACCCTCAGTCGTCAGGGTGAGGCTCTGTTCTCTGAGCCACAAGGGTAGAGTCCTCCCCGCATGTCTAGTTAACTCTGTGGAGGCCCCACACCACATGCAGGCAGCCAGTGTCTGCCGGGGGGACCAGCAGACCTGAGGGTTGTCTGTGTTGCTGGGATGAGAGAAACCAGAATGCGGAGGCCCCCAGAAGGGCAGCCCCAGAGGCCAGGGTAGAGGGGTACATGGGGAGCTGGGCCAGAACCTCACTAGAGACTTAAAGTCAAAGAATCACCCTGACCCCCTCTCCTGCAGGCAGATGCTGGGCCTCACTGTGGGGGACCCGCCCGAGCCAGCTGGTCAGGGCTCCGTGAGGCTGAGGAAACACAAACCAAATGAGGAAAAGCCCGTTGTCCCAGGTGCCAGGAGGACACAGGGACTTCCTCCCCCTTCCCTTCCACATGCATGTGGGGTTCAATGTCAGTTTAGAAGCTCACTGAGCACCTCCCCAGCTTCACACCCAGCGTACTTCCTGGGGACCTGAGTACTCACTCTGAAGTGTGACCTCTAGGGGCACCCCTCTCCCTGCTTCTGTGGGAGGAAGGGGGCAGCCAGGCTTCAGGGGGCTCCTGGCTCCCAAGGCAAACCTACTTCCTGTCCCAAAGAGGCGGGAGAGGTCATGTTCCCTGGGCTCAGCTCAAAGAGCAAACACGTGTGGCCCCTGCAGTCAGCAGGGGATTTAGGGTGAACTCTGGGGACCAGTGTGCTGCCCAGTTCCTCCTGGAGGCTGCGCCTCTGGGAGAAGCTGTGTGTCTGGGATGGTTTCCCACAGGAACTCAGTTCCTTCCCCTTATCTGCTGCTTCGCCAGCCCATCGTGGGCAGCACCACTGCAGTGAGGATCAGTCTCAAACAGCCCCATTTCTGTACACTCACCCGTGATGCCGAAGCAGATCCTTCTGGTTGCTCTTCACAGATGGGCATGTCCCCTGCAAGGAGGGATGCCTTGAATAGTGGTTCACATTGGAATTCCTCCATGCACTTTTCTTGTCTTCTTTCTCTTGTTAAAGCGTCAAGTACAATGTGAATAGAAGTGGTCAGAGTGGACCTTCTTGTCTTTGTCCCCATCTGAGGGGATCATTTAACGCCCCACAATCGAGTGTGATAGTAGCTACAGGAGTCCCAGGACCAGAGTGAGGAAGGGACCTTTGTACCAAGTGCCCTAAGCACGTGATCATGAATGAGTTCTGTGCGCTGTCACACACTTTTCTGTGTCAATTTTAATGACCATGTGACTTCTCTTCTCTACACAGTTGACCTCATGGATTACTATTGGTTAATTTAAAAATGTCGAATCAGCTTTGAATTGTTGGGATACTTCCTGCTTGGTCATGGTGTAGTTTTATTTCCTTATATTGCTGGTAGGATTGGCTCATCTTCTGAGGATTTTGGTAAATATGGTAACAAGAGATTTTGGTCTTTACTCTTTCTCTGTACTGACTGCTCAAAGAATGTTGGTTTGATAATGCACTGGGGAACATGTTTATATCTCCTTATTGAATTTTTTAAAATATATTTTATTGACTTTTTATAGAGAGGAAGTTAGAGTGATAGAGAGTTAGAAACATCAATGAGAGAGAATCATTGATCAGCTGCCTCTTGCACACCCCTTACTGGGGATGTGCCCGCAACCAAGGTACATGCCCTTGACCTGAATCGAACCTGGGACCTTTCAGTCCATAGGCTGATGCTCTATCCACTGAGCCAAACCAGTTTCTACATCCTTATTAATTTCTGATATTGGTCATTTGTCTCTTTGCCTGTTGTGTTAGCACTGAGTTGGTTTTATTGGTCTTTTCAAAGATTAAGCTTTTTGTATTATTGGTTATTTTCTATCATTTTTCTCTGTTGATTTCATTAATCTCTGTTCACCTTTATTTTTCCTTCCTTCTGCTTGATTTTAGGCGATTGTGATATTTTTTTTCTAAATTTTTTCCTTTAAAAAATCTTTCCTGTTGAAAGTATTAGTGATGTCCCCCTTTTTAGCCCCCTATCAACCTTCCACGCCATTCCTGCCCCACCCCCACCTTCACCACCTACATTTCTATGTCCATAGGTCATATAAATATGCATATGAGATCTGTGGTTCTTCTCTTTCCACTCTCTCCTCTCTTTTCCCTCTGAGTTTTGTTATTCTGTTCCATGTTTCCATGCACCAGGTTCTATTTTATCCATAAATTAATTAGATACTTTATTTGTTTATTTTGGTTTCTAGATTTAATTGTTTATAGATATATGATAATTGACATTATTTTGTTCAAATATTTGACAAATATTTTATTTGTATTTATTTATATATTTTTATTGATTTCAGAGAGGAAGGTGAAGGAGAGAGGGAGAGAGAGAGAGAGAGAGAGAGAGAGAGAGAGATACCAATGATGACAGAGAATCATTGATCAGCCACCTTCTGCACGCTCAAAAACCTTATATGTGCCTCTGATCAGATCAAACCTGGAACCCTACAGTCAGCAGGCCAATGCTCTATTCCAGTGTTTCCCAAACTTTTGACATATGTCTACCCCTTCTATAATTTTTGTAATCCTGAGTACCCCTTGTCAAAAAAAATGATGTATGTTAATAACAATCAAAATATATTTATTTTTTCTCTTTTGGGTACATACACAAAATAATAATAAATAAAAATAAAATTATTTATAATAAACTATAAATAAAATTATATTATAAATAACATTTATTTGCACACCGGACCATCTCACGCCCCACAAGACTGTCTTGACTTGACTCATGAGAACGTAGAATTAGGCGTAGCTAAGCACGGTGCAGTGCATATCCCCACCAAACTCCGGTGCAACGCGTACCCCCACCAAACTCTTCCCATACCCATGGGGGTATGCGTACCACACTTTGGGAAACACTGCGAAACTGGCTATTCCTTTGTTCATATTTTCTTCTTCTTCTTCTTCTTCTTCTTCTTCTTCTTCTTCTTCTTCTTCTTCTTCTCTTCTTCTTCTTCCTTCTTCCTTCTTCCTTCTTCTTTTTACTGCTCCTCCTCCTTTTCCTGAATGTGTGGAGTTGTAATCTGGTGTGTCTGAAAGTGTCCATTGGGTGCACTTCCTGTAGGGCCTCCTGGAAGGTGCAAAGTCAGCCACTGCCTGGGGCCACCAAGCAGGACCTACAGGGGGATCTGCAGATGACTGCAACTTGTATTGGGCATGGAAGTGCCCATGCGAGGACAAGTTGTAAAGCAAGGCAAGGTGGTGCTAGTGCTAGGTCTTCGATCTCTTATTGATTGGCTTGGGGCATGCTGATGCCAATTGCTGCTTGTTTGAGAGATTTTAGGAGAGTCTGAAGTCTGAGTCAGGTCAAGCCATTCCTATGGAAAGGTTGCTGCAAATAGCTTGGGTGGGGCTGCAGTTTGGATGGGGTGGGTTCTCAGGGAATCACCAGGGCAGAGCAAACTGTGTGAGACACACTGATGGAACCTCAGATATGGCTTTCAGGCAGCTATGCAATGGGGGAGGTCCAAGCACAGATTCAAAGAATCCTGGGAGCAGCCTGTCTGGGAGATAGCCATCCCAAGTTCCTGCCCTAATGCCAGACAACTCAGTTCTTCCCTCTATGCCCCTGGATCCTCCAATTCTACCATCTTCTTCTTGGAGCTCAGAGGAGGGGGGACCCTCTCAGTTCCTGTGCTGGCCTTTTAAGAGGAACAGCCTGTGTATTCAGCTGCCTCCACGTCACTCAGAGACAATCATTGATGGTTTTTACATCCTGAAGCTCTGAGGACTTCTCTTCCCAGCTCTGGATCTCTGGGTTGGGGTTCTGGTGTGGGGCTGGGACCCTTTGCTTCTCACAGGAGGCCTCCAGAGCTTAGATATCCCTGCCAATTAAAAATATGCCACATGTGTGTGTCGGACCAGCCTGTTCCCCACCTCCACCCTTCCTATCCATCTTGGTGTGCTTTCTTCTTTACCTCCCTAGTCTGGAATGATGGTTGTTCTCTATTTTAGTTATTTCACGTGGCTCTGGGAGGCAGCGAGAACATGCATTTGCCTCTGCCTCCAAATTGGTTCTCACCCTTTTCCAGTTTTTTAAATTGGAGGCTTAGATGATTGATTTAAAGACATTTATTTCTTCTTAAGCATTTAATGTTGTACATTTCCCTCCAAGCACCACTCTAGCTGCATCGCACAAAATTTATATTTTGTAATTTCATTTTCATTCAGTTTGGAAATAGATTTTCTGTTAGTTTAGAATTCTGCGTTGGTGACTTCTCAATGTCCCTTCAGCTCTTTGAGTCAATGTTCCATTGTCTTCTGGTTTGGGTATTTTTTTTTATGTGATCTTTGATGTTTATATTAATCTTGTTCCTTGACTCATGTGTGGGGGTTTTTTTGTTTTTTGTTTTTGGTTTTTGCTGCCTTCTGTGTGGTTCTGCCCCTTCCACCACCACTGGCTGCCTCCCTGTGTGGGAAACAGGGGTGGGATGCAATCTCTTGGCTTGCCTAGTCCTCCTTCTGTGGAGTGATTGATGGCAGAACCCCCCTCCCCAGTCAATCACCCCACAGAGGGTGTCCTGGGCCTCATTCTTCAGGACAATTATTGGGCAATGGTTGGGCCCCCAACCAATCACATTGAACCTGCATTCTGTTCTGCAAGAAACTAGTGAAGCAACTCATGAGATGCGGGCCAAAGAGCAAGATTAAGTGTATAGATACCAGTGGGCCTATTGTGGGAGGAGCCATGGAGTAAGTGAGTGAAAAACAGGTAGATTTTCTGTGCTGGATGAGGGTTGCAGTAGCATGATTTACCCAAGAGAGTGGTTGATGACATCTTGAGAGCAATCCTATTGAGTGCCATCCTGTTGAGTCACTTGGGAGGTAAAAGCTGGTCCTGAGGCTCCCACGGCATCACTTGTCTGGTTTTGCTGCTTTTCTGGGCCTGGAGCTGAAACACAACCTAGAGGGTAAGATTCTTGGGGAGGTAAAAAAGTGGGGCTCCTTGGTGTAGTCTGAATTCCAGTCAGGACCATGGGCAGAAGGTCTGGGTAGGAACTGCGAATTTCTACCAGTCCTGCCTTGGGAGGTGTCCCCTTCATTTGATGGGTAGGAAAGTTGAGGTGCATTCCTCCTGGGGTGAGGCAGCTGCACACGTGGAGCGGGAATAGCAGACACTCGTGACTGCCTCTCACAGTGTGGGTGAGGTGAAGAGGGATGAAGGCCATCTCCAGGGTCCGCTGAGTATTGCAATTGCGTAGGAGGCTTTTCGACGTTCCTGGGGTTCTAGACACAAGCTTCCATTCACAAACAGAGTTAATCAGGATTAGAGTGAGGAATCTGAGAGTCCTGCCCGAGGTTGAGTGAGGGCCTCTGATGACCGGGACAGGAGTGCTTTGCTGCAGTTTGGGTGGAGGCAGCAGGAAGTTGGGTGCCTAGGTTCAGAGGTGGGGGCTGGGTTAGGGAGACCTCAGGACTCTTGAGGAATAGGAGATGGAGTTCCTGCATTCAAGAGGAGGCAAGGAGAGATCAGGATCAGTATGACAGAAGATCCTGTAGTTGTAGCCTATGGGTGGAGAAGACCTGTAAGGGTTGCTGGAGGCAGATCTTCTGGGCCTCCTTGATGATAACAGCAGCTGCAGTCAGAGCCCAGAGGCAGGGCTGCAGTCCCCAAACTGTGAGATCAAGCTGTCAAGACTGGTAGGCTATGGATGTGAAGGCTGGTCCTAAGGGTTGGGTGAGGACCCCTATGGGGGGGGGAGAGAGAGAGAGAGAGAGAGAGAGAGAGAGAGAGAGAGAGAGAGGAGAGAGAGACCAGAGGGGTGTCCCAAAGTTAGAGAAAGCTTGGCAAATGAGGGAGGGTGAGGAGACCTGGTATAAGGGCTTAGCTAGGAGAAAAAGTTGGAATCCAATGATGGAGAAATATTACCAGTGGAGGCCAGCTGTATGCCTCTGAGACATGTAGTGTTGGATTTTAACAAGCATTCTTGGAGGTCTCTGGGTAAGGCCTGGCCAAACAGATGACTGTCTCTGAACCCCTGGGGCAGGATTGTCTTGTGGTTCCTGAGACAGGGTTTCAAAGTAGGTAGAGCAGTGGTTAAGCTCCCCATGGCAGTTCTAACTCCTGCTGTGATGTCTTATCAGATATGATGGATACAGGGACAGTTAAAGACTGATTATTAAGGCTGCATCTATATTGGGTGAGAGATAGATGAGAGTACAGGTTCCTGTCCAGCTGATGGGGAGACAGATGTATGTATTTTCCCCACAGAGGAAGAAAAATCCCTGATGATGGAGACAAGCTGATAGGTGTAAAGAGAAGAGGTGGACTGAAGGGTATGAGATTCCTTTTCCTAGTTCCTCACTCCAAGCTGAGAGAGTAGATGAGTGATTGAGACTGTATTGCAGTGAAAGTGGGGGAGAAACTGGAAGGAAAGTAGTAAAAGCCAGGGACCTGGATGGTTGGATAAGAGCTTAGAGACTGAATTTTCTGGTTTAGCTTAAGAAGTGCCCAGCAACCTTGTCCTGTCAGGTTTGGAGACTTAAACCTCACTTTCTTGCTGAGAGTACCTTACTCTTTCTCTTCTTTCTTTCTTCCCTTCTTTCTTTCTTCCTTCCTTCCTTTCTTTCTTTCTTTCTTTCTTTCTTTCTTTCTTTCTTTCTTTCTTTCTTCTTTCTTTCTTTCTCTTTCTTTCTTTCTTTCTTTCTTTCTTTCTTTCTTTCTTTCTTTCTTTCATTTCTTTCTTCCCTTCTTTCTTTCTTTTTCTTTCTTTCTTTCTTTCTTTCTTTCTTTCTTTCTTTCTTTCTTTCTTTTTCTTTTTTCTTTCTTTCTTTCTTTCTTTCTTTCTTTCTTTCTTTCTTTCTTTCTTCTTTCTTTCTTTCTTCTTCTTTTCTCTTTCTCTTCTTCCTTTTCTTCTCCATCTCATCACACGCACAAACCTTTGCACATTGCACTTTCAAATTAACCTTCAAACCTTCTTTCTAAGTCCTTCAAAAATGCATAACCATGCCTCAAACCTTCTATTAAGTATTTCTAAAAGGCGGAGGAGGGGGGTAGGTCCCTGAGGCCTACCAGTAAGAAAGCGACAAGATTCCCAGGTGTCCTAGTAAGGCAGGGTTCCAGAGGTGCTCTGAATGGGCTGATCAACTCAGGACCCTGCCACCGAGCAGGGCCAGAGGATTTACCACGTTCATCCGAGTCATGGCACCATCATGATAGATTAAATAGAGAAGGTAGACCAGAGAATGGGATGGTAAGACACACATAGGCTTTATTGGAGGGAAGAGTACCCCTGCCTCCTATTTCCACAGAGAGGCACAGAAGAGAGCTAGGGCCAGGTTACAAGCACCTTTAAGGATAGGGGGCGGGACTTAGGGCACTGAGCACATGATGATTGGTGATTAGGTACCTAGGGTCTTAGGACTCCAGGGCTTAAGGTATTTGGCAGGTGCTGATTGCTGGTTCAAAGCTCAGGAATGTGTGGCCCCAGGTGGGGTTTGCATCTGTTCATCAATTGAAGGAAGGGAGGATCTATCAATCTGCAGTGAGAACATGAGAAGGAAGAGCCCTCCCTGGAGGCAGCTGAGAACCTGAGAGGAAATCCCTGAGCCCAACAGGAAGGCCCTTCCCTCCCCCTCCCTCTGCCCCTGCTCCTGGGGCTGCTCTCTGTGCTGGGGTTCTGCAGCCTATTCCTGCTGCCTACTCAGGGAGGTTTGTGTCTGGGCTCACACTGACTTCCCCTCACTGTGTCTCTTGCACAGTAATACACGGCTGTGTCCTCGGTTCTCAGGCCGCTCATTTGCAGGTACAGCGTGTTCTTGGCGTTGTCTCTGGAGATGGTGAAGCGGCCCTTCACAGAGTCAGCGTAGTATGAGCTAACAGCACCATTACTAATGTATGCGACCCACTCAAGCCCCTTCCCTGGAGCCTGGCGGACCCAGTTCATGTGATAGTTGCTGAAGGTGAATCCAGAAGCTGCACAGGAAAGTCTCAGAGACCCCCCAGGCTGCACCAGGCCTCCCCCAGACTCCACCAGCTGCACCTCACACTGGACACCTGAAAAACACAGAGACACAGGGGACTTAGAATCACATGGAAGCACAAACAGGCAAAGCCACAGGGCTCAGCGCTCCCCACTCCTGACAGTGACCTTGAGAAATGATCAGGAGGAAAACGCAGCTTGGCACCAAGTCCATGGTGGAGCCACTGAGTTCTCTCTCAGGTGCTTGGGTTCTGGGTGTCTCCCCAACATGCCAGGCAAGAGCCCCCTTTTATGAGTAGGAGGAGAGCCCCATTTGCATGGAGTCTGCATATAAGGTGCAGCTGTGACCTGGTCTGCATGCCTGACCTTGTCACCCTTTGGGCGACCCCCTATGGGAAAGGACTCAAGGGTGCTGGCCACAAGGAGACCCGTCCTGACCCACCTTCCTATTCCCGAGACCCGTCACCCTGACCCCATTCCTTTTGGGGAAGCTTCCCGGATTGAAAGTCCTCCTTCCTGGGGTTAGATGAGGACCCAGGGGTGCTCCCTCAGAGGCACGTGGATGGGGCCGCCTCTCTCTCCCCTTCACCTGCCATGGGCCATGTTGCCTTTCTGGGGTTTGGAAATGAGAATGTGCATTGCATGAAGCTTTTATTTTGAGACTGAAAGATTCTCCTTGTTGTTTTCTACAATCAGATCCTCCACAAAACTCTAACATATGCATGTGAGGGGGCAGGAGTGGCTGGGCTGGATGCTGTGGCCACAGCCTCCGTCTCTAACCTGCTGCCACTCTCACAAGCACACAGCTGCCTCCCGAAAGCACACATTTCCCTCAACTTCCCTGCTGTTCATGTGCAAAAGCCATATTTCCCAGCCCCTCACAGTGGAGGGTTTCCATCATGTGCACATGGATCTCCGGGAGGTGGTGGGGGATGGCTGGGTAAGGGCACATATGTGATACTTTCAACAATAAAATATTAATAAATATGAATAAATAAATAAAGAAATAAAATTATAAATTAGAGTCCTAGCCCTGGCCGGTTTGTGTCAGTTGATAGAGCGTTTTCCTTTAAACCAAAGCATCTAAGGTTTGATTCTACTCAAGGGCAAGAACCTGGGTTACAGGCCCCTCCCTGTTCCTTACCCCGGTTTATGCATGTGCAGGAGTCACCCAGCTGATATGTTTCTCTCACATCCATGTGTCTCTCTTCCCATTCTTCCTGTCCCCTCTCTCTCTGAAAACAATGGAAAATATCCATGGGAGAGGATGAAAAAAGATTTTTAAAAAAATCTGTGGTCCCTTGTTCCTCTGGGAAGGCAACCACCACCACTTGGAAAGTGCAGTCACTCTGGGGAGGGGAGGCATGGGCAGGTCAAGCATCATGAAGCCTTATTCTCTTCCTTTTCACTTTTTATTCTTAATTTAAAATATATTGTTATTGATTTCAGAGAGGAAAGGAGGAAAGAGAGATGGAAACATCAGTGATTAGAGAGAATCATTGATCGGCTGCCTCCTGCATGCATCCTATTGGGGATTGATCATCCAATGCAGAACCTGTGCCCTGAACGGGAATCAAACCCATAACCTGGTGGTTCCTGGGCCAATGCTCAGCCCCTGAGCCACACACCCAGCTCCTTCCCTCCCTGAGTAGCATGTACTTGACTCGGGGTTCGCTCAGTTGCTGCAAGTCTGACTGTGTTCCAGTTCTGAGAGTTTCATTATTTTGGTGTTTTGTTTTTTTTAAAAATGTTTTTGTGAATGAACAAAAACAAGAGTTTGGAGCTGCCTACACCACGATTTTGCTTCTGTTCCTGCTCAGTGACTCTTTTTGAAAGAACAGAGAATGAGAAGGGACAAGAGCAACCACCATAGAAATCTACCAACAGAGAAAACAGAGGGGGCAGCTCCCATCCCAGGCCAGCAGAGGTAGGAGGAGGGGCCTGGGCTGAGCAGTGACTCTGGTGTTTGTAAGGAGAGCCTGTGTTGTAGGAAGATGAGCTTCCTGTTCCTAGAGGACCCCGGCCACATGTCCAGAAGGGGTGGCTTTGAGAGGAGTTAGCTTGAGGGGCAGGCAGACAGGGCAGGGTCCACGGGAAACCAAGGCAGGTGGCTGGAAGGAAGGGGCAGACTCCTCAGTCTGAGCAGCCTAAGCACAGGACCAACCGGGCAGCAATAGCAGAATGTTTGTGGACTCAGAGCGGGAGGCCTGGGAAACGAGGGAGGGCCTGGGACAGGAAGGGGAACACACACAAGGGAACAGGGGACATGCAGGCCCCTTGCTGGGCAGGAACAATGAGGCCAATCAGGTGGGCACACGGGTGGACACGGAGCAGGCTGGTGGCCCATATACACCAAGACCACAGGCTTCAGGGTCAGCCCATCAGGGAACCGCCTTCCCATGCGGGGGGCCTGAATCTGCTTGTAATAAGTGTCCACGCTTTTGCTTAAACCTTCTGGTCCCCAATTTCATTCTTGGACTTGGTGACCACCGATCCCGGGACAGAAGAAGCTGGGCTCGCTTCCTGTGATCATCTTTGGCTGAAATACACTCTTAAAACCATTCTCAACAGGCTTAGAGGTTCTCTTGGCAAGGACTTCAAAATGGCCCATTTATGTTGTGGATTTTATGCCCATCCAACCAGTAGGGGCGCCTGCCAGAGTGTCAGAGGGGAGAAGGCACAACTGGGGAAGCCACCTTTCTTTCCTTCTCCTTCTTTATACACTTTCCTTGACTCCAGAGAGGAGGCCAGTGGAGACATCAATGAAGAGAATCATTGATTTGCTGCCTCCTGCCCCCAACCCCTTGGGTGTCAGATTGCAGCCCAGGCATGTGTGCTGACCAAGGAATCCAACCCTGACCTCCTGGTTCATTGGTTGATGCTCAACCACTCAGTCATGCCCGCAGAGCTGGAAAAAGCCAGGACACTTATGTCCATGACAACCAGCAACAAACTTGTCTCATCTCCAACACCTGTGAACTCATTTGAACTCATCCCGTCCAGGTAGCAGGCTTTTATAATTGAGTGCACTTCCCTCTCCACACGGGGTAGAAAAGTGTGTGAACACATATTATAAAAGAAGAAAAGCCAACATGTTGATGTAAGAAATGTCCAAACATGTATAGAAGTTTATAAGATTTTATTGGAGACAAAAGACGAGAATTGTTGGGGAGAAAAACCTGAAATGCCCTGGAGAATAACCATTTGCAGCTTCTTTTGTGCATTTGAAGTTAAGGATGGAAGGTGAGGGGTGACATGGAGGAGGGAGAGAGCACTGCGGGGACTGGGTAGCAGGAGAGTGAACAGGAGGTGCTCCCTGAGGGTGGTCATGCTGATGTCACAGGTGTGTGGACCCAGATGCACAGTGTTAGAGTGGGAATTTTTGAGCATGCTTCCCCCTAGTCAACTTGGCCATAAATCCCAGCTGCAACTAACACAACAGCCTTACAGGAGAGATCATTGTCAGTTTTCCTGAGAACAGGATGTCAGTGACCCTTACAGGATAGATCACTGTCAACTTTCCTGATAACGGGATCCAGTTACTTACTCCACCAGCCGCCAGGACCCCATATAAATGACATGTTGACTTTACCTAAGAAAATCTACTTTGTTTAAATCGTTTTAAAACTGTTTGCTCTGCAAAGACAGGAAATAGTGAATGGGTATAAATGTGGTTGAACACAAAGGGTCGGGCCGTCTGCTGTGTGGAGGGAGCAGTCAGCCGGCACGTTATTAAAGGATCCCTAAACTTTGATTTGGTCTGGACTCCTGTGATCCTTTAGGGGTGCTTCAGGCACAGATGAGCCTTTCAGTAAAGAAGTCATAGGCTGGGGCGTGCCCACCCCCAGGACTGCCCAGGTGGGAATGTGTGATCAGAGCCTCCTGTGAGGGTCCTGTCAGTCACTGGGTTTTGTCAGATTTAGGACAGAGTCCCCTTTTTGTTCACAAACTCCATCCCTGAAATAGACCTAGGACAGAGCTTCCTGTGAGCTCTGTGGCTGAGCCTTGGAGCATAAGGAATTTAAGATAGAACAGGAAAATATATCTTTGCTTAACTCTCCAGATGCTCTTGGTCAGAGCCCTGTGCTGGTCCTAAACGCCCCCTGCTGGTCAGGAACGCTCCCTGTAGCCCAGCACTGCTGTCTCTTCAGGGAGGTTTGTGTCTGGGCTCACACTGACTTCCCCTCACTGTGTCTCTTGCACAGTAATACACAGCTGTGTCCTCGGAGGTCACGGAGCTCAGCTGCAGGGAGAACTGGTTCTTGGACGTGTCTCTGGAGATGGAGGTTCGGCTCTTGAGGGAGGGGCTGTAGGCAGTGCTCTCTTCATAACATATTATCCCCATCCACACCAGCCCCTCCCTGGGGGCTGGCGGATCCAGTTCCAGCAGTAACCACTGGTTGTGATGGAGAATCCAGAGACAGTGCAGGTGAGGGAGAGGGTCTGCGAGGGAATCACCACTCCTGGGCCCGACTCCTGCAGCTGCACCTGGGACAGGACACCTGGGACAGAGAGAACACAGTGAGTCCTGGGCTCAGATGCAGGGTCCCATCCCCTCACTTCTGAGCCCTGAGTCACTCACATCTGGGCGCTGACAGCAGGAAAAGGAAGAGCCACAGACAAGTCATGTCCTCCAGGTGAGGTCCTTGTCCCCCAGAAAGCGTTCTCCAGGGGGAGGAGGCCTGCATTTAAGTGGAAGCCAACTGTGTGTGTCTGGTGACGTGTGGGCATTTGCATAGGGGAGGTGTCTGCACATACAAAGGGAAGAGGTTAGGGAGATCCAGGTCTCTGGGGCTTCTCTTGGAAGGAGGTGCTGACTGTGCCCTCAGAGACCCAGACCCTCCTTGGGGTCCTGGTCAGGGTGCCAGGGACCTCTCCTTCCACACCAGGGGCTGTGCTGCAGGAGGTGGTCAGGAAGTAGGATGTGGGCATGATCAGTGACTCCTTAGGGATAAGATCAATGTGCCTCTGCTCCCATGGACTTCGATAGATATCAATAAGACATAGATATTGATTTAGATATATGTATAGTTTAACTATAGATGTATCTGTAGATATAGATATAGTGTATATATAGAGAGATTGTAATCTTTATCAAAAATTCTTACTTGAGAATTTTTTCATTGATTTTTAGAGAAATTGAAAAGAGAGATCTAGAAATTAAAAGAGAGTGATGGGTAGAGAGAGAGACATACACTCAGACATCCTCATTTTTTGTAGGAGGTTCATGTTCAGGAGACCAGTAGTCCCATGTGACACTGTTTTCCATAAAAAGTGATCAGAGTACAAAGTGATCAGAGAGAGAGGGAAATAGAGAGAGAGAGACATTGGTGTGCAATATAAATATTGAACAGAGAGAAAGGTGATAAGGAGAGAAATGATGGTGGTGTAGGTATTTATCATTTGCCTCCCATATCTGCCAAGACTGGGAACCCATAACTCTGGCATATATTTGTTTTAATATATGTATTTTATTGATTTCAGATAGGAAGGGAGAGTGAGAGACAGATAGAAACATCAATGATGAAAAGAATCATTGGTCATTTGTCTCCTGTATGGTCACTACTGGGAATCAAGGCCACAACTCAGGCAATTGCCCTGACCAGGAATGAAATCACAGGTTAAAGCTTAACCATTGTGAACACCAGCATGACTTCATTCAGATTTGAAATATATGTTCAGTTAGTTTAGAATTTACCCTTGATGGCTACTCAATTTTCCTTCAGCACTTAACGTCCTCACTTGTTGTAGGAGGTTAATGTTCAGGAGACCGGAAGTCCCATATGACACTACTTCCCTTACAAAGTGGTCAGAGGACAAACTAAGATCAGACTGTGAGCCTAGAGCCAGTGGACCAAGTATTGGGGAGAGAGGAGCATCTGTAAGGGTTCCTGGGAAGCAGAAGCATGAACTAGAGACACAGACAGAGCTCCGGGGCCCTATTCCTTCAGGGCAGTTTGGTGCTGGACGTGTAGCAGCTGCACAGCCTTCTTTTTGGTGTTAATGCTCCACTCTCTGCTGTAGACCCAGGTCCATGCCTTGGGACCTAGGAAAACCTCCATCATAACCAGGTGTGTTGAGGGAAGGTGTCAGAAATGGTTTAGGAATAATTAAGTTTAGGTGATGAAAATCTTGTTATTGGAGAGCTCATGTCTGCATGTGATCCTTGTGACTACTGTTCCCACAGGCTGGGTCAACTGGGACGCACACCCGACCCAGTGCCACTTTGGGGGAGAGCTCCCTGGGAACATGAGGGGAATTAACTAAGACCGAGGACACACACGTCCCGGGTTCTTGTCTCATTAGGTTGTCCTCTCCGTGTTGTATAGCCAGTTCATGTTTCCTCCCCTCACTACCTTCTGAAACAGCCACGTGTTTCCTGGGGCCATGTAGACACGCTGTTGAGAGAGAGCAGGGGCACCAGCCATTTGTGTGTTGGTTTTGTATCTTACATCTTTCCTGGAATGTAGTTCTATTAGCATCTCATATGGTTTTTAGGGTTTTCTATGTACAACATCCTGTCATCTGCTTACAGATAAGGAGAATAATTTTAACTTCCTTCTCTCTCTTTCAAACATTTGAAATGTCCTTTTCTTGCCTACTTATTCTGACAAGGACTTCTTGTTTTGACGAATAGAAGCAGTCACAGGGGAGCCCTTGGGTTGGTCCTGATGTAACAAGAAAAGCTTTGAAATTTTCTCCCTGTGGCATGATGTCACTTCTTGACTTTTTCAAATGTGGCTTTTAGTACACAGAGGTTCATCACTTCTATACCTACTCTGATAAGGATTTTAATTCTGAAGCGATTCTCAATATTAAAGGCTTTATTCTGTATCTTTTTATGCTGGAAGCCAGTTCCAGCATGTCATAATTACAAGCGTTTCTTCAAAAGTTTGATGAAGCTTGAGGGCTCAACAAGGTCTGAGCCACATAGGTAATCATAGGTTGCAATGGCTAAAAAGTATCCCTCCAAAACCTGAATAGGATATTTTTTTGCTGCCAGACAGCTCGAGGCATCTTAATATACATATTATTTTCTCCTGTTGGCCAATCACGTGAACAGCTGTAGGCTATTCCCTAATCTGACAGTTCTTCTGTAAACCCTACCTCATGAAACCCTAGCCTTTGAAGTGTATGTCTATAACTTGCTTTAGGACAATTGTGTTAATAAAAAGCTGGGGGTCCAGAGGTAAGGAAGAACTAACCTATTTATACGACTGTGGTCTTTATCTTTCTTATTGGCTGGCTTGGCCCTGAGCTGTGGGGGGCCTAGGTGCCCTATGGAGTCAGAAGAGCCTCTCATTGGATCTCGGTGACCTGGGTCAGAAGATTTGATCATTCCCTGGTACTTGGCACAGGAGTGTCTGAAAAGACTCTGCGGTTTGTACATGTGAGGAAGTAGTTTCTGTTTACATCAGATGTTCTCACTCAGAGACGTCAGAGGTAAGTGCAGAATCTGTACCCAGAGGTTCCCTGAGGGACACTGTGACATGAGGAGGAAACCACACAGGAACCAGCCCAAACCTCCAAAGGCAGCTGCTGCTGGGGTGGTCCTTGTGTTCAGAAACCCTGATTGCCCCCTGGTGGTCACAGCCTTGGCCTCAGGGAGGTTTGTGTCTGGGCTCACACTGACTTCCCCTCACTGTGTCTCTTGCACAGTAATACATGGCCGTGTCCTCGGTTCTCAGGCTGCCCATCTGCAGGTACAGCAAGTTCTTGGCGTTGTCTCTGGAGATGGTGAAGCGGCCCTTCACAGAGCCCGCGTAGTTTATGTAATTTTTACCAATACTACTAATGTACTGGTATGCGACCCACTCCAGCCCCTTCCCTGGAGCCTGGCGGACCCAGTGCATCCAGTAGCTACTGAAGGTGAATCCAGAGGCTGCACAGGAGAGTCTCAGAGATCCTCCAGGCTGCACCAGACTTCCCCCAGACTCCACCAGCTGCACATCACACTGGACACCTGCAAACACAGAGAAACAGGGGGACTTAGAATCACATGGAAGCACAAACAGGCACAGGCACAGGGCTCAGCACTCCCCACTCCTGACAATGACCTTGGAAAAAGATCAGGAGGAAAATGCAGCTTGGCACCACTTCCATGGTGGAGCCGCTGGGTCCTGTCTCAGGTGCTTGAATTCTGGGTTTCTCCCAACATATCAGGCAAGCGCCCCCTTTTATAATCAGGAGGAGAGCCCCATTTGCATGGAGTCTGCATATAAGGTGCAGCTGTGACTGGGGCTGCATGCCTGACCTTGTCATCCTTGGGGCAACCCCTGATGGAAAGGACTCAAGGATGCTGGCCACACGGGGTCCCATCCTGACCTGCCCTCCCTCCCTTCTTTCCTGAGACCCATCACCCTGACCCCATTCCTTTGGGTTCAGCTTCCAGTATTGAGAATTCTCCTTCCTGGTGTTTTGATGAAGACCCAGAGGTGCCTCCTCCAGAGGTGTGTGGATGGGGCTTCCTCTTGCTCCCCATTCACCAGCTGTGGTCCATGTTGTGTTTTGTGGTTTGGGAATAGGAATTTGCATTGAATGATGCTTTTATTTTGAATCTGAAAATTTCTCCTTTTTATTTTCCTCAATCATATCCTCCATAAAACTGTAACATATGCATGTGAGGAGGCAGGAGAGGCTGGCTGGACGCTTTGGCTATAGCTCTTTCTCTAACCTGCTGCCACTCTCAGGAGCACACAGCTGCCCCCAGAAAGCACACATTTCCCTCAACTTCCCTGCTGTTCTTGTGCAAAAGCCCTGTTTCCCAGCCTCTCACAGTGGAGAGTTTCCATCACTTACACAGTGGAGAATTTCCATCACTTACACATGGAGCCTGGCTGGTGGGCTCAGTGGTTGGAGCTCATCCCCACACCAAAGGTGGTGAACTTATTTGGTCACCAGCACCATCGTGTGGAGGCAGCAGGTGTTATAATTGTGTGCACCTCCCTCTCCACACGGGAAGACACGTGTGTGAACATGTGTGGTAAACGAAGAGATGACAGCAGGTTGATGTAGGAAATGTCCAACCATGTTGGGAATTTTTAATCAGATTTTATTGGGACCAAACCGTCGACAACTGTTGGCTAGTGAGACCTCCAATGCTCCAGAGAATAACCATTTGCAACTGTGTTTGTGTATTTGAAGTTAAGGAGGGAAGGTGAGGAGTGGCATGAAGGTGAGAGAGAACAAGGAGGGGACTGGGTGACAGGATACTGAACAGTAGGTTCAGTTTCTCTTCTCTCTCTCTCTCTCTCTCTCTCTCTCTCTCTCTCTCTCTCTCTCTCCCTCTCTCATCTCTCTCTCTGTCCTCTCTGTCTCCTCGCTTCTCTCTCCTATTTTGTATTGTTGAAGTATTACATAGGTCCCCCTATTCTATCCATTATTCTCTTCATGCTCACTCCCATTCCCTTCCCAGGCCCTCACCACCCCATTGTCTGTGTCCTGGGTGAGCCATATATGCAGACAAGTCCATTGGGATTGATCTCTTTCCCCCCATCCTCCTCTGCCTTCCTCTGAGGTTCCATGATCTGTTTATGTTTCCATGTCTCTGGGTCTACTTTTGTACATCAGTTTAGTTGGTCCATTACCAATGCCTACTGGGGCAGCCATTAGGTAAACAATATGGAATTTCATCTAAAAATTAAAAATCGAACTCCCATTTGACCCAGTGATCCCACTTCTAGGAATACACCCTAAGAAACCCAAAACACTCATCAGAAAGAATGCATGCACCCCTGTGCTCATAGCAGTGCAATTTACAACACCTACGCTTTGGAAACAGCCTAAGTGCCCATAAGCATATGATTGGATAAAAACCCTTGGTACATCTACACCATGGAACATTATGCAGCCTTGAAAAAGAAAGAACTGTTAAGGTAAAAAACTTTCAGACCTGAAAAGAATTTTATGAGTTTATTTGAGCCAAAAGAGGACATATACTGATAAGCAGAACCTCAATGAATTGAGATAATGCTCCTGAGAATGGCTGGTTACATCTGTTTTTACACATTGCAATCAAAGGAATGGATGTAGATGTGTTACATGAAATTCATTGGTGATAGATTAAGGAGGTGGGAGAAGGCAAGGCAGAGAGACCTCTGGAATAGGGTACAAAGTGAAATGATGGACAGGTGCTTCTTTTACAGGATGGATACAGGAGACTTTAAGATAATTAATAGTTGATGATTAACTTGATAACAATCACAATGAGGAACTGTCCTGGTGCCATTTGTTGTGCCCTGATGGTTCCAGAAAAAAATGGAAGTTACAAGTTAATTGGTCATTTCACAGGGATGTTATCTTAGAGGCCAAATGACAAATGGGCTCAGTAAAGATTTAAGTTCATCTTTGAGGGGAAAATACTGGCCTAGGACATGACTACCCACCATAACCTTTGTGTTGTTACATATTTAATTTTCAGACCATGTTTTGTGGTTCTGTGAGGTCTCTGTGAATTTGTGCAACCACCATGCAGGCCTCTCCTGAGCTTGTAAGATTAGCGTGAGGCCCCCTTTGTTCTTAGAACAGAGCCCCTTTTGGTTCATAAACACAATCCCTAACACTAGACTTAGGACAGGGCTGCCTGAGAGCTCTGTGTCTGAGCCTGTGAGCAAAACTAAATTAAGACAAAGCTCAACTCTCCACCTGCTCCTGGTCAGGATCCTGTGCTGGTCCGGAGCGCTCCCTGGTGTCCAGGACGCTCCATGCAGCCCAGCCCTGCTGCCTCCTCAGGGAGGTTTGTGTCTGGGTTCACACTGACTTCTCCTCACTGTGTGTCTTGCACAGTAATACACGGCTGTGTCCTCAGTTTTCAGGCTGCGGAGCTCCATGTAGGTGTAGGACCCCAAGATCGAGGAAGTGACCTTCCCCACTGCCTGTTCCAGGATGTGACCTTTACGGTTAAAGATTAGACAGGGAAGAGGTCAGTTCTTTATGGTTGAAGATTAGGCAAGAATGAAATAAATCCCCAGAAACTCCCTACCCTGAGGACTTGCCCAGAGGAATGGGAAGGGGAGAGACCAAGGGGCTTGCAAGATTAAAACATGTAATTAACTAGCCCAGCTGCCCTTCTTGGGATTCCCTTGTTCCTTCTTCCCCCTCCATGTGTAACCCCACCTGCGTGTGGTGTTTGCCTTTATAAACTCATGTTCAGCAGTTACTCGGCGCTTCCAGGAGACAGCTCTGTTGCTGTCTGCCTGAGAAGCCCCTGTGCTTGAACTATTAAAACCTCATGCTTTTTGCATCAAGTTTCGGTCTCGGCGTTTGACTTGGGGTCGTTGCCCCTCCGTCGGACTCACCGGGGGTCTTGGGACCTTACATAGGCTGTGCTCATGGAGTTGTCTGTGGTCATGGAGACTCTGCCTTGGAACTTCTGTGCTTAGCTTGCGTCTCCATTCCCAAGGTAAACACACCCCACCCACTCAAGCCCCTGTCGTACCCAGTGCATGTAGTAGTAGGTGAAGGTGTATACAGAAGCCTTGCAGGAGACCTTCACGGAGGCCCCAGGCTGCCTCACCTCAGCCCCAGGCTGCACCAGCTGCACCTGGGAGTTGTTAACAACAACAACAAAAAAACCATTGAAACCTGTAAAGGAATTTTTGTGAGTTTATTTGAGCCAAAACTGTCGACAATTGCCGGGAAGCAGAATCTCAAAGGATTGAGATAATGCTTCGAAGAATGGCGGGTTACATTTCTGTATTTATACATAGAAATCAAAGGAGGGACATAGGTGGGTTACATGAAATTCATTGGTGATGGAGTAAGGAGGCGGGAGAAAGCAAGCCTGTGGGAAAGCCCTGGATTGGATAAAAAGTAAAAGGATGGACACTTACTTAGGTGAGTGCAGGAACAATTAACATGATAACGAAGGAATTTGAGGCATCTGTCCTGGTGCCCACCACATTTGGTTTTACCCCAGGGGCTCCAGAGAAAAGGGAAGTTACAGGTTACTCAGACATTTCACAGATAGGTTTTCTTAGAGGCAGGAAGGCAGATGGGCTCAGTAAAGATCTAGCTGATCTTTGTCTGGGAAACATTGGCCTAGAAAATGACTGCCCACTATAACCTCTTGGAAGTAAGATATTTAATTTTCAAACCATCCTTTGTGGTTACTTCAGGTCTCTCAGTCTGCAAGACTGCCACGCAGGCCTTACCCGAGCCTTTTGGGTTGGCATGTGGCTCTTTTCGTTCACAGAGTGGACACCTGTGGGAGGAGACAGGAGTGAGTGGAATCCCCCTGGACTCTCCCTGGACCCTCCTTAACCAGGACAGGAGCCCCTTACCTGTCGCCATGGCCACCAGGAGGAGGGTTCTCCAGCTGCAGTCCATGGTGAGGGCTGTGCTGGGAGCACTTCTGTAGGGGAGGGTGTGGCTGTGGGTGATGCCCCAAAGGCACAGACTCACCCATATTTAACCTGGTCTGCCTCCTCTCTTTTGCATATTCATGAGGCAGAGTATTTCACAGCTGAGGTCTTGACCCCACCTGAGAGAAGATGGTGATACAGGGACCCTGTTCAGGGGGAATATGAGGGTTCAAGTTCTAATTCTTTTTTGTTCAAATTGTACCTGTTAGGTCGAGGCAGGGGGGTGTAGCCCAGAGCAGATGCAAGCATCTGCAGGATGGATGGTGACAAAGATAACTGGCTAGCTGGCACCTTCCTAGGGCCTTCCTAGACCCCTGGCCTGAGGCAGGAATTCCACACCTCTCATGCCCTCCGCCCTCCCCTCCCTAAACAGCTGTATAAAAGAAACATCTATGCAGCTTTTGGGCTCGAACTTCCAGAGAGCTTCGCCAGGGAGTGCAGATTAAAACCCCCTTCTTAATCACCTGGATTCCGTGTCTTGCTTCTACGCCGCCTACCTCTCAGCTGGGATCTTACAAACCTATTCGTCGGGACCTTACAACCTTTCAGTACCTTTATTGTTGAAGGTATTACTCATGTCCCCTTGTGTCCCCCACTGACACCTTCTAGCCCACTGCGGGTGCTCCAGGTCTCACCATCCTGTTGTCCATGCACTTGGATTAAGCCTATGTGCATATGAGTTTGTTGGTTCACCTCTTCCCACCCACCCTCCCTACCACGATTTCCCTCTGAGATTCTGTAGTCTGCTCCATGCTTCCAGGTCTCTGGATTCATTCTCTTCATCCATTTATTTTGTTCATTAGATTTCACATATGAGTGAGACCATGTAATACTTGTATTTCTCTGACTGGCTTATTTCACTTAGCATGATACTCTCCAGATCCCTCAATGCTCTTCCAAAGGGTAAGAGATCCTTCTCTTTTACTGCTGCATAGTATTCCGTGGCATAAATGTACCACAGCTTTTTATCCAGTCAGCTACTCATGGGCACGTGGGCTGTTTCCAGATCTTAGCTATTGCAAACTGTACTGCTATGAACACAGGAGTGCATGCATTGTTTGTGATTGGTGTTTGGGGTCCCTTAGCATCTATTTCTAAATGTGGGATGACTGGGTCAAATGTCATGTCCTATCTTTAATTTTTTGAGGAAACTCCATTCTGTGTTCCATAGTGGCTGCACCAGCCTGCATTCCCACCAGCAGCGCAGGAGGGCTCCCTTTGCTCCACACCCTCACCAGCACTTGTCATTTGTTGGTTTGCTGATGGCAGCCATTCTGACAGGTGTGAGCTGATAGCTCCTGTCTTTTTAATTTGAATCTCTCTGAGGGTCAGTGAATGACCATTTTTCCTATGTCTCTTGGCCATTTGTATGTTCCCCTTGGAGAAGTGTGTATTTAGGTCCTTTGCCCGATTTTTAATTGGATTCTTTTGTTCCTTTGGTTAAGTTGAATGGGTTTCATATATATTTTGGATATTAACCCTTTATCACCTGTATCCTTCCCAACTATCTTCTCCCATTCTATGTGTTCCCCTTTCATTTTGTTGATGGTTTCTTTGGCTGTGAAGACACTTTTTATTCTCATGTATCTGTGGCTAATTTGGGTCTTTTTTTGTTCCATATATATTTTGGGAGTATTTCTTATATATCTGTGAAATATTCTGTTGCAACTTTAATGGGGATTACATTGAATCTGTAGAGTGCTTTGGTTAGTATGGACAATGAAATATGGTAAAAGTCATATTTTGATAAAGCCTGCTGTTTGAATTCTAACTCTGCTAAGTTTGATTAAAACACGGGGTACTTACCTCAGCTTCCAGGTGGAGACCTGGAGGCTAAGGCAATTATCCCTTGCCTGAGACCAGAACCAGGAAATTGATACCCATTAACTCAGTACTTCAGGGATAGAATTGTAGATAACCTTTAGGGACTGCTTTTGTTGTGTATAAGGACTATCCTCAACTTTTGTGTTTGGGCTATCACAAGATAGGACCACATTCCAATGTCCAGGCAGGATGTGACTGGAAACCTACCCTGCAGGTTGTCCCCAGTCTTTAAAATAAAGCCTTTAAAATTCAAACTAAGGAAAATTCCTGTGGTTTGAGCCTTTAAAAGGATTTGCCTACCCCTAGAACAGTGCAGTCCTTTGGAGCCTACCTGCCTGTAGTGTTCTTGAGGCTGTCCTGGCCAGTTTTTTTGTTTGTTTGTTTTCTTTATTTTTTTATTTCAATAAATCTTTGTCTGCTTTTTAAATTCATCATCAGCCTTCGGAGGTCTTATTTTGAACCCAGGTTTTGACCCCACAACACATTTTAATCATGTTAATTCTACTAATCCATGATCACAGTATCATTTTCTACTTGTTTATATCTTCTTCTATAATTTTAATCAACATCAAGCACTTTTGTGAGTACAAGTCTTTTACATGCATGGCTCAGTTTATTCTTATAATTTTTTTTTTTTATGCAATGGTAAATGGGATTGTTGGTCTGGTTTCCCTTTCTGAGAATTAATTATTGATGTATAAAAGTACCATAGACTTTGCCTGTTAATTTCGTATCCTGTTAAATTACTGAACTCCTTTCTTAAATCCTGTAGCTTTTTGGTAGAGGCCTTCGGGATTTCTATGTACAGTATCATGTGGTGAGGAGAGTCCCCATCACTGCGCACATGTCATCTGCCAGCAGCAGTGTTACCTCCTCTTCTGGGGTCTGCAGTGTGAAAGCAAGAAATGAGAGCCTTGGAGAAAGAGCAAGAGCCCTCCCTGGAGGCAGTTGAGAGCTTGAAAGGAAATCCCTGAGCCCAACAGGAAGGCCCTTCCCTCCCCCCTTCCTCTGCCCCTGCTCCTGGGGCTGCTCTCTGTGCTGTGGGTCCTGAGCGCCCCCTGGTATCTGCAGTGCAGCTGCAGCCCAGCCCTGCTGCCTCCTCAGGGAGGTTTGTGTCTGGGCTCACACTGACTTCCCCTCACTGTGTCTTTAGCACAGTAATACACGGCCGTGTCCTCGGCTTTCAGGCTGCTCATTTCCAGGTACAGCGTGTTCTTGGCATTGTCTCTGGAGATGGTGAAGCGGCCCTTCACAGAGTTGGTGTAGTATGTGGTACCACCACCATTATTAATGATGGCTACACACTCCAGCCCCTTCCTTGGAGCCTGGCGGACCCAGTTCATGTTATAGTTGCTGAAGGTGAATCCAGAAGCTGCACAGGAGAGTCTCAGAGACCCCCCAGGCTGCACCAGGCCTCCCCCAGACTCCACCAGCTGCACCTCACACTGGACACCTGCAAACACAGAGACACAGGGGGACTTAGAATCACATGGAAGCACAAACAGGCACAGGGCTCAGTGCTCCCCACTCCTGACAATGACCTTGAAGAATGATCAGGAGGAAAACACAGCTTGGCACCAAGTCCATGGTGGAGCCGCTGGGTCCTGTCTCAGGTGCTTGGGTTCTGTGTGACTCCCCAACATGCCGGGCAAGGGCCCCCTTTTATGAGCAGGAGGAGAGCCTCATTTGCATGAAGTCTGCATATAAGGTGCAGCCGTGACCCTGAGCTGCATGCCTAACCTTGTCATCCTAGGGGCGACCCCAGTTGGGAAAGGACTCAAGAACACTGGCCAGAGGAGGTCCTGTCCTGACCTTTCCTCCCTCCCTGCTTTCCTGAGACTCATCACCCTGACCTGATTCCTTTGGGAACAGCTAACAGGATTGAGAGTCCTCCTTTCTCGAGGTTTTGATGAGGAGCCAGGGTTGCTTCCCCAGAGGCCTCTGGATGGGGCCTCCTCTTGTTCCCCTTCACCTGCCGTGCACCATGTTGCCTTTCTGAGGTTTGGGAATAAGAATGTGCATTGAATGAAGCTTTTATTTTGAGACTGAAAGTTTCTCTTTGTTATTTTCCTTAATTAGATCCTCCACAAAACTCTAACATATGCATGTGAGGAGGCAGGAGAGGTTGGGCCGCAGCCTCTGTCTCTAACCTGCTGCCACTCTCACAAGCACACAGCTGTCTCTGAAAGCTTGCATTTCCCTCAACTTCCCTGATGTTCCTAAGCAAAAGCCTTGTTTCCCAGCCTCTCACAGTGGAGAGTTTCCATCATTTACACATGGAGTCTGGCTGGTGGGCTCACTGGTTGGTAGTCATCCCCACACCAAAGGGTGTGAATTCTTTAGAGCAGCTCCAGTGGGCAAACTATGGCTCATGGGCCAGATCTGGCCCATTTGGCTGTTCTATCGGGCCAGCAGAGCTGAAAGAGTGAAGGGTTCTCTTGCTCTCCCCTCCGCTCCTTCACCAGCAGCCCAAGATGAGAGTGCCAGCATAGTCAGGTTGCTTTTGTTCCGGCCCTCCAGTCCAGTTTAAGAACTCATTGTGGACCTCGAGTCAAAAAGTTTGCCCACCCCTGCTTTAGAGTCACCTCCATCTTCCTGTGGAGGCAGCAGGTTTTATAATTGTGTGCCTCCCTCTCCACATGGAAAGACACGTGTGTGAACATGTGTGGTAAATGAAAAAGAGACGACATCTTAATGTACGAAATATCAAAACATGATGGGACAGTTTTATAACATTTTATTGTTGCCAAACTGTGAGCAACTGTTGGGAATAAGACCTCCAATGCTCCAGAGAATAACCGTTTGCAGCTCCGTTTGTGCATTTGAAGTTAAGGAGGGAAGGTGAGGAGTGACATGGAGGTTGGAGAGAGGAAGGCAGGGCTGGATGCAAGGATAGTGAACAGGAGGTTCTCCCTTCTCCCTCCTCTCTCTCTTTCATCTTTCTCACTTCTCTCCCCTCTCCCTTCTCTCTCTCTCTCTCTCTCTCTCTCTCTCTCTCTCTCTCTCTCTCTCTCCTCTCTCATCTTTATAGTTAATGTTAACGAAAAAAAACCATTGAAACCTGTAAAGGAATTTTTTGTGAGTTTATTTGAGCCAAAACTGTCGACAATTGCCGGGAAGCAGAACCTCAACGGATTGAGATTATGCTCCGGAGAATGGCGGTTACATTTCTGTATTTATACATAGAAATCAAAGGAGGGACATAGGTGGGTTACATGAATATTCATTGGTGATGGAGTAAGGAGGCGGGAGAAAGCAAGCCGGTGGGAAAGCCCTGGGATTGGATAAAAAGTAAAATGAGGGGCATGAGCTTCTTTTACAGAGACGGATACCGGATACTCTAACTTAATTAACACATTGCAATTAACTTGATAACAGTCACAATGAGAGAATGTCTCGGGGCCATTTGTTGTGCCCTGAGGGGTCCAGGGTAAGAAGGAAGTTACACAAGTTACCCAGACATCTCACAGATAGGTTATCGTAGAGGCAGGAAGGCAGATGGGCTCAGTAAAGATCAAAGCTGATCTTTGTCTGGGAAACAGTGGCCTAGAAAATGACTGCCCACTATAACCTGTTTGTAGTTAGATATTTAATTTTCAAACCATCCTTTGTGGTTACTTCAGGTCTCTCAGTCTGCAAGACTGCCACGCAGGCCTTCCCTGAGCTCATCAGGTCAGCAAATGGCTGTTTTCGTTCACATTAAAAAATATTACATAGGTCCCCCTTTTCTCCCCATTATCCTCTTTACTCCCGCTCCCTTCCCCTCCCCAGGCTCTCACCACTCCATTGTCTGTGTAAGCAGGTTAGGAATGTATGCAGACAAGTTCATTGGTTCATCATTCCCACCCACCCTCCCCTGCCTTCCCTCTGGTGTTCCATGGTCTGTTCATGCCTCTTTGTCTCTGGGTTTATTTTTCTCCCCATCAGTTTATTCAGTCCATTAGCAATGAGACTCTGTCAGCGATTATATTAACAATATGGAGTTCCATCTAAAAACTAAAAATGGAACTTTCAGTTGACCCAGTGATCCCACTTCCAGGAATACATCCTAAGAAATCCAAAGCACACATCAGAAAGAATGCATTTACCCCTATGTTCATAGCAGTGCAATTTATAACAGCTGACTTTGGAGACAGCCTAAGTGCCCATCAGCAGATGATTGGATAACCGTGGTACATCTACACCATGGAACACTATGCAGCTATGAAAAAGAAAGAACTGTTAAAGTAACACACACACACACACACACACACACACACACACACACACACTTAGACCTGTGAAGAATTTTGTGATTTTATTTGAGACAAACTGTGGACATATACCTGGAAGTAGAGCCTCAATGAATTGAGATACTGCTCCGGAGACAGGGGGATTGTCTGTGTTTATACATTGCAATCAAAGGAAGGGATGTAGATGGGTTACGGGAAATTCACTGGTGGTAGATTAAGGAGGTGGGAGAAAGCAAAGCTGGGAGACCTCTGTGATAGGGTACAATTTGCAATGATGGACAGGTGCATCTTTTACAGGATGGATACAGGAGAGTTTAAGATAATTAACAGTTGACAATTAACTTGATAACAATAACAATGAGAGAACCTACTGGTGATATTTGTTGTGCCCTGAGGGGTTTGGAAAATAACGGGAAGTTAGAAGTTAAGCCATGATTTCATAGAAATGTTATCTTAGAGGCCAAAAGACAATTGGGCTCAGTAAAAATCTAAGTTCCTGTTTGTAAGGAAAATACTGGCCTTGGTCATGACTACCCACCACAACCTGTGTGTAGTTAAATATCTAATTTTCAGACAATCTTTTGTAGTTATATTAGGTTTCTCTGAGTTTGAATAAATACCATACAGTCCTCTTTTGAGGTTGTCAGCTGACCATATGGTTCCTTTTGTCCCTAGAACAGAGCCCCCTTTTGTTCACAAACACAATCCCTAAAACTAGACCTAGGAAAGGGCTTCCTGTGAGCTCTGTGGCTGAGCCTGTGAGCAAAACTAATTTAAGAAGGAGCAGGAAGTGGTTTCTTTCCTCAACTTTCCACCTGATCCTGGTCAGGATCCTGTGCTGGTCCTGAGCGCCCCCTGGTGTCCAGGACGCTCTCTGCAGCCAAGCCCAGCTGTCTCCTCAGGGAGGTTTGTGTCTAGGCTCACACTGACTTCCCCTCACTGTGTCTCTTGCACAGTAATACACGGCCGTGTCCTCGGTTTTCAGGCTGCGAAGCTCCATGATGGCTGTGCTCGTGGACTTGTCTGCGGTCATGGAGACTCTGCCTTGGAACTTCTGTGCATAGTCTGTGCCTCCATTGTAAGGGTTAACCCTCCCCAGCCACTCAAGCCCCTGTCCTGGGGCCTGTCGCACCCAGTGCATGTAGTAGCTGGTGAAGGTGTATCCAGAAGCCTTGCAGGAGACCTTCACGGAGGCCCCAGGCTGCCTCACCTCAGCCCCAGGCTGCACCAGCTGCACCTGGGAGTGGACACCTGTGGGAGGACACAGGAGTGAGTGGAAACCCCAGGACTCTCCCTTGACCCTCCTTAACCAGGACAGGGGCCCCTTAGCTGTCGCCATGGCCACCAGGAGGAGGGTTCTCCAACTGCAGTCCATGGTGAGGGCTGTGCTGGGAGCACTTCTGTAGGGGAGGGTGTGGCTGTGGGTGATGCGCTCAGGGCACAGACTCACCCATATTTAACCTGGTCTGCCTCCTCTCTTTTGCATATTCATGAGGCAGAGTATTTCATAGCTGAGGTCTTGAGCCCACCTGAGAGAAGATGGTGACACAGGGACCCTGTTCAGGGGAGTGTGAGGTCCACGTCCTCATTCTCTTTGTTTAAATTGTACCTTTACTGTTGAAGGTATTACTCATATCGCCTTGTCTCCCCCACTGGCACCTTCTAGCCCGCCCCAGGTCTTCAAAATTCTGTTTTCTGTGTCCCTGGATTAAGCCTATGTGCAAAGGAGTTTGTTGGTTCACCTTTCCCACCCACCCTACTACTATTTCCCTCTGAGATCCCCAGTCTGCTCCATGCTTCCAGATCTCTGGATCCATTCTCTTCATCAGTTTATTTTGTTCATTAGGTTCCACATAAGAGTGAGACCATGTGATACTTGTCTTTCTCTGACTCACTTATTACCCTTAGCATGATACTCTCCAGGTCTCTCCATGCTGTCCCAAAGGGTAAGAGATTCTTCTCTTTTATTGCTGCATAGTATTCTGTGGCCTAAATGTACCACAGCTTTTTCTTTCTTTTTTTAAAAAAATTTTTTAATTAAGGTATTATGTGTACATATGTTACCATTGCCCCCCCCCCCCCACCTCCCATTCATGCCCTTCCTCCCCAGAGTTCTGTGTTCGTTGGTTGTACTTATATTCATGCATGCCAGTCCTTTGGTTGTTCTCTTATCTCCCCCCAGGTCTCCTTCCCCTCCCTGCTGTCATTTGACATTCTGCTTGTTTTATGGTGACTATCTCAGGATCGCATGAATAGAATCCGCTTCTCATTTGGCAGTCTGCTTGTTTTATGGTGACTATCTCAGGACCACACAAATAGAGTCTGCTCCTCCTCTGGTTCTCACCACCTCTCCCCCTGGGTCCCTCTGCTTCCACCGGGACACACGGCGCTCCCGGTGCACCCGGCCCCCTAGGACACATGGCTCACCCGGGTCACATGGCCCCCTGGGACACATCCCCTGGGACTCATGGCTCACCCGGGGCACAGGGCCCCCTGGGACTCACGGCTCACCCAGAGCACACGGCCCCCTGGGACACGCAGCTCATCCGGGGCACACAGCCCCCTGGGACACACAACTCACCCGGGGCACAGGGCCCCCTGGGACACACGGCTCACCCGGGGCACAGGGCCCCCTGGGACACACGGCTCACCCGGGGCACAGGGCCCCCTGGGACACACGGCTCACCCGGGGTACACGGACCCCTGGGACACACGGCTCACCCGGGGTACACGGACCCCTGGGACACACGGCTCACCCGGGGCACAGGGCCCCCTGGGACACACAGCTCACCCGGGGCACAGGTCCCCCTGGGACACACGGCTCACCCGGGGCACACGGCCCCCTGGGACACACGGCTCACCCGGGGCACACGGCCCCCTGGGACACACGGCTCACCCGGGGCACAGGGCCCCCTGGGACACACGGCTCACCCGGGGCACAGGGCCCCCTGGGACACACGGCTCACCCGGGGTACACGGACCCCTGGGACACACGGCTCACCCGGGGTACACGGACCCCTGGGACACACGGCTCACCCGGGGCACAGGGCCCCCTGGGACACACAGCTCACCCGGGGCACAGGGCCCCCTGGGACACACAGCTCACCCGGGGCACAGGTCCCCCTGGGACACACGGCTCACCCGGGGCACACGGCCCCCTGGGACACACGGCTCACCCGGGGTACACGGACCCCTGGGACACACGGCTCACCCGGGGCACAGGGCCCCCTGGGACACACGGCTCACCCGGGGCACAGGGCCTCCTGGGACATTTGGCTCACCTGGGGCACACAGCCTTTCTGGAGCGCTGGGGTTGCGTGTTGGAGGGGCCGCGCTAGCTCCTTGCTAACACGGCAGGTAGGCTGGGACTGTTGCAGGTGGGCTGAGATGGCTGAGGTGGGTAGACCCCCCTCAAAGGTGTCTTGTTCGGTGTGGAAGTAGAGCAGCTGCGGACGCGGAGGCTAAGTTCTGAGGCTACCCACTCCCTGAGCCCAGGGTGTAGTGAGCTCTGTTCTCAGATGCCTTCCTGGGGAGGGGCAGTTGTGGGGGCAGCACTTCTGGGGACAGGCAGAGGGGAGACAGCAGCCGACACCTGGCGCCCGCCCCCACCCCTCACCCCCTGCCAGGGTCTCTCCATGCACCTCACTCTGGTCCAGAGAAAGTTCTCCCATGATGCAGTGGGGGCCTCTCTCAGCTCCTGGTGAGTGGGCAGAAGTCAGTCTGAAATGGAGGTTTCCTCCTGCTCCTCTGAGGAGGCGCCTCCTGCACCTCATCCTCTGAGGTCAAACCCACCCTGGCCCTCCCCAGCCTTTCCTCAGCCTCTGGAGAGGTTTCCTTTCTGCTACGAGGCCCCGTTCCTCTGAGTGACCCCTGCGCCAGCGTCCCTGCCCACAGCCTTGGTGAGATCTGGAGGGGGCGCTTATGAGTTCTGCTGGACTCTTGGACAGAACCATTTCCTTTCGCTTCCACCCTGCACTGCCCCAGCGTCTCCCACAGGATGTGCTCAAGGGACCTCCCCGGAGACAGCGGGCGGTTCCCGCAGACACCAGGCTGAGCGGCCACTGCTCTCAGGAGCTCTGGGGACCCCCATTACCGCCCGAAAACAACATGCCCCTGTGAGGGCCAGGTCACCTGGTGGGAACCCCCAAACCCTTTCCTCCCATCTCCAAGCTCCCTATGTGCTGAGTGCAGACGCTGCTCCATCACTGTTCACAGACCCTCCTCAGCATGTGCGGCCTCGTGGCCACCTCCTCATGGGGTTTCTGTTCTGGTCTTCCTTCTCCTGGGAGGCCCCGCTCAGAACCCATAAGCGCTTTGCTCATGGCAAACCTCAAAGCCTGCCAAGCACTCAGCCTCCTGAGGGGCTGGCCTCCTCTCCCTCACCGCCAGGCTGGGGTGGAGCAGCAGCATCCTGAAGCGGAGGGTTCAGGGGTCCAGGGCGCCAGGTCCCCTGGGTTCCCAGGCACCCAGGTCCAGGAGCACCAGCTGCTGCACCAGCCAGGCCAGCCCTGGCATGGGCACTCGGGGACCTGAGCTCTGGGGTGCTGGGGCTCTCCCAGCAGCTCGGTCTCCTCTAGCTCAGTCCCCTTCTCCCAGCTGCCACCTGGGCCTGAAGGGTTTCCTCCTGCTCTGGCCCATGGCAAGGTGAGGACCCAGAAGGGAGGGCAGCGGCCATGCTGAGGGGGCTCCCCCTCTGGTGGCAGGGCCTGGGAGCTGGTGGTTCCTGCAGCTGCTCTCCTGGGCCTGGGACTGCAGGGGCCACAGGGAGAGCAGTGCGCAGGCACGAGGGTGCAGGGCCACGGTTTCCTCTTCAGAAGTTCCTGGGAGACTGAAACCACACGAGTCCCTGGAAGCAGACGTCCTCCCTCCCCAACCACGGCACCAACATAAAGGCCTGCCTCCTGCCTCCTTTCCTGTCTCCATCCAGCAGGGCTGAACTGCTGAGGGTTCTTGCCTGTGCTTCTCAGGGATGTCAATCATGAGCAGAATAGACACTCCATGTCCCCTTGGCGTGAGTGCATCATGAACATCTGCACCCGCTGTTGTGCCTCTGCTTCTGCGTGGTGTCCACGACTCAGGGTGCTGTGAGCATGATGACAAGACAGGGACTGTCACCCTGTGGGTCCCTCTTCTGTAGCTTTGGGGTCACACTCATGTGGTGCCCATGGTCCAGCATGCAGGGAGCTGCACTGTTGAGTCCTTAAAGCCTCTTGTTGGATTCAGGTGACGAGGGTCAGAAGATTCAATGTTAGAACACCTTATGGCACAGTGTGCATGAATGAGACTCTCTACCTTCTTTTCACGTGAGAAATTTATCTCTCTTCACAACGGACTTTTCTGCCTCAGAGACTCGGATGTCAGTGGAGAATCAGGACCCAGAGGTACCCTGAGGGAAACTGTGACATGAGGAGGAAACACACAGGAATCAACCCAAACCTCCAACTGCATCTGCTGCTGGGATAGTCCTTATGTTCAGGGACCCTGAGCTCCACCTGGTGGTCAGAGATATTCCTGGAGGGAGATTTTTGTCTGGGCTCACACTGACTTCCCCTCACTGTGTCTCTTGCACAGTAATACACAGCCGTGTCCTCGGAGGTCATGGAGCTCAGCTGCAGGAAGAACTGGTTCTTGGACGTGTCTCTGGAGATGGAAGTTCGGCTCTTGAGGGAAGGGCTGTAGAAAGTGTCTCCGTCATACCAGATATTCCCTATCCACTCTAGCCCCTTCGTTGGGGTTTGGCGGATCCAGTTCCAAGAGTAACCACTGGTTGTGATGGAGAATCCAGAGACAGTGCAGGTGAGGGAGGGGGTCTTCGAGGGCTTCACCACTCCTGGGCCCGACTCCTGCAGCTGCACCTGGGACAGGACACCTGGGACAGAGAGAACACAGTGAGTCCTGGGCTCAGATGCAGGGTCCCCATCTCCTCACGTCTGAGCCCTGAGTCACTCACATCTGGGCGCTGACAGCAGGAAGAGGAAGAACCACAGGGGAGTCATGTCCTCCAGGTGAGGTCCTCGTCCCCCAGAAAGCGTTCTCCAGGGGGAGGAGGCCTGCATTTAAGTGGACGCCAAGTGTGTGTGTGTGTGGTGGCCGTGTGGACATTTGCATAGGGGAGGTGTCTGGACATACAAAGGGAAGAGGTGAGGGAGGTCCCAGTCATGGGGCTTCTCCTGGAAGGAGGTGCTGACTGTGCCCTCAGAGACCCAGGCCCTTCTTGGGGTCCTGGTCACCGTGCCCAGGGGCCTCTCCTTCCACACCAGGGGCTGTGCTGCAGGAGGTGGCCAGGAAGTAGGATGTGGGCACAATCATTGATTCCTGAGGGATAACAGCAATATAGATTTAAAGATATATATATATATATGTGTGTGTGTGTGTGTGTGTGTGTGTGTGTGTGTAGATATAGATATGGATATAGATATAGATATATAGATGTATAGATATATAGATATAGATATTAGATATAGATATAGATGATAGAGATAGAGATAGAGGTAGAGATAGAGGTAGAATAAGGATAGATATAAATATATGTATAAATATTTAGAATTTTCTTGATTTTTAGAAAAAGAGGAAGGGAGTGGCATAGAAAGATAGAAACTTCCATGAAAGAGAATCATTGATTGGCTGCCTCCTGCATGGCCCCCTCTGGGGGTGAAGACCACAACCCCATCAAGTTCCCAGACCAGGAATCTAACCAGTGACTTCTTGGGTCGCAGGTTGGGTCAATGCCTGAGCCACAGGAGCCAAACTGGAACTTCTTTGCTTTGTCCTCACCAGAGGACGTGTTCATTGGGTTTTAGAGGGAAAATAAAGAGAGAGGGAAGGACAGAGAAAAACACTGATGTGAGAAAGAAACAGATCAGTTGCCTCCCATATATATCCACAATGGATTCAAGCCTACTATATTTTTATTTATTTATTTATTTATTTATTTATTTAAATATACTTTTATTGAAGTTAGAGAGGAAAGGAGAGGAATAGGGAGATAAAAATATCAATGATGACAGATAATCATTGGTTGGCTGCCTCCTTCATGCCTCACACTATGGATGTTGTCCCCATCCTGGCCATGTGCCCTGACTGGGAATCCAACAGTGAAATTCTGGTCCTTGGTTGATGCTCAACTACTGACCATGCTGCCTGGGCTGTCCCTGCCCTTTTAGGACTCACGAAGCTCCCTGTGCACCTGGGCTCTGGTCAGCAGGATGTTGTCAGGAAGTAGAACGTGGGAACAATCAGTGACTCCTTTGGGGATAAAATTAATGAGGCTCTGTTTCCATGGATTTCGATAGCTATAGATATACTAGAGGCCAAATGCATGAAATTTGTATAAGCGGCTTGGCCTCCGCAAATTCCATGGTTTTGTCCAGAAGGACAACTGGTCTAATTAGCATATTATGCTTTTATTATTATAGACTAGATGCCTGGTGCATGAAATTCGTGCATGGTAGACTGGTTCCTTCACCTCAGCCTGCACCCTCTCCAATTGGGAATCTCTTGCAGGATTTCTGATTGCCAGCAGGCAGACATCCCTCTCACAATCTGGGACCACTGGCTCCTAACTGCTTAACTGCCTGCCAGCCTGACCACCCCTAATTGCCTTCCCCTGTGGGCCAATTTGTTTCTGATTGGTTGATTCCTATGACAACATCAAAAGCTCCAGCAACTAGGCAGCCATTGTATCCCCACAACATCCAGATTTGGTTCTCATTGGTCGGTTCCTATGCCAGTAAGTGTCAGAAGCTCAACCTCCTAAGCAGTCATTGGTTCTTCAGAGCACCCTTATTTGGTTCTGATTGGTTGGTTTCTATATCAGTCAGCTTCAAGAGGTCTGACTCCTAGGCAGCCATTAGATCCACACAGTACCCAGATTTGGTTCTCATTGGTTGGTTTCTATGCCAGGTCACGCATAAGTTCATTTGGTCCTTGGCTTTTACTTGGTGGGGGGTTTTTACTATTACTTCAGTTACACATTTTAATTTTGTAGCTATCTAGCAAAGTTTGGATTAAATTGCCATTTTGAGCTTCTATTAAGTGGACTGAGAAATACAACTGTTGATCTTCACAGGATGTGGTCAGTGTTGAAATAATAGTTGCTTGAGCACCACATATTTGTTATATATGGCGTCAAAGAGAATTAAATATAACCACGTTTTCTTACATAGATTACATAAAGTATAGCGTGTAATGAAATGAACGGTTTTATATCACTGTTCATGTGTGAATCCATATCTTTTCCTGAAATGAGTATGTCACTGGTATGTGACTCTGTCTGTGTGACTCTGTTTGTGTGTGTGTGTGTCTGTTGTGTGATGCTGAGTGTATGGCTCTCTGTCACCTGGACAAGTAGTACGAGGACAGTATGCGAGCAGGGGTTCCCATGGATGCTTCTCGGCTTTCAAGATGCTCTGATACACATCTCACTACAGTGAAGCTAGAAAACCTTGAATCCAGGAGGGAAGGTAGAGGAGGAGTTAGATGACGCACATCCCAGCCCTCAGGGTCACCTGTCCCCGCACTGGGGTCAGCACTGTTTCCTGATGAACATCAGGGCGCTCGTGTGGGTGGATGTGGGGCTCCCTGTGTTTGGTGCACTGAGCTGACAGCTCTTCCGGAGTCAATGTGGACCCAGAAGGATGGGTGAGGTCCCAGCCCTGAGTGTGCTCAGGCCTTTCAGTAGAGGGAGGGCCAGTGATCTCCCTGGAACCAGGAGAGGGAGGGCACAGGGAGAGTCAGACACTGAGGGAGCTGAGCCTCCCAGGGAGGAATGCAGAGATGTGAACACAGCTCAATACCAGAGACCCAGCTGCGGAGTTCACACTCATCAGCAATACACTGAAAAGAGTGAAAAAAGCGACTTTTAGAATTTGTGAAGGAGACTTGGAGAAAGATAGTCCCTGTCACTGCCACATGTCACCTGCAAACACAATGCCCTTCTTCACTGTTGTCTGCAGTGAGAACATGAGAAGGAAGAGCCCTCCTCCCTGGAGGCAGCTGAGGGCTTGAGAGGAAACCCCTGAGCCCAACAGGAAGGCCCTTCAACTCCCTCTCCCAACCCCTCCGCCCTGGCTCCTGGGGCTGCTCTCTGTGCAGTGGGCCCTGAGAGCCCCCTGGTGTCTGGAGTGCTTCCTGAAGCCCAGCCCAGCTGCCTCCTCAGGAGGTTTGTGTCTGGGCTCACACTGACTTCCCCTCACTGTGTCTCTTGCACAGTAATACATGGCCGTGTCCTCTGTTCTCAGGCTGCTCATTTGCAGGTACAGCGTGTTCTTGGCGTTGTCTCTGGAGATGGTGAAGCGGCCCTTCACAGAGTCCGCGTAGTATGTGCTACTACCACTACCACTACTAATGCGTGAGACCCACTCCAGCCCCTTGCCTGGAGCCTGGCGGACCCAGTCCATCCAGGAGCTACTGAAGGTGAATCCAGAGGCTGCACAGGAGAGTCTCAGAGACCCCCCAGGCTGCACCAGACCTCCCCCAGATTCCACCAGCTGCACATCACAGTGGACACCTGCAAACACAGAGACACAGGGGGACTTAGAATCACATGGAAGCACAAACAGGCACAGGACACAGGGCTCAGCGCTCCCCACTCCTGACAATGACCTTGAGAAATGATCAGGAGGAAAACGCAGCTTGGCACCAAGTCCATGGTGGAGCCGCTGGGTCCTGTCTCAGGTGCTTGGGTTCTGGGTGTCTCCCAAACATGCCTGGCAAGGGCCCCCCTTTATGCACAGGAGGAGAGCCCCATTTGCATGGAGTCTGCATATAAGGTGCAACTGAGACCTGGGCTGCATGCCTGACCTTGTCATCCTAGGGGCGACCCCAAATGGGAAAGGACAACTCTTGGGGTGCAAGACTCCAATGCTCTGGAGAACAAGTTTGCAGCTGCATTTGTGCATTTGAAGTTAAGGAGGGAAGGTGAGGAGTGACATGGAGGTGGGAGAGAGCAAGGCAGGACTGGATGCCTGGATAGTGAACAGGAAGTCTCTCTCTCTCTCTCTCTCTCTCTCTCTCTCTCTCTCTCTCTCCCTCTCCCTCTCCCTCTCCCTCTCCCTCTCCCTCTCCCTCTCCCTCTCCCTCTCCCTCTCCCTCTCCCTCTCCCTCTCCCTTTCCCTATCCCTCTCTCTCTCATTTCTTCTCCTAATCTTTATTGTTGAATTATTACATAGCTCCCCCTTTTCTCCCCATTATCCTCTCCCTCCTCACTCCAATTCCCTCCCCAGGCCCTCACCACCCCATTGTCTCTGTCCCGGGTGAGCCATATATGCAGACAAGTCCATTGGTTGATCTCTTTCCACCCATCCTCCCCTGCCTTCCCTCTGAGGTTCCGTGATCAGTTCATGCTTCCATGTCTCTGGGTCTACTTTTGTTCATCAGTTTAGTTGGTCCATTACCAATGCAGACTGGGGCAGCCTTTTAGGTAAAAAAAAAAAAAAAAAAGGAATTCCATCTAAAAATTGAAAATGGAACTCCCATTTGACCCAGTTGTCCCACTTCTAGGAATATATCCTAAGAAACCCAAAACACTCATCAGAAAGAATGCATGCACCCCTGTGCTCATAGCAGCACAATTTACAACAGCTAAGCTTTGGAGACAGCCTAAGTGTCCATAAGCAGATGATTGGATAACCGTGATGCCTCTGTATTATGGAACACTATGCAGTCCTGGAAAAAGAAAGAACTGTTAATTTAAAAAACACAGCTGTAAAGAATTTTGTGAGTTTATTTGAGCCAAACTGTGCACATATGCAGGTAAGCAGAACCTCAAGGAATTGAGATAATGATCTCGGGAATGCCAATCAAAGGAAGGGATGTAGATGGGTTACGTGAAATTCACTGGTGATAGATGAAGGAGGTGGAGAAAGCAAAGCGGGGAGACCTGTGGGATAGGGTACAAAGTGAAATGATGGACAGGTGCCCCTTTTACAGGATGCATACAGGAGAGTTTAAGATAATTGATAGCTGAGGATTAACTTGATAACAATCACAAGGAGGGAGTGTCCTGGTGCCATTTGTTGTGCCCTGAGGGATTCGGGGGTGGGGGGGGGAGGAGGAAGTTACATGTTACCCAGTCATTTCACCAATATGTCATCTTAGAGGCAAAAAGGCAAATGGGCTCAGGAAAGATCTAAGTTGATATTTGTCAGGGAAAATACTGGAATACTGGCCAGGACATGACTATCCACCATAACCTGTGTGTAGCTATATATTTAATTTTCAGACCATCTTTTGTGGTTATGTGAGGTCTCTGGATTGTACAACCTCCATGCAGGCCTCCTCTGAGCTTGTCAGGTCAGCATGAGGCCCCCTTTGTCCTTAGAACAGAGCCCCCTTTTTTTTCACAAACACAATCCCTGAAACTAGACCTAGGACAGGGCTTCCTGTGAGCTCTGTGGCTGAGCCTGTGAGCAAAACTGATTTAAGATGGCGCAGGAAATGGTGTCTTTCCTCAACTCTCCAACTGCTCCTAATCTGGGTCCAGTGCTGGTCCTGAGCGCCCCCTGGTGTCCTGGACGCATCCTGCAGCCCAACCCTGCTGTCTCTTCAGGGAGGTTTGTGTCTGGGCTCACACTGACTTCTCACTGTGTATCTTGCACAGTAATACACGGCCGTGTCCTCGGAGGTCACGGAGCTCAGCTGCAGGGAGAACTGGTTCTTGGCCGTGTCTCTGGAGATGGAGGTTCGGCTCTTGAGGGAGGGGCTGTAGTAAGTGTTTCCTTCATAACATATTTGCCCGATCTACTCCAGCCCCTTCCCTGGGGGCTGGCGGATCCATTCCCAGCAGTAACCACTGGTTGTGATGGAGAATCCAGAGACAGCGCAGGTGAGGGAGAGGGTCTGTGAGGGCTTCACCTCTCCTGGGCCCGACTCCTGCAGCTGCACCTGGGACAGGACACCTGGGACAGAGAGAACACAGTGAGTCCTGGGTTCAGATGCAGGGTCTCCATCTTCTCACGTCTGAGCCCTGAGTCACTCACAGCTGGGCACTGACAGCAGGAAGAGGAAGACTCACAGAGGAGTCATGTCCTACAGGTGAGGTCCTCTTCCCCAAGAAAGTGTTCTCCAGGGGAGGAGGCCTGCATTTAAGTGGACGCCAACTGGGTGTGTGTCTGGTGGCCATGTGGGCATTTGCACAGGGGAGGTGTCTGCACATACTAAGGGAAGAGGTGAGGGAGGTCCCAGTCTCTGGGGCTTCTCTTGGAAGGAGGTGCTGACCGTGCCCTCAGAGTCCCAGGCCCTCCTTGGGGTCCTGGTCACCGTGCCCAGGGGCCTCTCCTTCCATAGCAGGGGCTGTGCTGCAGGGGGTGGTCAGGAAGTACGATGTGGGCACAATTAGTGAGTCCTTAGGGATAACATTAATGTGATTCTGCTTCCATGGTTATAGATAGAGATATGGATATAGATAGATATAGATGATAAAGATAGAGATATAGGTATAGGTAGAGGTAGAGAGATAGAGATAGAGATAGAGGTAGAGTAGGGATAGATATAGATATAGGTATAAATATTTAGAATTTTCTTGATTTTTAGAAAAAGAGGAAGGGAACAGCATAGAAAGTTAGAAACATCCATGAGAGAGAATCACTGATTGGCTGCCTCTTGCCTGGCCCCCTCAGGGAGTGAAAACTATAAGCCCTCAAGTGCCCACACCAGGAATCTAACCAGTGACTTCTTAGGTCTTGGGTTGAGTAAACCCCTGAGCAACACGAGCCAGACTGGAACTTTCTTGCTTTGTCCTCACTTGAGGACATGTTCATTGAATTTTAGAAGGAAATGAAAGAGAGAGAGGGAAGGACAGAGAGAAACACTGATGTGAGAGAGAAACACAGATCAGTTGCCTCCCATATATATCCATACTGTGAATCAAGCCTTCAACATTCTCATTTATTTATTCATTTAAACATATTTTTATTGATGTTAGAGAGGAAAGGAGAGGGATAGGGAGATAAAAACATCAATGATGACCACGAATCATTGATTGGCTGCCTCCTTCATGCCTCATACTATGGATGTTGTCCACATCCTGGCCATGTGCCCTGATTGGGAATCCAACAGTGAAATTCTGGTCCTTGGTTGATGCTCAACTACTGAGCCATGCTGCCTGGGCTGTCCCTGCCCTTTTAGGACTCACGGAGCTCCCTGCACACCTGGTCAACAGGATGTTGTCAGGAAGTAGGATGTGGGAACAATCAGTGACTCCTTAGGGGATAAAATCAACGGGGCTCTGTTTCCCCATTGATTTCCCCCATCTAGCTATAGATATACTAGAGGCCCAATGCACGAAATTCGTGTAAGGGGCTTGGCCCCTGCCACTTCTGTGGTTTTGTCCAGAAGGGCACCTGTTCTAATTAGCATATTATGCTTTTATTATTATAGACTAGATGCCTGGTACATGAAATTTGTGCCTGGTGGAAAGGTTCCCTCAACTCAAACTGAACCCTTTCCAATTGGGACCCCTTGCAGGCTGTCCGATGGTCAGCAGACAGACATCCCTCTCACAATCTGGGAGCACTAGCTCTTAACTGCTCACTTTCCTGCCTGCCTGTTTGCCTCTAACTGCCTCTGCCAGCCTGCCTGATTGCCCATAACTGCCCTCCTCTGCTGGCCTGTTTGCCGACAACTTCTTCCCCTGCAGGCCAATTTGGTTCTGATTGGTTGGTGATATAGATATAGATGAATGTGTGGCTCTGTGTGTGTGTGTGTGTGTGTGTGTGTGTGTGTGTGTGTGTCTTTGACTCTGTGTGTAAGACTGTGTCTGCATGACTGTGTGTGTGTGTGACTATGTGTGTGTGTGACTCTGTGTCTCCTGGACAAGTAGTAGGAAGGATGGTATGGACACAGGGGTCTCATGGATGCTTCTCAGCTTCCAACATGCTCCGATGCACATCTCACTACAGTGAAGCTAGAAAACCTTGACTCTGGGAGGGAAGGTGGAGGAGGAGTTCCATGATGCACATCCCAGCCCTCAGGGTCACCTGTCCCCACCGTGGGGTCAGCACTGCTTCCTGATGGACAGCAGGGCCCTCGTGTGGGTGGATGTGGGGCTCCCTGTGTTTGGTGCACTGAGGTGACAGCTCTTCTGGGGTCAATGTGGACCCAGAGAAGATGGGTGAGGTCCCAGCCCTGAGTGTGCTCAGGCCTTTCAGCAGAGGTGGGTCTGTAATCTCCCTGGAACCAGGAAGGGGAGGGCACAGGGAGAGTCAGACACTGAGGGAGCTGGGCCCCCTAGGGAGGAATGCAGAGCTGTGCACACAGCCCAATTCCAGCCACCCAGCTGCGGAGCTCACACTCATCAGCCAAACACTGAAAGTTGGGAAAAAAGCCATTTTTAGAATTTGTGAAGGAGACTTGGTAAAGTAGATTCCCCATCACTGCTGCCATGCCACCTGCAAACACAATGCCCTTCCTTACTGTTGTCTGCAGTGAGAACATGAGAAGGTAGAGCCCTCCCTGGAGGCAGCTGAGAGCTGGAGAGGAAATCCCTGAGCCCAACAGGAAGGCTCCTCCCTCCCACCTCCCTCTGCCCCTGCTTCTGGGGCTGCTCTCTGTGCTGTGGACCCTGAGCGCCCCCTGATGTCCAGGACGCCTGTGCAGCTCAGCCCTGCTGTCTCCTCAGGGAGGTTAGTGTCTGGGCTCACATTGACTTCCCCTCACTGTGTCTCTTGCACAGTAATACACAGCGGTGTCCTCGGTGGTCACGGAGCTCAGCTGCAGGAAGAACTGGTTCTTGGATGTGTCTCTGGAGATGGAGGTTCGGCTCTTGAGGGAGGGGCTGTAGAAAGTTTCTCCATCATAATCTATGCTGGCAATACATTCCAGTCCCTTCGCGGGGGGCTGGTGGATCCAGCACCAGTATCCATTGGCGATGGAGTAACCAGAGACAGTGCAGGTGAGGGAGAGGGTCTGCGAGAGCTTCACCACTCCTGGGCCCGACTCCTGCAGCTGCACCTCGGACAGGACACCTGGGACAGAGAGAACACAGTGAGTCCTGGGCTCAGATGCAGGGTCCCCATCTCCTCACGCCTGAGCCTTGAGTCACATCTGGGCGCTAACAGCAGGAAGAGGAAGAACCACAGGGGAGTCATGTCCTCCAGGTGAGGTCCTCGGCCCCCAGAAAGCATTCTCCAGGGGGAGGAGGCCTGCATTTAAGTGGACGCCAATTGTGTGCGTGTCTGGTGGCCGTGTGGGCATTTGCATAGGGGAGGTGTCTGCACATACAAAGGGAAGAGGTGAGGGAGGTCCTGGTCTCTGGGGCTTCTCCTGGAAGGCGGTGCTGACTGTGCCCTCAGAGACCCAGGCCCTCCTTGGTGTCCTGGTCACCGTCCCAGGGGCCTCTCCTTCCACACCAGGTGCTGTGCTGCAGGAGGTGGTCAGGAAGTAGGATGTGGACACAGTCAGTGACTCCTTAGGGATTACATCAGTGTGCCTCTACTCCTATGGAAATAGATATATAGATATAGATATATAGATATAGATATAGATATAGATATAGATATAGATATAGATATAGATATAGATATATGCTATGGATATAAATATGGATTTGGATATAGATATGAATATATGTATAGATAGACATACATAGAGATATATTTGAAGAATATAACTCTCATGATTTTTAGAGAGAGAGTAATGCAGAGGCATAGAGAGATAGAAACATCCATGAGAAAGAATCATTGATTGGCTGCCTCCTGCATGGCCCCCACTGGGAATGGAGACCACAACCCCATCATGTGCCCTCATCCAGAATCTAACATGACTTCTTGGTCCCCGGTCAACACTCAACTGCTGAGCTACCCAAGCCATGCTGGATCTTCTTTTCTTTGTTATCACATGAGGATGTGCTCATTGAATTTTAAAAGGAAGGGTAAGAGAGAGAAGAGAAAGAGAGAGAGAGAGAGAGAAAGAGAGAGAGAGAGAGAGAGAGAGAGAGAGAGAGAGAGAGAGAGAGAAGGTGTACGAGAACCATTGATATGAGAGAGAAAAACATTGATCAGAGAATGATGAGGAAAGAAGGGAAATATTGACAAAGAAACACCCAGTCCCCCTCCCCTGCAGGCGGATGCTGGGCCTCCCTGTGGGAGACCCCCCTGAGACAGTTGGTCAGGGCTCCATGAGGCTGAGCAAACACAAACCAAATAAGGAAAAGCCCGTTGTCCCAGGTGCCAGGAGGACACAGGGAATTCCTCCCCCTTCCCTTCCACACGCATGTGGGGTTCAATGTCAGTGTAGAAGCTCACTGAGCGCCTCCCCAGCTTCATACCCAGCGTGCTTTCTGGGGACCTGGGAACCCACTCTGAATGTGACCTCTAGGGGCACCCCTCTCTCTGCTTTTGGGGGGGGGCGAGGGGCAGCCAGGCTTCAGGTTGCTCCTGGCTCCCAGGGCAAACCTACTTCCTGTCCCAAAGAGGCGGGACAGGTCATGTTCCGGGGGCTCAGCTCAATGAGCAAACACGCGTGGCCCCTGCAGTCAGCAGGGGATTTAGGGTGAACTCAGGACCAGGGTGCGGCCCAGTTCCTCCTGAGGCTGTGTCTCTGGGAGAAGCTGTGTGTCTGGGGATGGTTTCCCACAGGAACTCAGTTCCGTCCCCTTATCTGCTGCTTTGCCAGCCCCACGTGGGCAGCACCACTGCGGTGAGGATCAGTCTCAAACAGCCCCATTTCTGTACACTCACCCGTGATGCTGAAGCAGATCCTTCTGGTTGCTCGTCACAGATGGACATGTCCCCTGCAAAGAGAGACGCCTTGTATGGTGGTTCCCCTCCGTGCACTTTTCTCGTGTTCTTACTCTTCCTAAGGTGTCAAGTACAGTGTGAGTAGAAGTGGTGAGAGTGGACCTTTTTCAATCTGTCCCCATCTGAGGGGACCATTTAACTCCCCGGAATCGAGTGTGATAGTAGCTACAGGAATCACAGGACCAGAGTGAGGAAGGGACCTTTGTCCCAAGTGCCCTAAGCAAGGGATCATGAATGGGTGCTGTGCTTTGTCACACATTTTTGTGTGTTGATTTTAATGACCATGTGACTTCTCTTCTCTTCACATTTGACCTGGTGGATTACTTTGGTCTGCACTGGAGTTGCTCTTGGTGGGAACAGTTTCCAAAACCAAGATGATGAGAGCTCAGAGGATGGTCTCCTTGTAGAGAAAGAGAAACAGAAAATGAAAGACTTGGTGAAGGAGAGTCCCTGTCACTCCCGCCATGTCACCTGCAAACACAATGCCCTTCTTCACTGTTGTCTGCAGTGAGAACAGGAGAAGGAAGAGCCCTCCCTGGAGGCAACTGAGAGCCTGTGAGGAAATCCATGAGCCCAACAGGAAGACCCTTTCTTCCCCTCCCTCTGCCCCTGCTCCTGGGGCTGCTCTCTGTGCTATGGGCCCAGGTCGCCCCCTAGTGCCCGAGGCGCTCCCTGCTGCCTCCTCAGGGAGTTTTTGTCTGAGCACACACTGTCTTTCTCTCACTGTGTCTCTTGCACAGTAATACACGGCTGTGTCCTCGGTTCTCAGGCTGCTCATTTGCAGGTACAGCGTGTTCTTGGCGTTGTCTCTGGAGATGGTGAACCGGCCCTTCACAGAGTCAGCATAGTATGTGGTACCACTACTACTACTAATGTATGCGACCCACTCCAGCCCCTTCCCTGGAGCCTGGCGGACCCAGTTCATGCCATAGCTACTGAAGGTGAATCCAGACGCTGCACAGGAGAGTCTCAGAGACCCCCCAGGCTTCACCAGGCCTCCCCCAGACTCCACCAGCTGCACCTCACACTGGACACCTGCAAACACAGAGACACAGGGGGACTTAGAATCACAGGGAAACACAAACAGGCACAGGCACGGGGCTCAGAGCTCCCCACTCCTGACAATGACCTTGAGAAATGATCAGGAGGAAAACGCAGCTTGGCACCAAGTCCATGGTGGAGTTGCTGGGTCCTGTCTCAGGTGCTTGCGTTCTGGGTGTCTCCCCAACATGCCAGGCAAGAGCCCCCTTTTATGAGCAGGAGGAGAGCCCCATTTGCATCAAGTCTGCATATAAGGTGCAGCTGGGACCTGCAATGCATGCCTGACCTTGTCATCCTAGGGCAACCCCAGATGGGAAAGGACTCAAGGATGCTGGCCACACGGGGTCCAGTTCTGACTTTCTCACCTTTCCTGTGACCCAAAACCCTGACCTCATTCCTTTGGGGGCAGCTTCCAGGATTGAGAGTCCTCCTTGTGGGGTTTTGATGAGAACCCAGGGGTGCTCCCCCAGAGGCATGTCCATGGGGCTTCCTCTCGCTCCCCTTTACCCGCTTTGGGCCTTCTTGCTTTCTGGGGTTTGAGAACAGGAATTTGCATTGAATGAAGCTTTTATTTTCAAGCTGAAAGATTCTCCTTTTTATTTTCCAAATTCAGATCCTCCAAAAATTTCTAACATATGCATGTGACGGGGGCAGGAGAGGCTGGGCTGGACACTGTGGCCACAGCTTCTGTCTCTAACCTGCTGCCACTCTTACAAGCTCACAGCTGCCTCCCCAAAACACACATTTCCCTCCACTTCCCTGCTGTTCGTGTGCAAAAGCCCTGTTTCCAGCCTCTCACAGTGGAGAGTTTCCATCACTTACACATGGAGCCTGGCTGGTGGGCTCAGTGGTTGGAGCTCATCCCCACACCAAAGGGTGTGAACTCTGTGGAGTCACCACCACCATCCTGTGGAGGCAGCAGGTTTTATAATTGTGTGCACCTCCCTCTCCACACGGGAAGACACGTGTGTGAACGTGTGTGGTAAACGAAGAGAAGGCAACACGCTGATATAAGAAATGTCCAAACATGGAGAGCATGTGGGTAAGATTTTATTGGGTCCAAAACTGTGAGCAACTATTGGGGAGCAAGGCCTCCAATGCTCCGGAGAATAACCGTTTGCAGCTGTGTTTGTGCATTTGAAGTTAAGGAGGGAAGGTGGGGAGTGACACAGAGAGAGCAAGGCGGGGACTGGATGCCAGGAGAGTGAGCAGGAGGTAGGAGGCTCTCTTTCTTTCTCTCTCTCTCTCTCTCTCTCTCTCTCTCTCTCTCTCTCTCTCTCTCTCCTCTCTCTCTCTTCCAGTCTTTATTGTTTAAAGTGTTACATAGGTTTCTTTTTCCTCCCCATTATCTTCTCCCTGCTTGCTCCCATTCCCTCCCCAGGCCCTCACCACCCCATTGTCTGTGTCCCAGGTGAGGCATATATGCAGACAAGTCCATGGGTTGATCTCTTACCAGCCACCCTCCCCTGCCTTCCCTCCGAGCTGCAATAGTCTGTTCATGCTTCCATGTCTTCGGGCCCATTGTTGTTCATCAGTGTCCTTGTTCCAATTAGACAGAGATGACACTTTTAGTAAATAAATCATAGTTTGGGGTGTGCCCAAGAGGAATGGGTGGTCAGAGTTTTCTGTGAGGGTCCTGTTAGTCAGTGAGTTTTGTCAGATTTGGGACAGAGCCTGTACAGCCCAGGAGAGGATATGCCCTCCAGTTTGAAGAGAAATTTGCATGTGGGACAGTCTTTTCCTTATAAGCAGAGGGCCAGAGGTCAGTATTCACTTTGATATGAGTAACTATTCCCAAAGCAGGAGAAAAAGGGAGACCCTTGATTCTTTTTTAAATATATATATATATATATATTATTGATTTTTTTAAAGAGAGGAAGAGAGAGGGATAGAGATTTAGATACATTAATGAGAGAATCATCGATCAGCTGCCTATTGCACACCCCCGACTGGAGATGTGCCCTCAACCAGAGTACATGCCTTTTACCAGAATCAAAATTGGGACCTTTCAGTCTGCTGTCCAATGCTCTATCCACTGAGTGAAACCAGTTTTGGCTGACCCTTGATTCTTTTTAAAAAAATATATTTTACAGAGAGGAAGGGAGAGAGAGAGAGAGAGAGAGAGAGAGAGAGAGCTAGAAACATCAATGAGAGAGAAACATTGACCAGTTGCCTATTGCACACATACTGGGAATGTGCCCGCAACCAATGTACATGCCCTTGACTGGAATCAAACCTGGGACCTTTCAGTCTGCAGACCAATGCTCTATCCACTGAGCCAAAACAGTTTCGGCTGACCCTTGATTCTTGATGGTGGAATCTTTATTCTGTTACTTGAGGCCCAGTGCACTAATTCATGCACCAGTGGGGGCCCTTTGCCAGGCCTGCAGGAACTGGCTGAAATTGGAGCTTGGCCAGCTGGGGAGGGATCCAGAGAGGGTTTCAGGGCTTGTCTGGCCCAACTCACTCAGTCCCAATGTACCAGACCCCAGCAGCAAGCTAACCTACCCCCTGAGGCGTTTGCCTCCTGGTGGTCATTGCAGGTCATTCTGAGCAGTTGAGCTGCCCAAGCTTACCATTAGCATATTACACTTTGATTGCTTGATTGAATAGCAAACTAGTCGACCAGACACTTAGCATATTAAGCTGTATCGTATAGGATAATACACTGTGAAATCTCTTCCCTTATGAAAGCCCAATGCATAGTGCACAGGCCTCGAGGTAATAACTTCAGAGGTAATCATGATTTAATGTGGAGAAAAGATTAGAAATAAAAGAAATGGAGAGACAACAAGATGGCGGCAGAGGTAAAAGCCTAACTGCAGCCGCACTCAACAATTTCCAAAAATACAACTAAAATATAGAGTGGACACTATCCAGAACTACAGGAAAGTTGACTGACTGGGAATTCTACAACTAGAAGGAAAGAGAAAACCAGAAGGAAAACCAGAGGAGCTGTAAAAGCCTGAGGTACAGAGGCAAGGTGCGCGAGCGCGCGGGGAGAGGACGGAGCCGGAGAGGAGGGGCGGCTGAGTGCCTGGCTGGTGTTCCCCAGCAGGAAGGAGATAAAAGCTCCGGACTGTGCTGAACCCCAACTCCAACTGCACTGAACCCCAGTTCTAGGCGAGACCCTGGGGTCCAGGCTCACACAGAGGGAATCTGGGCTATAAGGCGGAAGCTCAGCGGAGCGTCACCGAAAGGCTGAGCCCCGGAGTCGCGCACATTTGCGCGCAGAGGAGGGACTGTTCGCTGAGCTGCTGGATTGCCCCAGTGGGAAGGACTCAAAAGCTCAGGAATGTACTGAGCCCCAGTTCTTTTTTTTTTTATGGATTTTTATTAATTATGGTATCACATAATTGTCCTTATCCCCCCATTCCCATCCCAAACCCCTCCCTACATATTCCCCTACCCCCTTATTGTCCATGGTGCATGCACACAAGTCCTTTGGTTGATCTCTTCCCTTTACCCCCACCCTCCCCTACTTTCCCTCTGAGGTTTGAGAGTCTGATCGCTGCTTCTCTTTTTCTGGGTCTATCTTTGTTCACCAGTCTATGTTGTTCATTATTTCGTCTAGATGTGTGAGGTCATGTGATCCAAGAAATACCCTTATAAAAACCTAAACTGCGATAAGCCTTAATGGTTATCCTGAGAGGCAAATGAATCAGTCTGTAGTGAGTTCCTTTCTGGGCCAGCAGTTCTTTTGAGTCCCAGTTTCAATGTCAAATAGTTCCTTATGTGTACATGTCTGCCATGATATTTCAGATCTGGTTGGTGGACAAATGGTGGTAATGCAAGTCCGACCATCTCTTGTTTGATCGTGGGTATCCTTCAGCAATAGGCAGCCACTGTCTGTTGGTATGGTGAGGTGTCCTCAGCATCTTCCATCTCTGAATTGTCTCTTCTGTCTTCATGGCTGGAGCACTTCTGTCTATTCCTCTCTGTTACTGGATTCCAGGTGGTCTCAGAGTTGTTTTCTGAAACTATACAAACATATTCTCGACCAAAAGTTAATACAGAGATATTCTCTTTAAATTTGACTTGGGATTCTTTTTCATCCCCACCCCACTCCCCCAAATAATTTTCCTCTTGCTTATTTTGACTCCATGTGTGTATTTTTATGGATATCTTGCTGTTAGCGTTTCAAATAAAGGTTAATTTTCTTAAGTACAAAAAAAGTTTTTAGATGTAAATTATTCTCAGTATATTTTTCCTTACATGATATTCTTCCACTGTCACCCCCTTTTTTACTTTAGATAATTGGAGACTTCTGGAGATTTTATTGTTAGTCTTGATATCTTTTACATTTTAATTATTTGTGCTACACTATGACTGCATTAGGTTCATAACATGTTGTGCAATTTTACCATGAGGCGCTCTGCCAATAAGAATTTTTGTTAATACTATAGGAACAGCATTTTGTACAGTACACTCAGTTTTTCTAGAATATTAATTTACTTCTATTAGCCACATTGATTTTCTCTGAGAAATTGGGTACTATTCATATGTCAGACTCAACACTCTAGCAACTATCTTATTTACCCTGTGTGTATTAGTGGAATTGATTGTTTGGCTTCTTGAGAAGGGCCTGAGCATTCCAGCTATTAGGCTGGACTTGGAAATTAGAAAACCACTTGCCCCCACCATGGGTACAAGGCCTCTCAAACAAGTCTTGTTGCAGTGAAATGGCAGCTGCTGTCAGCCACGTCTCTGTTACATGGGTCCCAATTTGAGCTGCGCATGGGAAGTGAAGCAGCCATGGGGGAAGGAGACCTCCCTCAGAATGGGAGAATGTTCAGGCGCCTGCCAGGTTGCAGGAGGGGTGGTAAGGGTCTGTGCCCCACCTCCGTTGCTCCCCAAGTTCTCTCCTGATGGCCCCTCTGTGACTGTGCCTGTCTTAGGTTGTTCCTTCCTTGAGGAATCTTACCCGTCTCTGGCTAACCAGCCATCCTCTGGGGCCAAGCAGGGTGATGTGAGGTTTAGTTCTGTCTCCTTGGTGACCTATGCCCCATGGGCTCCACACCCAGCACCTGCCTCGGGAACCCCTCACCTGCTGGCAAGGTCCGGGCGTTGATCTCATATTTTTGGGACTCCATGTTTCTTCTCCAGAGAGGGCCTAGCTCCCCCAACTGGGCGGTGAGCCCCAGTTCTTACTGCACTGAACCCCAGCCCTGGGCAAGACCCTCAGGCTCCAGCCTCATACAGAGGGAATCTGGGCTGTAAGACAGAAGCTCAGGGGAGCAGCGAAAAGCAGATCCCCTGAGTCGCACACATTGTGTGCACAGAGGACAGACTGTTGTTTGGGCCGTGAGATCGCCCTAGCAGGAAGGAGACATAAGCTCCGGACTGTTCTTAACCCCACTTCCAACTGCTCTGAACCCCAGTTGTGGGCTTGTTGGGGGAGAGACTACACTGTCTGGTAGTGGGCGAAGCTCTAGGGCGCCTTTCTCTCAGAGGTGCTTGCAGCGAGTACCAAAGGACACTGAGGAACACTGAGACTCAGGAACCTCCGAGGGTGGGGCTAACCGGAAGCCAAGGCTGTAAGCTCCACCCTGAAACTCTGCCCCATCCAAGCTGAACTCTGAGAGGCTTTTGCAGGTTTCCAAGTCTAGTGGAATAAGGTTGTCTCCTGGCATAGACACAGCTGATCCTCCCAACCTACCAACTCAGGGAAGCAGGGAAAATGCCGAAACGAGGAAACAGATCACAAACGAAAGAAATGGAGGACAAAAAGCGACTGGATATAGAGTTCAAAGCCACGCTTATAAGGTTGTTCAACAATCTCTTAGAAAAGGCAGATAAAATAAATGAGACCTATGAGGATATGAAAAGGGATCAACTAGAAATAAAGAATACATTCTCTGAAATAAAAAATATTATTCAGAGTTCTAAAAACAGATTGGAAGATTGCAAGAATCAAGTCAAAGATTTGGAACACAAAGAGCCAGAGGACACTCCTCCACAGAAGCAAGAAGACAAGAGAATCCAGAAAGTTGAAGATGGTGTGAGAAACCTCTGGGACAACTTCAAGCGAACCAACATCAGAATTATGGGCATCCCAGAAGATGACAGAGAGCAAGATACCGAAAGCATATTGAAAGAAATAGTGACAGAAAACTTCCCCCACCTGGTGAAAGAAATAGACTTACACATCCAGGAAGCACACAGAACCCCAAACAAAAGGAATCCAAAAAGAACCACACCAAGACACATCATAATTAAAATTCCAAGAGCTAAAGACAAAGAGAGAATATTAAAAGCAGCAAGACAAAAGCAGGTAGTTACCTATAAAGGGGCACCCATACGACTGTCAGCTGATTTCTCAACAGAAACCATGCAGGCCAGACGGGAATGGCAAGAAATATTCAAGGTGATGAATAACAAGAACCTACAGCCAAAAATACTCTACCCAGCAAAGCTATCACTCAGAATCGAAGGCCAGATAAAGAGCTTCACAAATAAATTTAAGCTAAAGGAGTTCATCACTGCCAAGCCAGAATTATATGAATTGCTAAAAGGGGTTCTTTAGGAAGAGGAAGAAAATAAAGATAAAAATTATGAACAACAATTACGTAACTATCAACAAGTGAGTCTAAAAACCAAGGGAAGTAAAAATCATGATGAACAATATTAACTGGTGAATATAATAGAATCAGAGGTATGGAAGGGGAGTGGACTGATGATTCTCGGGGAAATGAGGAGTGGAGCGGGGTGGGAAGAGACTGAACATAAACCGCACCTATGGATGAGGACAATGGGGGATGGGGAAAGGGCAGAGAATTGAATGGAAACTTGGTGTGGGGGAGCAATGGGGGGGGGATGAGGAACATTTGTAATAATATGAACAATAAAGATTTATGTAAAAAAAAAGAAATAAAAGAAATGATCATGCATGTGCACCACTGAGAATCTCTTATACTTTAAATGATATGGCAGCCTGTTAAGAGACCTGATTTCTCAGTCTAGTGTTATCAGTGATGTTGGGGTTCAGAGTGAGAAAAATTGGAGAATTTCTAGCATACATTTTATCACAGGAAGGGACAACATCCTTAATGTGTAATGCACACATTTACCACCAGGCACAGGATTTGGAAAGATGTTATCTTGCTAAGCTTGTCACAAATTTACTTGATGGAATATTTGGTGGGGAAAATTTATTTATTCTATTAAAGTTCAACACATCACTATTTTCTTTGATGGACGCTCTTTTGGGTGATTTTACAAAGAACTTGTCAGAAATTGCTGAGCCTCCACCATGCATGTGGATTGGATACAGCAGCCACAGGGACTGGAGCAGGTTCTGGTTCCAAAGGGGAGCGCTGCTGGGAAACTACCCATCAATGTGGACGTGAATGTGGACCTGGGAGAGGGGAAGAAGCTGGACTTGATTTGATCACATGACAGAAACATGCCTAATTCTCATGGACAGAGAGGTACTGGACATGTGGGTTTACAGCCTCCTCCAGTGAAGGCCCAGAAGGAAGTGCAGGGCATCATAGACACAACTCGCATCATCCTAGGAAACACCTGAATAATGATGAGCAGAATGAAGTAGAAACATTAAAGGTCATGCAGGCAGGGATCCAGAGAAATAAGGAACCTGTCACTGCACACTGGTGGGAAGGGGCCCCTGTTTCCTACAGGCACATTCTCGCAGGGTCTCTGTTCTAAAAGGTGACACCTACCAGGTCCAAGGTGTTCCCACTTGTGCACCTTTGGGATCATTCCTGATGTGGTCCCACTGTGGATTCCTGAAGTAGCCTCATTCTTTGGGGTCCCATTTATGAAATCTCACAACACCTATAGGGCAGTTTGGACACCCCTCCCTGCAGGAGCCAAGGTGACGTGTGTCTGTATGAGGAGCCTTCATTCCATTGGATCAGGACCCCTGTCTCAGTCCATGGTCATTGTCATCATCACCATCATCAACAGCATTGTCTTACAGGTAATATTTCTCCCAGCCATTTTCTGCAGATATGGTTTTGCACACAGAATTGGCCCTTTACCTCATTTTTGGTCATTTAGTAACATTGTTAAGGGAAATAGGTAACAAGACATTCTATTACTTTACATGTGACTTCTGACAATGTATGGCTCATTCCAGCATCTTCTCTACCTGCCTCACATGAGAATATGACCCAAAATACTGGTCTCCTCTTCATCTGTCACTAAGAGGTTGAAGCCACAAACACCTGGAAGCCGCATCCCACTCCCGCATCCCCTGGACAAATAAAATCGTTGAGGGAGTCTCCTCTCCTGGCTCCATCAGAGCCGCTCTGCCTTCCTGAGGGCCTTTCCTGTGCTTCCAGAGAGTTCACCTGCGTGCACAATACACTCCCCATGGCCCTTGGTGTGGGTACTGGTGGTCGTCCTGGACATCTGGACCAAGCTGCTGGGGTCAGCTGCCTCTCCCTGGTGTCAGCTCCTCTCCGTGCTGTGAGAATGATGACAGGTCAGTGACCTTCACCACCAGGGATCTTTCTTCAGTAGCTTTGGGGTCATGTGACTGGTGCCCCCTGTCCACCACGCTCCTGTCCTGCTGGCTGGCTTGGCCCTGAGCTGTGTGGGGCTGAGCTGCCCTGTGGAGTCAGAAGAGCCTCTCGTTGGATCTCGGTGACCTGGGTCAGAAGATTTGATCATTCCCTGGTACTTGGCACAGGAGTGTCTGAAAAGACTCTGCAGTTTGCCCATGTGAGGAAGTTGTTTCTGTTTACAACGGACATTTTCACTCAGAGACGTCAGAGGTAAGTGCAGCATCAGGACCCAGAGGTTCCCTGAGGGACACTGTGACATGAGGAGGAAACCACACAGGAACCAGCCCAAACCTCCAAGGGCACCTGCTGCTGGGGTGGTCCTTGTGTCCAGAAAACCTGATTGCCCCCTGGTGGTCACAGCCTTGGCTGCAGGGAGGTTTTTGTCTGGGCTCACACTGACTTCCCCTCACTGTGTCTCTTGCACAGTAATACATGGCTGTGTCCTCTATTCCTAGGCTGCTCATTTGCAGGTACAGCGAGTTCTTGGCGTTGTCTCTGGAGATGATGAAGCGGCCTTTCACAGAGTCAGCATAGTGTATGTAATTTTTACCACTACTACTAATGTACTGGTATGCGACCCACTCCAGCCCCTTACCTGGAGCCTGGCGGACCCAGTTCATTTCAAGCTACTGAAGAAGAATCCAGAGGCTACACAGGAGAGTCTCAGAGACCCCCCAGGCTGCACCAGGCCTCCCCCAGACTCCACCAGCTGCACATCACACTGGACACCTGCAAACACAGAGACACAGTGGGACTTAGAATCACATGGAAGCACAAACAGGCACAGGCACAGGGCTCAGCGCTCCCCACTCCTGACAATGACCTTGAGAAATGATCAGGAGGAAAACACAGCTTGGCACCAAGTCCATGGTGGAGCCACTGGGTCCTGTCTCAGGTGCTTGGTTTCTGGGTGTCTCCCCAACATGCCAGGCAAGGGCCCCCTTTTATGAGCAGGAGGAGAGCCCCGTTTGCATGGAATCTGCATATAAGGTGCAGCTGTGACCGTGGGCTGCATGACCTTGTCTCCCTAGGGGGTACCACAATCAGAAAGGACTCAAGGATGCTGGCCACATGGGGTCCTGTCCTGACGCGCCCTCCCTCCCTCCTTTCCTGAGACCCATCACCCTGACTGCATTCCTTTGGGGACAGCTTCCAGGATTGAGAATCTTTCTTACTGGGATTTTTGATGAGGACCCAGGGGTGCTCCCCCAGAGGCACGTGGATGGGGCCTCTCCTAGCTCCCCTTCACCCATCATGTGCCATGTTGCTTTCTGGAGTTTGGGTATAAGAATTTGCATTAATTGATGTTTTTGTTTTGAAGCTAAAAGATTCTCCTTGTTATTTTCCTTAATCAGATCCTCCACAAAACTCTAACATATATGTATGTGAGGAGGCAGGAGAGGCTGAGCTGGATGCTTTGGCCACAGCTTCTGTTTCTTACCTGCTGCCACTCTCACAAGCACACAGCTGCCTCCCGAAAACACACATTTCCCTCAACTTCCCTGCTGTTCCTGTGCAAAAGCCCTGCTTCCCAGCCTCTCACAGTGGAGAGTTTCAAACATTTACACATGGAGCCTGGCTGGTGATGGGTGCAGGCTGGAGGGGATCAGTGGAGATAAAAGGAGACAAATGAGATACTTTCAACAATAAAAAAATCAAATAAAAATAATTAATTAAAATGAAACAGGGTTTCCTAGCCCGGCTTAGTTTGCTTGTCCATAAAGAATACCTCTGGGAACCAAATGATCTTGAGTTTGATTCTGGTCAAGTGCACATACCTGGGTTGCAGGCTCCTCCCTGGCCCTTGCCATGGTTTGGGCACCTGCAGGAAGTACCCATTTGATGTGTTTCTCTTACATCCATGTTTCTTTCTTCCCCTCCATCTTGTCCACTGTCTCTCTGAAAAGCAATGGAAAAATATCCTTGGATGAGGATGAATAAGATAAAAAAGGAATATGTTGACTCTAGGTACAAAACCATGGGTAGAGAGTTGGAGCCCCTCATCATCCTTGGTGGCAGGTGAGCACCTCCCTTCTTAAAGGAGAGTGGCCACCTGTGTCCATCCTCCCACAGCCCCAGGTGAGGACAGAAAGGCACAGGCATCTGGGACTGTGGTCCCTTGTTCCTCTGGGAAGGCGGCCACCACCACTTGGAAAGTGCGATCATGCTGGGGAAAGAGAGGCATGGGCAGGTCAAACACCATGAAGACTAACCCCCCCAAAATCAATATCTTTTCATTGATGTCAGAGAGGAAAAGAGGAGAGAGAGCGATGGAAACATCAATGGTGAGAGAGAATCATCCATCCTTTGCCTCGTGCAAGCCCCCACTGGGGGTCCAGGCAGCAGCCCAGGCTAATGCCCTGACCAGGCAACCCAACACAGGAACCCAACCCAGTCCAGAATAGTGGCTGTTCTCTAATTTAGTTGTGCATTTCACATGTTTGAGGGAAGCTGGGAGAACATGCACTTGCCTCTGTCTCCAAATTGGTTCTCACACCTTTCCAATTTTTTAAAGTGGAAGCTTAGATTATTGATTTAAAGATCTTTATTCTTGTCTAACAAATATTTAATGCTATCCATTTCCCTTCAAGCACCACTCTAGCTGCATTGCACAAAATTGATATTTTTTAATTTCATTTTCATCCAATTTGGGAATAGATTTTCTGTTAGAGTAGAATTCTACATTGGTGACTTCTCAATGTCCCTTCAGCTCCTTGAGTCAATGTTCCATTGTCTTCTGGTTTTGGTAGTTCTTTATGTGACCTTTGATGTTTATATAAATCTTGTTCCTTGACCCGTGTGTGTGTGTGTGTGTGTGTGTGTGTGTGTGTGTGTGTGTTTTGCTGTTGAAGAACTTTTATGCTGAAGAACCATATGTGTGGTTCTTCCCCCTTCCCTCACCACTGGTTGCCTTTCTTTACAGAAAACAGGTGTGGAGTGTGATTGCTTGGGTTGCCTCATCCTCCCTCTGTGGGGTGATTGATGGCAGAGCCCCCCTCCACAGTCAATGAGCCCACATAGGATGGCCTGGGTCTCCCTCTTCAGGACAGCTATTGGGCAATGTTGGGGCCCCCACCAAATCACATTACACCTGCATTGGTGGTCTGGTACCAGTGTGTGTCATAGCATGGTCATGGGAAGTTCGTCTGGATGGACAATCTGCTGTTTGGTCATTCAGTCTATTTGCATATTTCACTTTTATTATTATAGCTATTTGACTGCTTCATTCTCTTACATTCCTGACACTTCGCTATTTGGTTGAAAATTTATTCTGTGCTCCATGTTGGAGAGTTTCCTTAGACTTCTTGAAGGTCACCTAAGTTTAATCTGCAGTGTTAGTCTTACTCCATTTATTATTCACTGCAGATGTTACTTTCTTAACCTCTAGAAATTGAAATACAGACCAGTTCTACCCCATCTTTTCTGTTAGATGAAATCGCTTGTGTGTTTCATTCAACAGGTAGGGAGGACTGGGAGTTGTGGAGGGAGGTCCTGGGGGATGATCCTGGTCGTGATGTCCCTGGTGGGCATGTGAGAGGGAAAGGAGGGGGCAGGTGGGCCTGTGAGAGTTTCGGTTTGTTTTTTGGTGCCTTTGTGGAGGAACAAGAGTTTGGAGCAGCCTATGCCACCATTTTGCTTCTGCCCCTTCGGCTCAGTGACTCCTTTTGAACAAACAGAGAATAAGAAGGAGAAATGCAACCACCATGGAAATCTACCCACAACAGAGAGAACAGAGGGGGCAGCGCCCATCCGAGGCCAGCAGAGGCAGGAGGAGGGGCCCGGGCTGAGCAGTGAGTCTGGTGTTTGTAAGGAGACCCTGTGTTGTAGGAAGACAGCTTCCTGTTCCTGGATGACCCCAGACATATGTCCAGAAGGGGTGGCTTTGAGGGGAGTTAGGTTGGCGGGCAGGCAGACAGGGCAGGGTCCATGGGAAACCAAGGCAGGTGGATGGTAGGCAGGGGCAGACTCCCCAGTCTGAGCAGCCTAAGCACAGGACCAACCAGGCAGCAATAGCAGAATGTTTCTGTACTCAGAGTGGGAGGCCTGGGAAACGAGGGAGGACCTGGGACAGGAAGGTTATGCACACAAGGGAACAGGGGACATGCAGGCCCCTTGCTGGGCAGGAACAATGAGGGCCAATCAGGTGGGCACACGGTTGGACACGGAGCAGGCTGGTGGCACATATACACCCAAGACCACAGACTTCATGGGCAGCCCCTCAGGGAACCGCCTCCCCATTATGGGGGCGTGAATCTGCTTGTAATAAGTGTCCAAGCATTTGCTTAAGCCTTCTGGTCCCAGATTTTATTCTTGGACTTGGTGACCCCCGATTCCAGGGACAGAAGAAGCTGGGATCACTGATCCTGTGATCAAGTTTGGCTCAAATAAACTCTAAAACTATTCTCCACAGGCTTAGAGGTTCTCATGTCAAGGACTTCATAGTGCCCCATTTATCTTGTGGATTTATGCTGATTCAACCAGCAGGGGAGCTTGCCACCATGTCACAGGGGAGAAGGCACAGCTGGGATAGCCACCTTTCTTTCCTTCTCCTTCTTTTATAAACTTTCCTTGACTCCAGAGAGGATGTCAGTGGAGCCATGGAAACAATGATGAGAATCACTGATTAGCTGTCTCCTGCCCTCTCCAACATATCTCCTCCTGCCCTTCCCCCCCCACCCCCCGTCCTAGTTATTGAGACTGAAACCCCGGAATGTGTGCTGACCACGGATTCGAACCATGACCTCCTGGTTCATAGGTTGATGTTCAACCACCTTATCATGCCTGCTGTGCTGGGAAAAGGAGGGAAACTTAATCCTTGACAACCCACAGCACACTTGTCTCATCTCCAACACCTGTGAATTCATTTGAACTAATCCCGTCCAGGTAGCAAGTTTTTATTATCGGGTTCACTTCACTCTCCACACGGGGAAGAAACCAGTGTGAACACGTGTTGTAAATGAAGAAAAGACAACAGGTTGATGTAAGAAATGTCCAAACACATATGGAATGTTTTATAAGATTTTATTGGAGACAAATGGATGAGAACTATTGGGAAGCAAAGCCTCAAATGCTCAGTATATTAACCGTTTGCAGCTGTGTTTGTGCATTTGCAGTTAAGGAGGGAAGGTGAGGGGTGACATGGAGGTGGCAGAGAGCACAGCGGGACTGGGTAAGAGGACAGTGAACAGGAGGTGCTCCCTGAGGGTGGTCATGCTGAGGTCACGGGTGTGTGAACCCAGATGCACAGGAAGCAGGGATGGGCTGCTTCAGGAAAGAGGAGCCTTTTAGTAAAAAAGTCATAGGCTGGGGTGTGCCCACCCCCAGGACTGCCCAGGTGGGAATGTGTGATCAGAGCCTCCTGTGAGGGTCCTGTCAGTCACTGGGTTTTGTCAGATTTAGGACAGAGCCCCCTTTTTGTTCACAAACACCATCCCTGAAACTAGATCTGGGACAGGGCTTCCTGTGAGCTCTGTGGCTGAGCCTGAGAGCAAAACTAATTTAAGACAGCAGGAAATGGTGTCTTTCTTTAACTCTCCACCTGCTCCTGGTCAGGGCCCTGTGCTGGTCCTAAGCGCCCCCTGCTGCTCATGTATGCTCCCTGCAGTCCAGCCCTGCAGCCTCCTCAGGGAGGTTTGAGTCTGGGCTCACACTTACTTCCCCTCACTGTGTCTCTTGCACAGTAATACACGGCTGTGTCCTCGGTTCTCAGGCTGCTGAGCTCCATGTAGGCTGTGCTCATGGAGTTGTCTGTGGTTATGGAGACTCTGCCTTGGAACTTCTGTGCATAGGTTGTGTCTCCATCACCAGGGTAAACCATCCCCACCCACTCAAGCCCCTGTCCTGGGGCCTGTCGCACCCATTCTATATAGTATTCCGTGAAGGTGTATCCAGAAGCCTTGCAGGAGACCTTCCCGGAGGCCCCAGGCTGCCTCACCTCAGCCCCAGGCTGCACCAGCTGCACCTGGGAGTGGACACCTGTGGGAGGAGACAGGCGTGAGTGGAATCTCCATGCACTCTCCCTAGACCCCTCTTAACCAGGACTGGAGCCCCATACCTGTCGCCATGGCCACCAGGAGGAGGGCTCTCCAGCTGCAGTCCATGGTGAGGGCTGTGTTGGAAGCACTTCTGTAGGGGAGGGTGTGGCTGTGGGTGATGCCCTCAGGGTACAGACTCACCCATATTTAACCTGACCTTCCTCCTCTCTTTTGCATATTCATGAGGCAGAGTATTTCATAGCTGAAGTCTTGAGCCCACTTGAGAGAAGATGGTGACACAGGGACCCTGTTCAGTGGGAGTATGAGGGTCCAAGTACTAATTCTCTTTTCTTTAAATTGTATTTTTTGTTGAAGGTATTACTCATGTCCCCTTGTGTCCGCCATTGACACCTTCTAGCTTGCCCAGGGTGCCCCAAGTCATCCCCATCCTGTTGTCTGTGCCAGTGCATTAAGCCTAGGTGCACACGAGTTTGTTGTTTGACCTCTTCTCAGCCACCCACCCTACCATGACTTCCCTCTCAGATTCCCCAGTCTGCTCCATGCTTCCATGTCTTTGGATCCATTCTGTTCATCATTTTATTTTGTTAATTAGGTTCCACATATGAGTGAGATTATGTGATACTTGTCTTTGTCTGACTGGCTTATTTCACTTACCATGATACTTCCCCGGTCTGTCCATGCTGTCCCAAAGGGTAAGAGATCCTTATCTTTTACTGCTGCATAGTATTCTTTGGCATAAATTCACCACAGCATTTTCTCCACTCACCTACTGATGGGAACTTGGGCTGTTTCCACATCTTAGCTATTGCAATTTGTGCTGCTATGAATATAGGGGTGCATATATTGTCTCTGATTGGTGTTTGGGGTCTCTTAACATCTATTCTAAAAGTGGGATGACTGAATCAAATGGCAGTTCCATCTTTAACATTTTGCGGAAACTCCATTCTGTGTTCCATAGTGGCTGCTCCAGCTTGCATTCCCACCAACAGAATAGGAGTGGTCCTTTGGCTCCACACCTTCTCCACCACTTCTCATTTGTCATTTGTTGATGGTAGCCATTCTGACAGGTGTGAGCTGATACCTCCTTGTCCTTTTAATTGCATCTCACTGACTAGAATATTTTTCCTATGTCTCTTGGCCATCCGTATGTTCCCTTTGGAAACGTGTTTATTTAGGTCCTTTGCCCATTTTGTAATTGGATTGTTTGTCTTTCTTTGGTTTAGTTGTATGGGTTTCTTATACATTTTGTATATTAACCCTTTATCACAGGTATACTTGTCAAATATGTTCTCCCATACTGTGGCTCCCTTTTCATTTTTGTGGATGGTTTCTTTTGCTATGCAAACACTTTTTATTCTGATGTATTCCCATTTGTTTATTTTTTCTTTAGTTGCCTTTGTCCTGGGAGATGTATCTGTAAACAAAAGGCTATGAGAGTTGTCTCAGATTTTGCTGCCTATGGCTTCTTCTATAATTTTCATGGTTTCTCTACTCATATTGAGGTTCTTTTAATCATTTTTAGTTTACTCCTGGGTATGTTTTATGTTAGTGTATTGTTTCATTTTATACATGTTTATGCATCATATTTTCCCAACAATATTTATTGAAGGGACTATTTTGACTCCATTGTATGCTCTTGCCTTCTTTGTCAAATATTAATTGAGCCTGATGGCTTGGGTAGATTCCTGGGTTCTCTGTTCTGTTCCATGGATGTATATGCCTGTTCTTGTGCCAGTACCTGGCTGTTTTGATTCCTAAGGCTTTCAGTATAATCCCATATCTGGTATTATGATTCGTCCAACTTTGTTCTTCTTTTTCAAGATTGCTATGGCTAATTGGAATCTTTTTTGGTTCCATACAAATTGTTGGAATATGAGTTGTAGATCTGTGAAATATGCTGTTGCAATTTTAATTTTTTTATTATTACTTGAGACCTGGTGCACAAAATTCATGTGCTGGAGTGAGGGAGGGGTCCCTTAGCCCCCCCACCCCCCCTTATGCACATTCTCACAGTCCAGGATCCCTGCCTTGTTACTGCCCACATGCTTGCTGCTTTTTACTGCTCAGCTAGCTGCTCCTTAGTGCTGTTGCCATGTAGGTGGGAGAGACTCCCACCTCCACCACTGTGCTCACGAGGCATGAGCCTGGCTTCTGGCTGAATGGTGAATCCCATGTGGGAGCCCACTGACCATGAGGGGGAAAGCTCCTGAATTGAGCATCTGCACCCTGATGGTCAGTGCACCTCATAGCACAGGTCTTTCCACTACTCATTCTGCCATTTGGTCAATTTGCATATTTGGCATATATTATATAGGATTATTTTTTTAAATAAATCTTTATTGTTCAGATTATTACAGCTGTTCCTCTTTCCCCCCCATAGCTCCCTCCAGCCAATTACCACCACATCCCATGCCCTTACAACCCCCACTGTCCTTGTCCATAGGCTTAAGATTTTTGTCTCATCTCTCTCGCACCCCCACAATCCCATCCCCCTAAGAATTGTTCGTCCACTCCCTTTTTATCACCCCCATTCTATTATATTCACCAGTTTATTCTGTTCATCAGATTTTTTATTCACTTGCTTTTCAGATTCACTTGTTAATAGATATGTATTTTTGTCACTTTGTTGTTCATAATTTGTATCTTTACCTTTTTCCTTTTCTTCCTCTTTTTAAATAATACACTTAAGCATTTCATATAGTACTGGTTTGATGGTGATAAACTTCTTTAGCTTGTTCTTATCTGTAACACTCTTTATCTGACCTTCAATTCCAAATGACAACTCTGCTGGGTAGAGTAATCTTGGTTGTAGGTTCTTGCTATTCATCGCTTTGAATATTTCTTGCCACTCCCTTCTGGCTGAATAGTTTCTGTTGAGAAATCAGCTGACAGTAATATGGGCACTCACTTGTAGGTAATTAACTGGTTTTCTCTTGTGGTTTTTAAGATTATCTCTTTGTCTTTTGCCCTTGACATTTTAATTATGATAGTCTTGGTGTGATCCTCTTTGGATTCTTCTTGTTTGTGGTTCTCTGATATTCTGTGGTTCTATTTATTTCACCAGGTAAAGGAAGTTTTCTGTCATTATTTCTTCAAATAGGTTTCCAATATTTTGCTCTCTCTGTTCTTCTAGCACCCCCATAATTTGGATGTTGGTATGCTAGAAGTTGTCCCAGAGGCTCCTTACACTATCTTCACATTTTTGGATTATTTTTCCTTTTTCCTTTTCTGGTTGGATATTTTTGCTTCTTCATATTTCAAATCTTTAACTTGATTCTTGGGATCCTCTAGTACGGTATTGAATCTCTGTATATTACTTGTTATTTCAGGCAGTGTATGAGGGTCTCACTAAATTTTTCAGAGGGTTCTAGAAGATTCTCCAGTAACTTTATAACTATGGTTCTGAACTCTACAACCCATAGTGTGCTTCCCTCCATTTCTTTGATTTGTGGCCTGTTTCTTTGTCTTTGCATTTTTGCTGCTTCCCTGTGTTAATAGAGTGGCTTGTGTGCTAGGTGTCCTATAGGGCCCAGTGGCTGAGTCTCCCCAATTACCTGAAGTGGACACTCTAGGTACACCCCTTTGTGGGCTGTATGCACAGACTTGTTGTAGTTAAGCCTTGGTTCCTATTGGTATCACTGAGAGGAATTGACTTCCAGGCCAATTGGTTGTGAGGACCCGCTGTGTCTACAATGGGAAAAGTGCTGTGCTATAGACACCCTTATGGGGAAGAACTTGTTTCAGTGGGGTTTTGGTGCTCACTGAGTGTTCCCCTTGACTGTGTCACTTATGGATGTATAGAGTTGTCATCTGGTATGCTCTCACTCTGACCACTGGGTGCACTGGCTCTTGGATCTCCAAGGAGATTCAAAGCCAGCCACTGCCTGAGACCACCCAGCAGGAGCTACAGAGAGATGGGCAGATTCCTCCTCTTTGTTTGGGGTTTGGAAAATTCCAGATGAGACCCAGTTGTGAAGCAAGGCAGGCTCCTCCTGCCAGGCCATAGCCCTTCTTTTGTAAGCTTTGGAGCTCTCTGATCCAGCTGCAGTTTGTCAGGTTTTAGGTTGTAAAAGAACAGGCCATTCATATACAAAAGCTGATACCCATAGCTTGGGTGGGGTTATAAATTGGGTGGGGCGGGGTTTCATGGAATCACCAGGGCGGAGCCAACAGCAATGGCTGCCAGACTCCCTGCCCCAGAGAGGTTCCTGGGTCTCTGTGTCAGGCAGCACCTTGCAGGAACAATGAGGACTGTGAGCACCTCAGAGAGAAAGCTGCCCTCGCCTTCCTGCTGATACCTGACAGTCTAGTTTCTCCCCATATGGGTCTGGGTCCCCAGGGTCTCACCTGGAACTGGAGGTCAGAGCAATCAGGAGATTTATCTCCCTCATTATTGAAAAAAAACAACAACCCACAATAGCACACCCTCTGAACCTCCGTACTTCCACACCTGAGCATCTCCTACCAGTCTCAATGCGCTTTTATCTTTCCTTCTGGTTGTACAACTTCCACTCACCAGTTTTCTCGTGTTTTGGATGATATTTGTTTACTGTTTTATTTGGAGATTTGATGTGGTTGTGAGAGGCAGCAAGCACAGGTGTTTACCTATGATACCATGTTGGTGGTTCTATACAGTTGCTTTTTTAATAGGGATTACATTGAAGCTTTAGAGTGCTGATTAATATGGACATTTTAATGATGTTAATTCTACCAATCCATGATCATGGTATATTTTTCCACTTGTTTATATCTTCCTCTATCGCTTTATTCAACATCCTTTATTTTTCTGAGTACAAATCTTTTACCTGCTGGGTTAAGTTTATTTTTAAGTATCATAATTTTTGATACAATGGTAAATGGGATTGATATTTTGGTTTTCCTTTCTGAGAATTCGTTATTGGTGTATAAAATTCCATTTGTTTTGACTGTTAATTTCATAATCTGGTACGTTTCCAAATTCATTTCTAAAATGCAGTAGTTTTTTGGTCCAGTGTTTCGGTTTTCTATGCACAGTATCAGGTGGTAGGGAGAGTCCCCATCACTGCCCACAAGTCATCTTCCAGCAGCAGTGTTACCTCCTCTGAGGTCTGCAGTGAGAAAGCAGGAAATTATAGGCTCAGAGAAAGAGCAAGAGACTTCCCTGGAGGCAGCTGAGAGCTTGAGAGGAAATCCCTGAGCCCAACAGGAAGGCCCTTCCCTCCTCTTCTCTCAGCCCTGCACCTGTAGATGCTCTCTGTGCTGTGGGTCCTGTGCGCCCCCTGGTGTCCTGACACCCCCTGCAGCCCAGCCCTGCAGTCTCCTCAGGGAGGTTTGTGTCTGGGTTCACACTGACTTCCCCTCACTGTATCTTTAGCACAGTAATACATGGCTGTGTCCTCGGTTCTCAGGCTGCTCATTTGCAGGTACAGCGTGTTCTTGGCGTTGTCTCTGGAGATGGTGAAGCGACCCTTCACAGAGTCCACGTAATTTGTGTAACTGCCATCAGTATTAATGTGTGAGACCCATTCCAGCCCCTTCCCTGAGCCTGACGGACCCAGCTCATGTAGTAGCTACTAAAGGTGAATCCAAAGGCTGCACAGGAGGTCTCAGGGACCCTCCAGGAAGCACCAGGCCTCCCCCAGACTCCACCAGCTGCACCTCACACTGGACACCTGCAAACACAGAGACACAGGGGGACTTAGAATCACATGGAAGCACAAACAGGCACAGGCACAGGGCTCAGCACTCCCCACTCCTGGCAGTGACCTTGGAAAATGATCAGGAGGAAAACACAGCTTGGCACCAAGTCCATGGTGGAGCTGCTGGGTTCTGTCTCAGGTCCTTGGGTTCTTGTGTCTCTCCAACATGCCAAGCAAGAGCCCCCTTTATGCACAGTAGGAGAGCCCTATTTGCATGGAGTCAGTTTATAAGGTGCAGCTGTGACCTGGGCTGCATGCCTGACCTTGTCATCCTACCGGCGACCCAAAATCAAAAAGGACATCTCTTGGGGATCAAGACCTCCAATGCTCTGGAGAATAACTTTGCAGCTGCATTTGTGCATTTGAAGTTAAGGAGGGAAGGTGAGGAGTGAAATGGAGGTGGGATAGAGCAAGGCGGGACTGGATGCCTGGATAGTGAACAGGAAGTCTCTCTCTCTCTCTTTCTCTGTCTCTCCCTCTCCCTCTTCCCCTCCCTCTCTCTCTCTTCTTTTTCTCCTAATCTTTATTGTTGAATTATTACATAGCTCCCCCTTTTCTCCCCATCATCCTCTCCCTGCTCACTCGCATTCCCTCCCCAGGCCCTCACCACCCCATTGTCTCTGTCCCGGGTGAGCCATATATGCAGACAAGTCCATTGGTTGATCTCTTTCCACCCATCCTCCCCTGCCTTCCCTCTGAGGTTCCGTGGTCTGTTCATGCTTCCATGTCTCTGGGTCTACTTTTGTTCATCAGTTTAGTTGGTCCATTACCAATGCAGACTGGGGCAGCCTTTTAGGTAAAAAAAAAAAAAAAAAGGAATTCCATCTAAAAATTGAAAATGGAACTCCCATTTGACCCAGTGGTCCCACTTCTAGGAATATATCCTAAGAAACCCAAAACACTCATCAGAAAGAATGCATGCACCCCTGTGCTCATAGCAGCACAATTTACAACAGCTAAGCTTTGGAGACAGCCTAAGTGCCCATCAGCAGATGATTGGATAACCGTGATGCCTCTATATTATGGAACACTATGCAGTCGTGGAAAAAGAAAGAACTGTTAATGTAAAAAACACAGCTGTAAAGAATTTTGTGAGTTTATTTGAGCCAAACTGTGCACATATGCAGGTAAGCAGAACCTCAAGGAATTGAGATAATGATCCCGGGAATACCAATCAAAGGAAGGGATGTAGATAGGTTACGTGAAATTCACTGGTGATAGATGAAGGAGGTGGGAGAAAGCAAAGCGGGGAGACCTCTTGGATAGGGTACAAAGTGAAATGATGGACAGGTGCATCTTTAACAGGATGGATACAGAAGAGTTTAAGATAATTGACGGCTGAGGATTAACTTGATAACAATCACAAGGAGGGAGTGTCCTGGTGCCATTTGTTGTGCCCTGAGGGATTGGGGGGGGTTGTTACAAGTTACCCAGTCATTTCACCAATATGTCATCTTAGAGGCAAAAAGGCAAATGGGCTCATGAAAGATCTAAGTTGATATTTGTCAGGGAAAATACTGGAATACTGGCCAGGACATGACTATCCACCATAACCTGTGTGTAGCTACATATTTAATTTTCAGACCATCTTTTGTGGTTTTGTGAGGTCTCTGGATTCTACAACCGCCATGCAGGCCTCCCCTGAGCTTGTCAGGTCAGCATGAGGCCCCCTTTGTCCTTAGGACAGAGCCCCCTTTTTGTTCACAAACACAATCCCTGACACTAGACCTAGGACAGGGCTTCCTGTGAGCTCTGTGGCTGAGCCTGTGAGCAAAACTGATTTAAGATGGAGCAGGAAACGGTGTCTTTCCTCAACTCTCCAACTGCTCCTAATATGGGTCCAGTGCTGGTCTTGAGCGCCCCCTGGTGTCCTGGACGCATCCTGCAGCCCAGCCCTGCTGTCTCCTCAGGGAGGTTTGTGTCTGGGCTCACACTGACTTCCCCTCACTGTGTATCTTGCACAGTAATACAAGGCAGTGTCCTCGGAGGTCACGGAGCTCAGCTGCAGGGAGAACTGGTTCTTGGCCGTGTCTCTGGAGATGGAGGTTCGGCTCTTGAGGGAGGGGCTGTAGTAAGTGTTTCCATCATAACATATTTGCCCAATCCACTCCAGCCCCTTCTCTGGGGGCTGGCGGATCCATTCCCAGCAGTAACCACTGGTTGTGATGGAGAATCCAGAGACAGCGCAGGTGAGGTAGAGGGTCTGAGAGGGCTTCACCACTCCTGGGCCCGACTCCTGCAGCTGCACCTCAGACAGGACACCTGGGACAGAGAGAACACAGTGAGTCCTGGGCTCAGATGCAGGGTCCCCATCTCCTCACGTCTGAGCCCTGAGTCACTCACATCTGGGCGCTGACAGCAGGAAGAGGAAGAGCCACAGGGGAGTCATGTCCTCCAGGTGAGGTCCTCGTCCCCCAGAAAGCTTTCTCCAAGGGGAGGAGGCCTGCATTTAAGTGGACACCCACTGTGTGTGTGTGTGTCTGGTGGCCGTGTGGGCATTTGCATAGGGGAGGTGTCTGCACATACAAAGGGAAGAGGTGAGGGAAGTCCCAGTCTCTGAGGCTTCTCCTGGAAGGAGGTGCTGACTGTCCCCTCAGAGACCCAGGCCATCCTTGGGGTCCTGGTCACCATGCCCAGGGGCCTCTCCTTCCACACCAGGGACTGTGATGCAGGAGGTGGACAGGAAGTAGGATGTGGGCACAATCAGTGACTCCTTAGGAGTAAGATCAATGTGCCTCTGCTTCCAGGGATATAGATAGGTATCAATAAGATATAGATATTGATTTAGATATATGTATAGCTTAACTATAGATGTATCTGTAGAGAGAGATATAGTATAGATATAGGGATTGTATTCTTTATCCTTACTTGAGGATAAAGTCAATCCTTTCATTGATTTTTAAGAAATTGAAAAGAGAAAAATAGAGATTGAAAGAGATAGGTAGAGAGAGAGAGAGAGACAGAGAGAGAGAGAGAGAGAGGAGAGAGAGAGAGAGAGGATAGAAAAGCATTGTTTTTAGAAATATTGAACAGATAAAGATGGTGAGAAAGAGAGAAACATTGATGGTGGAGGACATATTTATAATTTGCCTCCCATATCTGCCAAGTCTGGGAATCAAACCCACAACCTTATAATTTATTGGTTTTAATATATTTATTTTATAGATTTCAGAGAAGAATGGAGAAGGGGAGAGAGATAGAAACATCAATGATGAAAGAGAATCATTGATCAGCTACCTCCTATATGGTCCCTACTGGGAATCAAGCCCAAAACCCAGATAATTGCCCTGACCAGGAATGGAATCTCAGATTGAAGCTCAACCCCTGTGCACACCAGCATTACTTCATCCAGTTTTGAAATATATGTTCAGTTAGTTTAGAATTCAACCTTGAGGGCGACTCAATTTTCCTTCAGCCCTTAACGTCCTCACTTGTTGCAGGAGGTTCATGTTCAGGGACCAGAAGTCCCATCTGACACTGTTTCCCTTACGAAGTGATCAGAGGACAAACTAGAGCCAGTGGACCATGTGTTGGGGACAGAGGAGTGTCTGTGAGGGTCCCTGGGAACCAGAAGCATAAACTAGAGAGACACAGACAGAGCTCCCGGGTCCTATTTCTTCAGGGCAGTTTGGTGCTGGGCATGTAGCAGCTGCACAGCCTTCTTTGTGATTGTCATTCTCTACTCTTGGCTGTAGATCCATTTCCATGCTTTGGGTCGTAGAAGACAGTAATCATGACCAGATCAGTGTAGGTGAATTTGTTGGTGTCAATGGGGTGCAAACTAGTTGTAGTTTTGGAAAGGCTATCTAATAAAGAGGGAATATGCTAATTGATCCTCATGCTGTCTCAAGGATGGCAGCGCCCACAGCCAATAAGGAGGGAACATGCGCCAAAGCCGGTTTGGCTCAGTGGATAGAGCCTCAGCCTGCGGACGGAAAGGTCCCAGGTTTGATTCCGGTCAAGGGCATGTACATTGGTTGCGGGCACATCCCCGGTGGGGGATGTGCAGGAGGCAGCTGGTCGATGTATCTCTCTCATCGATGTTTCTAGCTCTCCATCTCTCTCCCTTCCTCTCTGTGAAAAATCAATATATATATATATATATATATATATATATATATATATAAAGGAGGGAACATGCTAATTGACTGTCACACCTTCAAAGATGGTGGCACCCACAGCCGAAAGATGGTGGCACCCATTTCCCTCAGCCCTGCTGGGGCAGCAGGTTTGTGGCTATGCCGGGCCCACCTCCAGGCAGGCCTGGACACTCCATGTGCCTGCCTCCAGATACCCCCAGTCACCTTAGCTCTCCAGTTGCCCAGGTCCAACCTAAGGTGCAGGCAAGCCTTGGATGGCAGATGCCCAGCCACCCAAGGCTGCACAAATCTCAGGTAACTGGGGCTGGCGGATGGTTGTGCTGCCAACAATGGCAGCAGCAGAAGTGTGATGTGGGTGTTGTCTTCCCTTGATTGCTGGGTGCCTCCTGCCCCTGAGGGCTTCCGGACTGTCAGAGTGGAAACGCTGAGCTAGGAAACACCCCTCCAGTGCACAAATTTCCTACAGAAGGCCTCTAGTGTAATTACAAAAAGTCTTGATGTAAAACACAGACATTAAGGGACATATAAAAATCATTTTTATAAAGATATTTATTTTCTCTGTGCATTATTACAGAATGAATAGATCATCCAGAAAACCACCTGTTACTGGACCTGATGTATTTAATGCCATAGAAACCTGGTCAGCCTTGCTGGCTCCGTCTTGTTCTCACCATCAGGGTCTGAGTCCATGTGGACATGGGACGTGGTACTAACTGGGAGAGGGAGGGCATGTGGGGCTTTCCTGCTTCATCAGCAGCTCATTTCAGAGGCACCATGTCCTCCCCTTCCAGTGCCTCCTCGGGTCTGCATGTGGCCCTGGGCAGTGCCGTCACCGTGTCCCTACATGATGGCAATCCTTGGGCCATGAAGCCCATTCACTGGATGGACCATGTGCAACATGGGAAAAGCCACCCTGAGCCCGGGGGGGGGGGGTGGTGGTTGGGGTGGGTTACCATGGATGGTAATTCACCAAGTCTGAGCAGGCACACCTCCAGGACCATTCCTTCATTGTGCTGTGATTTCCTCATTGCCCAACCAGTTCCAGTTGCCTCTCTCTGCCCTGAAATAGCCACACATCACATCTGGAGTCCTTCAGGAGAGAAAGCATTGCCTTGAAGACTAACCCAAGTTCTAGGTTCCAGGTGAGGTCCAAACTACTGTGCCTGAATCCAGACAGAAGGGGGACATGGCTCAATTCCAAACAGATTACCATCTGCAGACGCACACTTGCACACTCACACACACATACACAACTTCCAGCTCCCACGTTTCTGAGGGGCTGTGGAGTCCCTGACTCTCAGTGGACTTCGATGGCTGGATCCTGATGTCAGGAATATTCAGGTTCTCATTGTGGGGACCTGTAAGTGACCTTATAAGATGAGACTTTGCAGATGGTTAAGGTGGGAACAAGGGAGCTAAAGGTGCTTATGTGGGGGTCACCGTGAGCCATCTGCTGGGACATAGCTGTAACCACAGGGTCCCCTTTATCGGGAAACAATGCAAATCAGACCCAAGGTTTTGTCATGATTGAAATCAGAGGTTGGAGTGGGTTTGCCCATTCACCCGAGTGAATGAGGATCAGGAGGGAAGCCTGTGGTAGAGAGGACAAGGTCCTGGGGGGTATTCCTTGTTGCCATGGTGCCAGGTGGGCCTGTGAAAGGAAAAGGTAGGGTCAGGTGGACCTGTGAGAGGGAAAGATGGAGTTAGGAGCTTGAGGTCAGCACACAGGGGCCTGGGATGCCCTGGAGTCTCTCTTAGTGAGAAGGATTCCCAAAACCAGGAAGATCAGAGCCCTGAGGATGGTCTCCTTGCAGAGAAAGAGAGAGAGAAAGTAAAAGACTTGGTGAAGGACAGTCCCCATATCTGCTGCCATGACACCTGCAAACACAATGCCCTTCTTCACTGTTGTCTGCAGTGAGAACATGAGAAGGGAGAGCCCTCCCTGGAGGCAGCTGAGAGCTTGAGAGGAAATCCCTGAGCCCAACAGGAAGGCTCTTCCCTCCCCCTCCCTCTGCCCCTGCTCCTGGGGCTGCTCTCTGTGCTGTGGATCCTGAGTGCCCCCTGGTGTCCAGGCCACCTCCCTTAAGCCCTGAACTGCTGCCTCCTCAGGGAGGTTAGTGTCTGGGCTCACACTGACTTCTCCTCACTGTGTCTCTTGCACAGTAATACACGGCCGTGTCCTCGGTTCTCAGGCTGCTCATTTGCAGGTACAGTGTGTTCTTGGCATTGTCTCTGGAGATGGTGAAGCGGCCCTTCACAGAGTGGGCGTAGTATATGTAACTACTACCACTACTAATGTATGCGACCCACTCCAGCCCCTTCCCTGGAGCCTGGCGGACCCAGCTCATGTCATAGTTACTGAAGGAGAACCCAGAGGCTGCACAGGAGAGTCTCAGAGACCCCCCAGGCTGCACCAGGCCTCCCCCAGACTCCACCAGCTGCTCCTCAGACTGGATACCTGCAAACACAGAGACACAGGAGCACTTAGAATCACATGGAAGCACAAACAGGCACAGGCACAGGGCTCAGCACTCCCCAGTCCTGACAATGACCTTGAGAAATGATCAGGAGGAAAACACAGCTTGGCACCAAGTCCATGTTGAAGCCTCTGGGTCCTGTCTCAGTTGTTTGGGTTCTGGGTGTCTCCCCAACATGCCGGGCAAGGGACCCCTTTTATGAGCAGGGGCAGAGCCCCATTTGCATGGAGTCTGCATATAAGGTGCAGCTGTGACCTGGGCTGCATGCCTGACCTTGTCATCCTAGGGGCGACCCCAGTTGGGAAAGGACTCTAGGATGTTGAATACAGGGGTCCAGTCCTGACCCGCCCTCCATCCCTCCATTCCTGAGACCCATCACCCTGACCCCATTCCTTTGGGGGCAGCTTCCAGGATTGAGAGTCCTCCTTCTTGGGGTTTTGATGAGAACCCATGGGTTCTCCCTCAGAGGTGCATGGATGGGGCTTCCTCTCACTCTCCTTCACCTGCTATGGGCCATGTTAAATTTCAGGGGTTTGGGAATAAGAATGTGCATTGGATGAAGCTTTTCTTTTGAGACTGAAAGATTCTCCTTGTTATTTTCCACAATCAGATCCTCCACAAAACTCTAACATATGCATGTGAGGAGGCAGGAGAGGCTGGGCTGGACGCTGTGGCCTCAGCCTCCATCTCTAAACTGCTGGCACTCTCACAAGCACACAGGTGCTTCCCGATAGCACACATTTCCCTCAACTTCCCTGCTGTTCGTGTGCAAAAGCCCTGTTTCCAGCCTCTCACAGTGGCGAGGTTTCCATCATTTACACATGGAGTCTGGCTGGTGGGCTCAGAGGTTGGAGGTCACTCCCACACCAAAGGGAGTGAACTGTTTAGTCCCCACCACCATCCTGAGGAGGCAGCAGGTTTTATAATTCTGTGCACCTCCCTCTCCACACGAAAGACCCGTGTGTGAATGTGTGTGGTAAATGAAGAGAAGACAACACACTGATGTAAGAAATGTCCACAGTGGAGAGGATGTTTATAACATTTTAGTGGAGCCAAACTGTCAGTAACTGTTGGGGAGCAAGACCTCAAATGCTCCAGAGAATGACCGTTTGCAGCTGCGTTTGTGCATTTGAAGTCAAGAAGGGAAGGTGAGGAGTGACATAGGGGTGGGAGAGAGCAAGGGACTGGATGCAAGGACAGTGAACAGGAGTCTCTCTCTCTCTCTCTCTCTCTCTCTCTCTCTCTCTCTCTCTCTCTCTCTCCTCTCCTCTCCTCTCTCTCCCCCCCTAGTCTTTATTGTAGAAAATATTACATAAGTCCCCCTTTTCTCCCCATTATCCTCTTTACTCCCGCTCCCTTCCCCTCCCCAGGCTCTCACCACTCCATTGTCTGTGTAAGCAGGTTAGGAATGTATGCAGACAAGGTCATTGGTTCATCATTCCCACCCACCCTCCCCTGCCTTCCCTCTGAGGTTCCATGGTCTGTTCATGACTCTTTGTCTCTGGGTTTATTTATTTTTTATCAGTTTATTTAATCCATTAGCAATGCAGACTCTGGCAGCCATTATATACAATATGGAGTTCCATGTAAAAATTAAAAATGGAACTTTTAGTTGACCCAGCGATCCCACTTCCAGGAATACATCCTAAGAGACCCGAAGCACGCATCAGAAAGAGTGAATTCAGCCTTATGTTCCTAGAAGTGCAATTTATAATATCTAAGCTTTGGAGACAGCCTAATTAGCAGATGATTGGACAACCATGGTACATTTACAGCATGGAACACTAATCAGCTGTGAGAAAGAAAGAACTGTTAAAGTAAAACAAATAAACAAACAAAAATATTTAGACCTGTGAAGAATTTTGTCAATTTATTTGAGCCAAACTGTGGCTACATGCCTAGAAGTAGAAAGAACCTCAATGAATTGAGATACTGCTCTGGAGAGAGGGGGTTACATCTGTGTTTATACATTGCAATCAAAGGAAGGGATGTAGATGGGTTACATGAAATTCACTGGTGTTAGATGAAGGAGGTAGGAGAAAGCAAAGCAGGAGACCTCTGTGATAGGGTGGGTACAAAGTGAAATGATGGACAGGTGCCTCTTTTACAGGATGGATACAGGAAAGTTTAAGATAATTAACAGCTGACCCTTAACTTGATAACAATAACAATGAGAGAATGTACTGGTGATATTTGTTGTGCCCCGAGGGGTTTGGAAAATAAAGGGCAGTTACAAGTTACCCAGTCATTTCATAGGAATTTAAATTATAGCCCAAAATACAAATGGGCTCAGTAAAGATCTAAGTTCATCTTTGTAAGGAAAATATTGGCCTTGGTCATGACTACCCACCATAACTGGGGTATAGTTAAATATTTAATTTTTAGACCATCTTTTGTCGTTATATTAGGTTTTTCTGAGTTTGTACAAATACTATGCAGGCCTCTTTTGAGCTTGTCAGCTTACCATATGGTCCCTTTGGTCCCCAGAACAGAGCCCCCTTTTGTTCACAAACACAATCCCTAACACTAGACCGTGGACAGGGCTTCCTGTGAGCTCTGTGGCTGAGCATGTGAGCACAACTATTTTAAGACTGAGCAGGAAATGGTGTTTTTCCTCAAGTTTTCACCTGCTCCTGGTCAGGGCCCTGTGCTGGTCTGGAGCGCTCCCTGGTGTCAAGGATGCTCTCTGCAGCCCAGCCCTGCTGCCTCCTCAGGGAGGTTTGTGTCTGGGCTCACACTGACTTCCCCTCACTGTGTGTCTTGCACAGTAATACACAGCCATGTCCTCGGTTTTCAGGCTGCGGAGCTCCATGTAGGCTGTGCTCCTGGGTGTGTCTGCGGTGATGGAGACTCTGCCTTGGAACTTCTGTGCGTAGCTTGTTTCTCCATCTTCAGGGTCAATCCTCCCCACCCACTCAAGCCCCTGTCCTGGGGCCTGTAGCACCCAGTGCATGAAGTAGCTGGTGAAGGTGTATCCAGAAGCCTTGTAGGAGACCTTCATGGAGGCCCCAGGCTGCCTCACCTCAGCCCCAGGCTGCACCAGCTGCACCTGGGAGTGGACACCTGTGGGAGGAGGCAGGAGTGAGTGGAATCCCCCTGCACTCTCCCTGGACCCTCCTTAACGAGGACAGGAGCCCCTTACCTGTCGCCATGGCCACCAGCAGAAGGGTCCTCCAGCTACAGTCCATGGTGAGGGCTGCGCTGGGAGCACTTCTGTAGGGGAGGGTGTGGCTGTGGGTGATGCGCTCAGGGCACAGACTCACCCATATTTAACCTGGTCTACCTCCTCTCTTTTGAATATTCATGAGGCACAGTATTTCATAGCTGAGGTCTTGAGCCCACCTGAGAGAAGATGGTAACACAGGGACCCTGTTCAGGGGGAGTCTGAGAGTCCAAGTTCTAATTCTTTTTTCTTTAAATTGTACCTTCATTGTTGAAGGTATTACTCGATGTCCCCTTGTGTCCCCCACTGACACCTTCTAGCCCACCCCGGGTGCCCCAGGCCTTCACCATCCTGTTGTCTGTGTCCATGGATTAAAACTATGTGCATATGAGTTTGTTGGTTGAACTCTTCCCACCCACCCACCCATCCTACCATGATTTCGCTCTGAGATTCCCCAGTCTGCTCCATGCTTTCAGGTCTCTGGATCCATTCTCTTCATCAGTTTATTTTGTTCATTAGGTTCCACATATGAGTGAGATCATGTGATACTTGTCTTTCTCTGACTGGCTTATTTCACTCAGCATGATACTTTCCAGGTCCTTCCATGCTGTTACAAAGCATAAGAGGTCCTTCTCTTTTACTGCTGCATAGTATTTTGTGGCATAAATGTACCACAGCTTTTTATCCACTCAGCTACTCATAGGCACTTGGGCTATTTATAGATCTTAGGTATTACAGTTGGTGCTGCTTTCAATACAGGAGTACATGCGTTGTTAATGATTGGAGTGTGGGGTCCCTTAGCTTATATTTCTAAAAGTAGGATCACCGGGTCAAATGGCAGTTCCAACTTTATTTTTTTTTTTTTTAGGAAACTCCATACTGTGTTCTATAGTGGCTGCACCAGCCTGCATTCCCACCAGTAGAATAGGAGGGTTCCCTTTGCTCCACACCCTCACCAGCACTTGTCATTTGTTGGTTTGTTGTTGTAGCCATTCTGACAGGTGTGAGCTGATACCTCCTTGTCCTTTTAATTTGCATCTCACTGATGGTCAGTGACTCTGAGCATTTCTCCTATGTCTCTTGGCCATCTGTATGTTCCCCTTGGAGAAGTGTGTATTTAGGTCCTTTGCCCATTTTAAAATTGGATTGTTAATCTTCCTTTGTTTAAGTTATATGGGTTTCATATATATGTGGGATATTATCCCTTTATCACATGTATCCTTGCCAAATATGTTCTCCCATTCTGTGGGCTCCCTTTTCATTTGTGGATGGTTTCTTTGCTGTGCAGACACTTTTTATTCTGATGTATTCTCATTTGTTTTTTCTCCTTAGTTTCCTTTGCCCTGGGAGATGTATCTGTAAACATATGCATGAGAGATGTCTCAGATTATGTTTCCTATGGTTTCTTCTAGGATTCTTATGGTATCACTACTTACATTAAAGTCTTTGAACCAATTTGAGTTTACCCCTGTGTACGGTGTATGTTCATGTATTGTGGGTTTTTTTCATGTTTATCTGTCCAATTTGCCATCAATATTTATTGAAGATACTGTTTTGACTCCATTGTATGCTCTTGCCTCCTTTGTAAAATATTGAGTGTAATGGCTTGTCTAGATATCTGGGTTCTCTGTTCTGTTTCATGGATGTATATGCCTGTTCTTGTGCCAATGTCTGGCTGTTTTGATGACCATGGCTTAGGTCCTTAGGAGCATAATTGGATGTCTGGTATTGTGATACTTCCACTGTTGTTCTTCTTCCTCGAGATTGCTATAGCTAAATGGGGTCTATTTTGGTTCCATATTAATTTCTGGAGTATTTGTTGGAGATCTGTGAAATATGCTGTTGCAATTTTCATAGGGATTACATGAATCTGTACTGTGCTTTGGGTAATATAAACGTTTTAATGTTGTTAATCCTATCAATCCATGATTAGTGTATATTTTCCACTTGTTTGTTTCTTCCTCTATATCTTTATTCAACATGCTGAATTTTTCTTAGTACAAGTCTTTTATCTGCTTGGTTAAGTTTATTCTTATGTATCATAACGTTTTTTGATGCAATGGTAAATGGGATTGTGGGTATTGTCCCCTTTCAGAGAATTCATTATTGGTGTATAAAAGTACCATCACTTTCTGGGTGTTAATTTTGCATCCTGCTACATTGCTAGATTAATTTTTTAAGTCTAGTTTTTTTGTTTTGTTTGAGGAATCTTTAGGGATTGCCAAATACAATATCATGTCATCTGGAAATAATAAGAGTTTTACTTTCTCCTTTCCAATTTTGGTAACGCTTATTTCTTCTTCTTGTCTGATTGCTGAGGCTAGTGCTTCTAGCACTATGTTGAATAAGAGTGGTAAAAGTGGACATTTCTGTTTTGTTCACTTTCTGAGGGGGAATGGTTTTTCTTTTTGCCCATTGAGTATGATTCTGGCTGTGGGTTTGTCATACATGTCCTTTATTATGATGATATATGAGCGCTCTTCTCCCACTTTGCTGAACATATTTATCAAAAGTGGGTGTTGGGTTTTGTTGAATGCTTTTTCTGAATCTATAGATATTGTCATGTAATTTTTGTCTTTGAATTTGTATATGTGGATGTATCACGTGTATTGATTTGTAAATATTGTACCAGCCTTCCATCCCTTCCTGAATGACAGTTGGTGATGGTGTATGATCTTTATAAAATATTGCTGGTTCCAATTTGCTAATATTATGCTGAGAATTTTAGCATCTGTGTTCATCAGGGATGTTGGCTATTAATTTGCTCTCTTAGGAATGTCATCTGGTTTTGGAAGTTGGGTAATGCTGGCCGCATAAAAGAGTTTGGAAGTTTGGAAGTGTTCCTTCCTCTGGGAATTTCTTTGACTATTTGGGAAGTATAGGTGTTTATTCTTCTTTGGATGTTTGGTCAAACTCCCCTTGTGAAGGCATCCAGACCAGGACTTTTGTTTGCGGGAGCTTTTGGATTCCTGCTTCTATTTCCTCAGTTGTTATTGGTCTATTCAGATTATCTGATTCTTCCTGTTTAGTTTGGGGTACTGTGTTTTTCTAGGAATTCTTCCATTCCAGCCTCATTGTCCAGCTTGTTGGCTTATAGTTGCTCATAGTACTTTATTACAACCCTTTGTATTTCTGGGGTGTCGGTTATTACTTCTCTCTTTCATTTCTGACTTTATTTATTTTCATTCCCTCCCTTTGTTTCCTGATGAGTCTGGATAATAGTTCATTCATCTTTTTTATCCCTTAAAAGAACCAGCCTATCCCTGAGTGGTGAAAGGTTCTGTAGTCACCAGAGCTCAATCTGGAGGGGACCAGGGGAGACACACAGAGACACACAGACACACAGGGGAGCAGTGCATGTCTTGGGGAAGCTTTGCAGACACAGAGGGGTCTCACGGCTCCTGGAGACCCACCAAAGGAGCAAGGAGGGAAGTGTGGGAGGTCTCCTCCGTCCTGCAGATGTGAGTGAGGTGAAGGTGCGGCCACTACAGCACCTATGACATGGAGTCTGGGAAATGCTGAGATAGAGCAGCACCCCAACAAGTAGCCTCTACCTGGGTTATTATCCCATCTGAGTCCTCAGAGGAGTGATCTATAGAGGACTCAACACCCTCATTATGAAATGTCAAGCTTTAGCCCATGAATTTAAATTAAAAAGATTGGAAAACTGTAAAGCTGTCTCCTTCACCAAGAAATTTACAAAGTCAACTGCCTGTTAACATGAGATGATTTCCAATGACCTTTGTTAAACATCCTATTAAACCACACTACACAGGACACGAACATTGCTGTCCTCACATCAATGCTGGTGTGACACCTATAGGAAGAGAGCCGAGGTTATTTCCTGCTCCTGTGGGACCAGAAACAACCAATCCTGGCACCTGTACAGGTGAGGTGACCAGGGAGCAGCCCTCACGGGCCCTTTGCACCATTCAGATGGGCTTCATCCAGCTTCCACTGTCCTCAGGACGAGCACATGTTTTATTTACTGTGGGCCTGTCAGTATAAAGGCCCCTATGGGTCAGGAGGGCATGTGGGTCAGATCCTGAGCTCAGCACACAGGGCCCTGAACTGAGCTGGGGCCTCTCTTGGTGGGAAAGTTTTCAACCACAGGCCAATGAGAGCACTGAGGATGGTCTCTGTGGAGAAAGAAAAGCAGGGAATACAGGAATGTGGTGAGGAGAGTCCCCATCACTGCTCACATGTCATCTGCCAGCTGCAGTGTTACCTCCTACTCTGGGGTCTGCAGTGAGAAAGCAGAAAATTAGAGCCTCAGAGAAAGATCAAGAGCCCTCCCTGGAGGCAGCTGAGAGCTTGAGAGGAAATCCCTGAACCCAACAGGAAGGCCCTTGTCTCCCACCTTCCTCTGCCCCTGCTCCTGAAACTGCTCTCTCTGCTGTGGGCCTGGCGCGCCCCCTGGTGTCCTGGATGCTCCATGCAGCCCAGCCCTGCTGCCTCCTCAGGGAGGTTTTTGTCTGGGCCCACACTGACTTCCCCTCACTGTGTCTCTTGCACAGTAATACACAGCCGTGTCCTCTGCTTTCAGGCTGTTTAGTGTTAACTGAACTTGGCTCTTGGAGGTTTCCCTAGAGATGCTGAGGCGGGATTTCAGTGTTGGGTTATAGGCTGTACTTCCACCAGCCCATATAACCCCGACCCACTCCAGCCCCTTTCCTGGAGCCTGGCGGATCCAGTGTACATGATAGCTGGTCAGAGAGAATCCAGAGACAGTGCAGGTGAGGGAGAGGGTCTGTGAGGGCTTCACCAGTGCTGGGCCCGACTCCTGCAGCTGCACTTGGGACAGGCCACCTGGGGACAAGGAGCATCAGTCTTGTCAGTCACCTGCAGTCACAGCCATCCCATGACACCACCCTGATCCCTGAGACCCTCACCCTGGGGGGCTGTCAGCAGGCACAGGAGAAGACCCAGCATTCTCATCTTCTTCTAGAGCACAGCTCTGCCTTCCCAGAGACCTCAGCCCTGAGTGAGGAGAGAGCTGGGAGCCTGTACCGCCCTGGGGAGGATGTACCCTGCAGCTTGAAGGGACATTTGCATGTGGGGCAGCCTTTCCTATAAGTGTGGGCCTGAGGTCAGGCTGCCCTGGTCTTTTGTGAGTCCCTCTTACACTCAGCATGTAAGTCAGGGACAAGGGATCACAAGGGTCATGAGCACATTGCAATTAGGTCAATGAATGGCCCGAATGGCCTACATTATCTGAGAATAAGACGAAATTGTGGACTTGATGAGGAGGTTACACTTTCCACTTCTCATGAGTCATTTAACCATGTGTCAAAGGGATTAGCTTTTGTTCTGACCATTTCTGAATCTCAAAGCCTTATTATGTCCACATTTCCAGACTTTTAAAATCTAATTTTTTAAAATAATGCCTATCATTGTACAAAAGATAAAAATAAAAGACACCCATTCTCAGTATCTTAATTTATGATGTTATTTTGACCTGAGAAACTACTCTCAAGCACAGAAAGGTGAGACCCCTGTGATTCTTGAAGTTGGAAATTTTGTGATTGTGTTTGCAGCTTCCTGTGCAAACTATTTGATATGCAAGCTCATGGCCTATAGCAGGTTCCCCCCAATAGTTCCATCAGGAATAGTCATGGCTTTAGGAGGAGAGAAGACATGAAACAAAAGCAGTGATCATGGATGTGCACAATCAGAATCATTCACATGTGGAAATGATGATGGATGGAGATGGAACTGTGTTCTCAGTCTAGTGTCATCACTGATGTTGGGGTTCATTTGGAGGTGAGTGAAGAGACTTCCTACCATAGAATGTCTCATTGGAAAAAGAACTACAACCCAGAGAGGAATCCCTCCCTCCCATGTCCGCCCTCTCCTTCCCCTGGAAGGTCACTGTGGTCGGTGGGTGATGGGCTCTCCCACAAACATGTAACATCTTTAATGTATTATGTGTACATTCTGCCATCAGACACATGATTTGCATATATATTCATTATGTTCATGTTTTAATTTGTTCAATGTAATCTTTGATGGGACAAAAATCTTTGATTTAAACAAGGTTAATTGAACAATATTGTTTACAATGGGTCTTATTTAGGGTGACTTTACAAAGAACTCCCCAGAAAATGCTGAGCCTCTGCTGTCCATGTGGATTGGCTACAGCAGCCACAGGGACTGGAGCAGGTTCTGGTTCCAGAGGGGAGCGCTGCTGGGAAACTACCCATCAATGTGGACGTGACTGTGGACCTGGGGGAGGGGAGGAAGCTGGACTTGATTTGATCACATGACAGAAACGTGCCTGATGTTCATGGACAGAGAGCTCCTGGCCATGTGGGTTTACAGCCTCCTCCAGTGAAGGCCCAGAAGGAAGTGCAGGGCATCATGGAGACAGCTCACATTATCCTAGGAAACACCTGAATAATGAGGAGCAGGAGTCCATTAAAGTAGAAACATTAAAATTCATGCAGGGATCAAGAGAAATAAGGAACCTGTCACTGCACACTGGTGAGAAGGGGAACCTGTTTCCTACAGGCACATTCTCACAGGGTCTCTGTTCTAAAAGGTGACCCCTTCCAGGTCCAAGGTGTTCCCACTTGGGCACCTTTGGGGTCATTCCTAATCTGGTCTCACTGTGGATTCTTGAAGTAGTCTCATTCTTTGGAGTCCCATTTATGGAATCTCACAACACCTACAGGGCAGGTTGGACATCCCTCCCTTCAGGAACCAAGGTGACGTTGTGTCTGTATGAGGAGCCTTCATTCCATTGGATCAGGAACCCTGTCTCAGTCCATGGTCATCGTCATCATCACCATCATCAACAACATTGTCTTGTGTGTAAGAGTTCTCCCAGCCATTTTCTGCAGATATGGTTTTGCACATAGAATTGGACCTTTACCTCATTTTTGGTCATTTATTAACATTGTTAAGGGAAAAAGGTATCAGACATTATATTGCGTTACATTCGACTGCTGACAACATATGACTCATTCCTGTCTCTGCTCCATCTGCACCCCCATGGGAATCTGACACAAAAATATTGGTCCCCTCTTCATTTGTCACAATGGTTGAAACCACACAACCCATGGTAGAAGAATCTCCCTTCTGCCCCTATGCCCTGGACAAATAAAATCCCTGAGGGAGTCTCCTGTAGTCACAGATGGAGGAGCCTCTCCTGGCTCCATCAAAGCAGCTCTGCATTCCTGAGGGCCTTTCCTGTGCTTCCAGAGAGTTCACCTGCATGCACAACACACATCCCATGGCCCTTGGTGTGGGTACTGGTGGTCGTCCTGGACATCTGGACCAAGCTGCTTGGGGTCAGCTGCCTCTGCCTGGTGTCAGCTCCTCTCAGTGCTGTGAGTATGATGACAAGTCAGTGACCTTCACCACCAGGGATATTTCTTCTCTAGCTTTGGTCACGTGACTGGTGCCCCCTGTCCACCATGCTCCTGTCCTGCTGGCTGGTTTGATCCTGAGCTGTGTGGGGCTGAGCTGCCCTGTGGAGTCAGAAGAGCCTCTCGTTGGATCTCGGTGACCTGGGTCAGAAGATTTGATCATTCCCTGGTACTTGGCACAGGAGTGTCTGAAAAGACTCTGCGGTTTGTCCATGTGAGGAAGTTGTTTCTGTTTACAACAGACATTCTCACTCAGACGTCAGAAGTAAGTGTAGAATCAGGACCCAGAGGTTCCCTGAGGGACACTGTGACAGGAGGAGGAAACCACACAGGAACCAGCCCAAACCTCCAACTGCACCTGCTGCTGGGATGGTCCTTGTATTCAGGGACCCAGAGCGCCCCCTGCTGTCCTGGATGCTCCCTGAGGCCCAGCCCTGCTGCCTCCTCAGGGAGGTAGTGTCTGGGCTCACACTGACTTCTCCTCACTGTGTCTCTTGCACAGTAATACACGGCCGTGTCCTCACCTTTCAAGCTGCTCATTTGCAGGTACAGCATGTTCTTGGAATTGTCTCTGGAGATGGTGAAGTGGCCCTTCACAGAGTCGGCATAGTATATGATACTACCACTAACATAAGTGATGTAGGCAACCCACTCCAGCCCAATCCCTTGAGCATGGCAACACAATTCATATGGTAGTCACTGAAGGTAAATCCAGAGGCTGCACAAGAGAGTCTCAGAGACCCCCCAGGCTGTACCACGCCTCCCCCAGACTCCACCAGCTGCACCTCACACTGGACACCTGCAAACACAGAGACACAGGGGGACTTAGAATCACATGGAAGCACACACAGGCACAGGCACAGGGCTCAGCGCTCCCCAATCCTGACTATGACCTTGAGAAATGATCAGGAGGAAAACACAGCTTGGTACCAACTCCATGGTGGAGTCGCTGGGTCCTGTCTTAGGCGCTTGGGTTCTGGGTGTCTCCCAACATGCTGGGCAAAGGCCCCCTTTTATGAGCAGGAGGAGAGCCCCATTTGCATGGAGTCTGCATATAAGTTGTAGCTGTGACCCTGGGTTGCATGCCTGACATCATCATCCTAGGGGCGACCCCAGATGGGAAAGGACTCAAGGATGCTGGCCACAAGGGGTCCCATCCTGACATGCCCTCCCTCCCTACTTTCCTGAGACCTGTCACCTTGACTCCATTACTTTGGTGTCAGCTTCCAGGACTGAGAGTCTTCCTTCCTCCGGATTTGATGACGACCCAGGGGTGCTGACCCAGAGGCACGTGGATGGGGCTTCCTCTTTCTCTCCTTCACCAGTCGTGGGCCATGTTGTCTTTCTGGGGTTTGGGAATAAGTATTTGCATTGAATGAAGCTTTTATTTAGAAGCTGAAAGATTCTCCTTGTTATTTTCCACACTCAGATCCTCCACAAAATCATATGCATGTAAGGAGGCAAGAGAGGCTGGGATGGACGCTGTGGCCTCAGCCCCTGTCTCTAACCTGCTGCCCTCTCACGATCACACAGCTGCCTCTTGAAAGTACACATTTCCCTCAACTTCCCTGCTGTTCGTGTGCAAAAGCCCTGTTTGCAGCCTCTCACAGTGGAGAGTTTCTATTATTTATACATGGAGCCAGGCAGGTGGTTGGGGATGGTTGGCTGGCTCAGATCAATGGAAGAAAAGTGGAAATATTTTTTACTTTCAACAATAAAAATTATTAAATAGAAATAATTAAAATAAATTAAAGTTTAAAATGGAGTCCTGGTCCTAACTGGTTTCATTCAGTGGTTAGAGTGTTGGCCTTTGAACCAAAGGGTCTCAGGTTTTGATTCTGGTCAAGGGATTTCCCTGGCCTTTGCCCTGGTTAGGGCACGTGCAGGAGGCACACAATTGATGTGTTATCTCTCACATCGATGCTTCTATCTTCCCTTTCCTCCTGTCTCCTTTCTCTGAAAAGCAATGAAAAATATCCTTGGGAGAGGATTAAAAAAGATAAAAAAAAAAGGAATATGTTGTCTCTTGGAACAAAACCCTGGGTACAGAGTTGAGGCACCACATTGTCCTTGGGGACAGGTGAGCACCTCCCTTCTTAAAGGAGAGCGGCCACCTGTGTCCATCCTCCCACAGCCCCATGTGAGGACAGACAGACACAGGGATCTGGGACTGTGGTCCCTTGTTCCTCTGGGAAGGCGGCCACCACCACTTGGAAAGTGCGATCAAGCTGGGGAGCGAAGGCATGGGCAGGTCAAACACCACGAAGCCTTTCTTCTCTTCCTTTTCATTTTTAATTCTTATTTTAAAATATATTTTATTGATTTCTCCATTCCAGAGAGGAAAGGAGGGGAGAGAGAGATGGAAACATCAGTGATGAGAGAGAATCAATGATCAGCTGTCTCCTGCAATACCTCCTATTGGGGATTGGTCCTACAACCAGGTACCTGTGCCCTGAATGGGAATCAAAACCATAACCTGGTGCTTCCTGGACCAAAGCTCCTCCCCTGAGCCACACCCCAGGCTCCTTCCCTCTCTGAGTGTCATGTGACTGACTCAAGGTTCCCTCAGTTGCTGCAGGTCTGACTGTGTTCCAGAGCCCCACAGATGCCAATTGTGAGGGTTTCCCTTTGCTTTTTGATGCTTTTGTAGAGGAACAAGAGTTTGGAGCTGCCTACGCCACCATTTAGCTTCAGACCCTTCTGCTCAGTGACTTCTTTTGAACAAACAGAGAATGAGAAGGAGAAGTGCAACCACCATGGAAATCTACCAACAACAGAGAGAACAGAGGGGGCAGCGCCCAGCCCAGGCCAGCAGAGCCGGGAGGAGGGGCCCGGGCTGAGCAGTGACTCTGGTGTTTGTAAGGAGAGCCTGTGTGTTAGGAAGATGAGCTTCCTGTTCCTGGAGGACCCCAGACACATGCCCAGAAGGGGTGGCTTTGAGGGTAGTTAGGTTGAGGGGCAGGCAGACAGGGCAGGGTCCATGGGAAACCAAGGCAGGTGGCTGGTAGGAAGGGACAGACTCCGCAGTCTGAGCAGCCTATGCACAGGACCAACCAGGCAGCAATAGCAGAATGTTTGTGGACTCAGAGCGGGAGGCCTGGGAAACGAGGGAGGGCCTGGGACAGGAAGGTGATACACACATGGAACAGGGACATGCAGGCCCCTTGCTGGGCAGGAACAATGAGGGCCAACCAGGTAGGCACACGGGTGGACACGGAGCAGGCTGGTGGCACATATACACCCAAGACCACAGGCTTCAGGGTCAGCCCATCAAGGAGCCGCCTCCCTGTGTGGGAGCCTGAACCTGCTTGTAATAAGTGTCCACGCTTTTGCTTAAACCTTCTGGTCCCAGATTTTATTCTGGGACTTGGTGACCCCTGGTCCAGGGGACAGAAGAAGCTGGGATCACTGTTCCTGTGATCAAGTTTGGTTCAAATAAACTCTTAAAACCATTCTCCACAGGCTTAGAGGTTCTCATGTCAAGGACTTCAAAGTGGCCCGTTTATGTTGTGGGTTTTGTGCGGATTCAACCAGCAGGGGAGCCTGCCAGAGTGTCACAGGGGAGAAGGTACAGCTGGGGAAGCCGTCTTTCTTTCCTTCTCCTTCTTTATACACTTCATACACTTTCCTTGACTCCAGTGGAGCCATGGAAACATCAATGATGAGAATCATTGATCGGATGACTTCCTACCCTCTCCCTCCTGGCCCTCTACCCCCTCCCCTCCGGGAATTGAGACTGAAACCCAGGCATGTGAGCTTACCAAGAATTGAAACCATGACCTCTTGGTTCATAGGTTGATTCTCAACCACCTTATCACGCCTGCAGGGCTGGAGAAAGATGAGACACTTATGTCCATGACAACCAACAGCAATCTCGTCTCATCCCCAAAACCTGTGAACTCATTGAAACTCATCCTGTCCAGGTAGCAGGTTTGTATAACTGTGTGCACTTCCCTCTCCACACGGGGAAGAAACCTGTATGAACACAAGTTGAAAATGAAGAAAAGACAACATGTTGATGTAAGAAATGTACAAACATGTATGAAATGTTTTATAAGATTTTATTGGAGCCAAAAGATGAGAACTGTTGGAGAGAAAGACCTCCACTGCTCCAGAGAATAACCTTTTGCAGCTGTGTTTGTGCCTTTGAAGTTAAGAAGGGAAGGTGAGGGGTGACATGGAGGTGGGAGAGAGCACGGCGGAGACTGGATGCCAGGATAGTGAACAGGAGGTGCTCGCTAAGGGTGGTCATGCTGATGTCACAGGTGTGTGGACGCAGATGCACAGTGTTAGAGTGGGAATTTTTGAGCATGCTTCCCCCTAGTCAACTTGGCCATAAATCCCAGCTGCAACTAACACAACAGCCTTACAGGAGAGATCATTGTCAGTTTTCCTGAGAACAGGATGTCAGTGACCCTTACAGGATAGATCACTGTCAACTTTCCTGAGAATGGGATCCAGTTACTTACTCCACCAGCCGCCAGGACCCCATATAAATGACATGTTGACTTTACCTAAGAAAATCTACTTTGTTTAAATCGTTTTAAAATTGTTTGCTCTGCAAAGAAAGGAGGTAGTGAATGGGCATAAATGTGGTTGAACACAAAGAGTCGGGGCTGCTCTGCTGCAAGGAGAGAGCAGTCAGCCAGCGCGTTATTAAAGGATCCCCAAACTTTGATTTGGTCTGGACTCCAGTGATCGTTTAGGGGTGCTTCAGGCACAGATGAGACTTTCAGTAAAGAAGTCATAGGCCTGGAGCATGCCCAGCCCTAGGGCTGCCCAGATGGGAATGTGTGATCAGAGGCTCCTGTGAGGGTCCTGTCAGTCACTGGGTTTTGTCAGATTTAGGACAGAGCCCCCTTTTTGCTCACAAACACAATCCCTGAAACTGGACCTAGGACATGGCTTCCTGTGAGCTCTGTGGTTGAGCCTTGGAGCATAAGGAATTTAAGATTGAGGAGGAAAAGATATCTTTGCTCAACTCTTCATATGCTCCTGGTCAGGGCCCTGTGCTGGTTCTAAGCGCCCCCTGCTTGTCAGAAATGCTTTCTGTATCCCAGCCCTCTGCCTCCTCAGGGAGGTTTGTGTCTGGCCTCACACTGACTTCCCCTCACTGTGTCTCTTGCACAGTAATACACAGCTGTGTCCTCGGTGGTCACGGAGCTCAGCTGCAGGAAGAATTGGTTCTTGGACGTGTCTCTGGAGATGGAGGTTCGGCTCTTGAGAGAGGGGCTGTAGGCAGTGCTCCCATCATAACATATTATCCCCATCCACTTCAGCCCCTTCCCTGGGGGCTGGCGGATCCAGTTCCAGCAGTAACCACTGGTTGTGATGGAGAATCCAGACACAGTGCAGGTGAGGGAGAGGGTCTGAGAGGGCTTCACCAGTCCTGGGCCCGACTCCTGCAGCTGCACCTGGGACAGGACACCTGGGACAGAGAGAACACAGTGAGTCCTGGGCTCAGATGCAGGGTCCCCATCTCCTCACGTCTGAGCCCTGAGTCACTCACATCTGGGAGCTGACAGCAGTAAGAGGAAGAGCCACAGGGGAGTCATGTCCTCCAGGTGAGGTCCTTGTCCCCCAGAAAGCATTCTCCAGGGGGAGGAGGCCTGCATTTAAGTGGACGCCAACTGTGTGTGTGACTGGTGGCTGTGTGAGCATTTGCATAGGGGAGGTGTCTGCACATACAAAGGGAAGAGGTGAGGGAGGTTCTGGTCTCTGGAGCTTCTCCTGGAAGGAGGTGCTGACTGTGCCCTTAGAGAACCACGCCATCCTTGGGGTTCTGGTCAGGGTGCCAGGAACCTCTCCTTCTACACTAGGGGCTGTGCTGCAGGAGGTGGTCAGGAAGTAGGATATGGGCATGATCAGTGACTCCTTAGGGATAAGATCCATGTGCCTCTTCTCCCATGGGCTTGGATAGATATCAATTATATATATATATATATATATATATATATATATATATATATATATATATAGATTTAGATATATGTATAGTTTAACTATAGATATATCTGTAGATATAGATATAGTATAGATATAGAGATTGTATTCTTTATCCTTGCTTGAGGATTTTTTCATTTATTTTTAGAAAAATTGAAAAGAGATATATAGAAATTCAAAGAGAGAGAAGGGTAGAGATAGACAGACAGACAGACAGACAGACAGACATCCTCATTTGTTGTAGGAGGTTCATGTTCAGGGACCAGTAGTCCCACGTGACACTGTTTTTCATACAAAGTGATCAAAGTACAAAGTGATCAGAGAGAGAAATAATTAGAGAGAGAGAGAGACATTGATGTGCAATATAAATATTGAAAAGAGAGAAAGGAGAGAAAGAGAGAAATGATGGTGGAGAAGGTATTTATCTTTTGCCTCCCATATCTGCTAAGACTGGGAACCCATAACCCTGTCATATATTTGTTTTAATATATGTATTTTATTGATTTCAGAGAGGGAGGAGAGTGAGAGACATATAGAAACATCAATGATGAAAAGAATCATTGATCATCTGCTTCCTGTATGGTTACTACTGGGAATCAAGGCCACAACTCATGCAATTGCCCTGACCAGGAATGAAATCACAGGTTGAAGCTTAACCACTGTGAACACCAGCATGGCTTCATTCAGATTTGAAATATATGTTCAGTTAGTTTAGAATTCAACCTTGATGGCTCCTCAATTTTCCTTCAGCACTTAACGTCCTCACTTGTTGTAGGAGGTTAATGTTCAGGAGACCGGAAGTCCCATATGACACTGCTTCCCTTACAAAGTGGTCAGAGGACAAACTAAGATCAGACTGTGAGCCTAGAGCCAGTGGACCATGTGTTGGGGAGAGAGGAGCATCTGTAAGGGTCCCTGGGAAGCAGAAGCATGAACTAGAGACACAGACAGAGCTCCGGGGCCCTATTCCTTCAGGGCAGTTTGGTGCTGGACGTGTAGCAGCTGCACAGCCTTCTTTTTGGTGTTAATGCTCCACTCTCTGCTGTAGACCCAGTTCCATGCCTTGGGACCTAGAAAAACCTCCATCATGACCAGGTGTGTTGAGGGGAAGGTGTCAGAAATGGTTTAGGAATAATTAAGTTTAGGTGATGAAAATCTTGTTATTGGAGAGCTCATGTCTGCATGTGACCCTTGTGACCACTGTCCCCACAGGATGGGGGTCAACTGGAACCTGAACCTGACCCAGTGCCACATTGGGGGAGAGCTCCCTGGGAACATGAGTGAGATTAACCAAGACCGAGGACACACACATCCCGGGTTCCTGTCTCATTAGGTTGTCCTCTCCGTGTTGTGTAGCCAGTCCATGTTTCCTCCCCTCACTTTCCTCTGAAACAGCCACATGTTTCCTGGAGTCATGGAGACACTCTGTTGAGAGGGAGCAGGGGCACCAGCCATGTTTGTGTTGATTTTGTGTCTGACATCTTTCCTGGATTCTAGTTCTATTAGCGTCTCATACACTTTTTAAGGTTTTCTATGTACAAGATCCTGTCATCTGCTTACAGACAAGGAGAAACATTATAACTCTTTTCTCTCTGATTTGGACATTTGAAATGTCCTTTTCTTGCATAATTATTCTGACAAGGACTTCTTGTTTTGACAAATAGAACCAGTCACATGGAAGCCCTTGTCATGGTCCTGATGTAAGAAGAAAAGCTATGAAGTTTTCTGTGTGTTGTGCAATGTCACTTGTTGGCTTTTCAAATGTGGCCTCTAGTACATTGAGGTCCCTCACTTCTACACCTAGTCTGCCAAAGACTTTAATTCTGAAGCCATTCTCAATTTCAAAGGCTTTATTCTACATCTCTTTGTAGGACTGTATACTTTATCCTTCTTTCTGTGGATGAGATGTAGCACAGTTACTGGCTTACATACATTGAGCCATCCTTGCATGCTAGGATGGTATCCCCCTTGATGGTGTAAATGACCCTTTCAGTGTGCAGTTTAGTTTCCTAGCATATTGTAAAGTGTTTTCACATGTGATTTCACTAGGTATATTAACCTGTCATTTTTGAAAGTTTTTACTTGGCTTTGATATGAATGTAATGGTTATCTCAATAAATCTGTTTGGAAGTGTTGTCTCTTTCCTTAATTCTTGGAAGCATTCAAGAAGAATTGATAGAGAATTATTTATTCTTATTTGAAATTCTGATAGAATTCACCCTTGAGTTCATTTGGTCTTTATCTTTTATTTGGTGTAAGATTTTCACTATTACTTCAATTATATTTTCACATTTTGTAGCAATCTAGCAAAGTTTGGATTAAATTCCTCATTTGAGCTCCTACTTAGTGGACTGAGAAATACAACTGTTGATCTTCACAGGTTGTGGTCAGTGTTGAAATGATAGTTGCTTGCACAGCACATATTTATTTTACATGGCATTCAAGAGAATTAATATAACCACACCTCCTAATATAGAATTTGTAATGTACAATGTGTAATGGCATGAACAGTATTACATCACTGTTCATGTGTGAATGCCTGCCTTTTCAGAAAAGTGCGTGTGAGACTGTGTGTGTGTGACTGTGTGTATGGCTTTGTGTGTGACTGTGTGTGAGAGTGTGTGTGTGATTCTGTGTATGTGACTCTGTGTGTGTGTGACTCTGTGTCTTCTGGACAACCAGTAAGAAGATGGTATGGACACAGGGGTCCCATGGATGCTCCTCGGTTTCCAACATGCTCCGATGCACATCAAACCAGAGTGAAGCTAGAAAACCTTGACTATGGGAGGGAAGGTGGAGAAGGAGTTCTATGATGCACATCCCAGCCCTCAGGGTCACCTGTCCCCGCCGTGGGGTCAGCACTGCTTCTTGATGGACAACAGGGCCCTCGTGTGGGTGGATGTGTGGCTCCCTGTGCTTGGTGCACTGAGCTGACTGCTCTTCCGGGGTCAATGTGGACCCAGAGAAGATGGGTGAGGTATCAGCCCTGAGTGTGCTCAGGCCTTTCAGCAGAGGGAGGGCCTGTGATCTCCCTGCACAGGGAGTGTCAGACACTGAGGGATCTGGGTCCCTGAGGGAGGGATGCAGAACTGTGCACACAGCCCAATCCCATTGACTCAGCTGAGGATTTCTCACTCATCAGCAAAACACTGAAAAGAGTGAAAAAAGCCACTTTTAGAATTTGTGAAGGAGATTTGGTGAATTCCCTTCTTCACTGTTGTCTGCAGTGAGAACATGAGAAGGAAGAGCCCTCCCTGGAGGCAGCTGAGAGCTTGAGAGGAAATCCCTGAGCCCAACAGGAAGGCCCTTCCCTCCCCCCTCCCTCTGCCCCTGCTCCTGGGGCTGATCTCTGTGCTGTGGCCCCAGGTCGCCCCCTAGTGTCTGGGGCGCTCCCTGCTGCCTCCTCAGAGTTTTTGTCTGAGCTCACACTGTCTTCCTCTCACTGTGTCTGGCACAGTAATACAAGGCTGTGTCCTCGGTTCTCAGGCTGCTCATTTGCAGGTACAGCGTGTTCTTGGTGTTGTCTCTGGAGATGGTGAAGCGGCCCTTCACAGAATCAGCATAGTTTGTACTACCATCAGCAGTATTAATGCGTGAGATCCACTCCAGCCCATTCCCTGGAGCCTGGCGGACCCAGTGCATCCAGAAGTTGTTGAATGTGAATCCAGAGGCTGCACAGGAGAGTCTCAGAGACCCCCCAGGCTGCACCAGGCCTCCCCCAGACTCCACCAGCGTAACCTCACACTGGACACCTGCAAACACAGAGACACAGGAGCACTTAGAATCACATGGAAGCACAAACAGGCAAAGCCACAGGGCTCAGCGCTCCCCACTCCTGACAATGACCTTGGAAAATGATCAGGAGAAAAACACAGCTTGGCACCAAGTCCATGGTGGAGCCACTGAGTCCTGTCTTGGGTGCTTGGGTTCTGGGTGTCTCCCCAACATGCCAGGCAAGGGCCCCCTTTTATGAGCAGGATGAGAGCCCCATTTGCATGGAGTCTGCATATAAGGTGCAGCTGTGACTGTGGGCTGCATATATGACCTTTTCTACCTAGGGGGGATCACAGATCAGAAAGGACTCAAGGATGCTGGCCACATGGGGTCCTGTCCTGATCTGCCCTCCCTCTCTTCTTTCCTGAGATCCATCACCCTGACCCCATTCCTTTGGGGGTAGCTTCCAGGATTGAGAGTCCTCCTTACTCAGGGTTTTGATGAGAGCCCATGGGTGCTCCCCCAGAGGCACGTGGATGGGGCTTCCTCTTGCTACTTTTCACCCGTCATGTGCCATGTTGCTTTCTGGAGTTTGGGTATGAGAATTTGCATTAATTGATGTTTTTGTTTTGAAGCTAAAAGATTCTCCTTGTTATTTTCCTTAATCAGATCCTCCACAAAACTCTAACATATGCATGTGAGGAGGCAGGAGAGGTTGGGCCGCAGCCTCTGTCTCTAACCTGTTGCCACTCTCACAAGCACACAGCTGCCTCCCTTTAGCACACATTTCCCTCAACTTCCCTGCTGTTCCTGTGCAAAAGCCCTGTTTCCCAGCCTCTCACAGTGGAGAGTTTCAAACATTTACACATGGAGCCTGGCTGGTGATGGGTGCAGGCTGGAGGGGATCAGTGAAGATAAAAGAAGACAAATGAGATACTTTCAACAATAAAAAAGTATTAAATAAAAATAATTAATTAAAATGAAACAGGGTTTCCTAGCCCAGCTTAGTTTGCTTGTCCATAAAGAATACCCCTGAGAACCAAATGATCTTGAGTTTGATTCTGGTCAAGTGCACATACCTGGGTTGCAGGCTCCTCCCTTGCCCTTGCCATGGTTTGAGCACCTGCAGGAAGTACCCATTTGATGTGTTTCTCTCACATCCATGTTTCTTTATTCCCCTCCATCTTGTCCACTGTCTCTCTGAAAAGCAATGGAAAAATATCCTTGGATGAGGATGAAAAAGATAAAAAAGGAATATGTTGACTTTTGGTACAAAATCATGGGTAGAGAGTTGGAGCCCCTCATCGTCCTTTGTGGCAGGTGAGCACTTCCCTTCTTAAAGGAGAGCGGCCACTTGTGCCCATCCTCCCACAGCCCCAGGTGAGGACAGACGGATGCAGGGATCTGGGACTGAGGTCCATTGTTCCTCTGGGAAGGCAGCCACCACCACTTGGAAAGTGTGATCATGCTGGTGAAGGGATGGCATGGGCAGGTCAAACACCATGAAGACTAACCCCCCCAAAATCAATATCTTTTCATTGATGTCAGAGAGGAAAAGAGGAGAGAGAGCGATGGAAACATCAATGGTGAGAGAGAATCATCCATCCTTTGCCTCGTGCAAGACCCCACTGGGGGTCCAGGTAGCAGCCCAGGCTAATGCCCTAACCAGGAATCCAACCCGGTCCAGAATGGTGGCTGTTCTCTAATTTAGTTGTGCATTTTACATGTTTGAGAGAGGCAGGGAGAACATGCACTTGCCTCTGTCTCAAAATTGGTTCTCACCCCTTTCCAATTTTTTGGTTATCCTATTGGTTATCCCTTTAGGAGGCTTAGGTTATTGATTTAAAGATCTTTATTCTTTTTTTTTACAGCATTAACCAGTTTATTTTATTTTTTTTAATTTTTTTATTAAATTATTATCTGTGTACATATATTACCATTGCCCCCCCCCAAACATTTCCTCCCTCCCCAGAGTTTTGTGTCCATTGGTTATACTTATATGCATGTGTACAAGTCCTTCGGTTGATCTCTTATTTCCCCCATATTTCCCTCCCCTCCCCGCTGTAATTAGACAGTCTGCTTGTTGCTTTACTGTCGCTATATTTAACTTATGGTCCATCAGTTTATAATGTTCTTTATTATTCATAAATGAGTGAGGTCATGTGGTGTTTCTCTTTTATTGACAGGTTTATTTCACTCAGCATGATATTCTCCAACTCCATCCAGGTTGATGCAAATGATGAGAATTCCTTCTTTTTTATGGCAGCATAGTATTCCATTGTGTAGATGTACCACAGTTTTTTGATCCAATCATCTGCTGATGGACACCTAGGCTGTTTCCAAATCCTAGCTATTGTAAATTGTGCTGCTATGAACATAGGGGTGCATATATCCTTTCTGATTGGTGCTCCTATTTTCTTGGGATATATTCCTAGGAGTGGGATTACTGGGTCAAATGGGAGTTCCATTTTCAGTTTTTTGAGGAAACTCCATACTGTTCTCCACAGTGGTTGTACCAGTCTGCATTCCTACCAGCAGTGCACAAGGGTTCCTTTTTCTCCACAACCTCACCAACACTTATCGTTTGTTAATTTGTTAATGTTGGCCATTCTGACAGGTGTGAGATGGTATCGCATTGTTGTTTTGATTTGCATCTCTCGGATAAGTAGTGACTTTGAGCAGGTTTTCATGTGCCTCTTGGCTTTCCTTCTGTCGTCTATTGAGAAGAGTCTATTTAGTTCAATTGGCTCATTTATTTTTCTTTTATTGAGTTGAATAAGATGTTTGTAGATGTTGGAGATTAAACCTTTATCAGTAATATCATTTGCAAATATGTTCTCCCATACACTGGGCTTTCTTGTTGTTTTGTTGATGGTTTCTTTTGCTGTGAAAAAACTTTTTATTTTGATGTAGTCCCATTTGTTTATTTTCTCTTTAGCTTCCATTGCCCTAGGGGCAGTATCAGTGAAGAAGTTCTTTTGGCATATGTCTGAGATTTTGCTGCCTGTGGATGCCTCTAGTATTTTTATGGTTTCCCGTCTTATGTTTAAGTCCTGTAACCATTTCGAATTTATTTTTGTGTATGGAGTAAGTTGGTGCTCTAGTTTCATTCTTTTGCATGTATTTGTCCAATTTTCCCAACACCATTTATTTAAGAGACTGTCTTGACTCCATTGTATGCTCGTGCCTCCTTTGTCAAATATTAATTGAGCATATTGATTTGGGTTGATATCTGGATTCTCTATTCTATTCCATTGATCTATATGTCTGTTCTTGTGCCAGTACCAGGCTGTTTTGAGAACAGTGGCTTTGTAATACAGCTTGAAATCTGGTATTGAGATCCCTCCTACTTTACTCTTCTTTATCAGGATTTCTGATGCTATTCGAGGTCTTTTATTGTTCCAAATAAATTTTTGGAGAGTTCTTTCTAGGTCAGTGAAATATGCCATTGGTATTTTGATGGGGAGTGCATTGAACCTATAAATTGCTTTGGGAAGTATGGACATTTTAATGATGTTGATTCTACCAATCCATGAACATGGTATGTACTTCCATCTGTTTACATCTTCCTTTATCTCTTTTTTCAGTGTTGTGTAGTTTTCCATATATAGGTCTTTTACCTCCTTAGTTAAATTTATTCCCAGGTATCTTAATTTTCTTGGTGCGATGGTTGCTTTTTTGGTCTCTGATTCTGAAAATTCATTGTTGGTGTACAGGAATGCCATCGATTTCCTGGCATTAATTTTGTATCCAGGTACATTGCCAAATTCATTTATTAAATCTATTAGTTTTTTGATGGAGTCTTTTGGGTTTTTTATGTACAATATCATGTCATCTGCAAATAAGGATAACTTTACTTCTTCTTTTCCGATTTGGATGCCTTTTATTTCCTCTTCTTGTCTAATTGCAAACAAGTACTTCCAGTACAATGTTAAACAGGAGTGGTGAGAGTGGGCATCCCTGTCTTGTTCCTGTTCTAAGAGGGAATGGCTTTAGTTTTTGCCCATTGAGTATGATGTTGGCTGTGGGTTTATCATGTATAGCTTTTATTATGTTGAGGTATGATCCTTGTACTCCCACCTTGTTGAGATTTTTTATCAGGAAAGGGTGTTGGATTTTATCAAATGCTTTTTCTGCATCAATTGATATGACCATATGATTTTTATCTTTCAATTTGTTTATGTGATGTATCACATTTATTGATTTGCGGATATTGTACCATCCTTGCATTCCGGGAATAAATCCTACTTGGTCATGGTGTATGATCTTTCTGATGAGCTGCTGGAGCTGATTTGCTAGAATTTTGTTGAGTATTTTGGCATATATGTTCATGAGGGATATTAGCCTGTAATTCTCTTTCATTGAGTTGTCTTTATCTGGTTTTGGTATTAGGGTGATTCTGGCTTCATAAAAGGAGTTTGGCAGGGTTCCTTCCTCTTGAATTTTTTTGAATAGTCTGAGGAGGATAGGTATTAGTTCTTCCTTGAATGTTTGGTAAAACTCTCCTGTGAAGCCATCTGGCCCTGGGCTTGTGTTTGCTGGAAGCTTTTTGATGACTGTTTCAATTTCTTCCCAAGTAACTGGTCTATTGATATTTTTAGATTCTTCCTGATTGAGTTTTGGAAGGTTGTATTTTTCTATGAATATGTCCATTTCTTGCAGGTTGTGCAATTTGTTGGAATAGAGTTGCTCATAGTATTTTGTAACAATCCTTTGTATTTCGGTAGGGTCTGTTGTTATTTCACCTCTTTCATTTCTGATTTTGTTTATTTAGGTATTTAGGTATTTGTTTATTTAGGTCTCTTTGTTTCTTGGTTAGCCTGGCTAGAGGTTCATCAATCTTGTTTATCCTTTCAAAGAACCAGCTCTTGGTTTTGTTGATGTTGTGTATTGTTTCTTTGGTCTCTATGTCGTTTATCTCTGCTCTAATTTTTATTATTTCTTTCCTTCTGCTTACAGTGGGCTTTTATTGTTGCTCTTTTTCTAACTCTTTGAGTTTTAGAGTTAGATAATTTGTTACCTTTTTTCTTGTTTTTTTGCAATAGGCTTGTAGAGATATGAACTTCCCTCTCAAGACTGCTTTTGCTGGGTCCCATAGATTTTAGATTGTTGTGTTTTCATTGTCATTTGTTGCCAGGATGTTTTTAATTTCTTTCTTGATTTCTCTGGTAATCCAATCCTCGTTTAATAGCATGCTGTTTAGTCTCCATGTGTTTGATTTCTTTGGATTATTTTTATTGTAGTTAATTTCCAGTTTTATGCCACTATGATCTGAAAAGATGCTTGATATCATTTCTATCTTCTTGAATTTGAAGAGACTTTGCCTATGTCCCAACATGTGGTCTATCTTTGAAAATGACCCACTTGCACTTGAGAAGAATGTGTATTCTGTGGCTTTGGGGTGGAATGTTCTGAAGATGTCGATTAATTCCATCTGGTCTAGTGAGTCATTTAGGATTGATATTTCTTTGCTGATTTTTTGTTTAGGTGATTTGTCTAAATGTGACAGTGGGATATTAAAATCTCCTACTATGATTGTATTACAATCAATCTCTCCCTTAATGTCCTCCAGCAGTTTTTTTTTTTTTATGTATTTGGGTGCTCCCACATTGGGTGCATATATGTTTACCAGGGTTATTTCTTCTTGTTGGATTGCTCCCTTTAGTATAATGAAGTGGCCTTCATTATCTCTTTTTATGTCCTTCACTTTGAGATCTAATTTGTCAGATATAAGTATTGCTACCCCAGCCTTTTTTTCATTTCCGTTCGCCTGGAAAACCTTTTTCTATCCCTTCACCCTCAGCCTGTGTGCATCTTTTTTTCTGAAGTGTGTTTCTTGTAGACAGCATATATATGGGTATTGCTTTCTTATCCAATCTGTTACCCTATATCTTCTGATTGGAGCATTTAAACCATTTACATTTAAAGTTATTATTGATAAGTAGGTATTTGATGCCATTTTTATTCTATACCCCTGTGTTCCTTCTTTGCTTCCTATTTCTTTATTTTTACAGTAAACCCTTTAGCATTTCTTGCATTGCTGGTTTGGTGGAGATAAATTCCTTTAGTCTTTTTTTTGTTTGTGAAGCTCTTGATTTCATTTTCAATCTTGATTGATAGCCTTGCTGGGTACAGTATTCTTGGATTCAGACCCTTCCTTTGCATGACTTTGTATATGTCATCCAATTCCCCTCTGGCCTGATGAGTTTCTGTGGAGAAATCAGTTGCTAGTCTGATGGGGGTTCCTTTATATGTAACCTGTCTCTCTCTGGCTGCTTTTAAGATTCTTGCTTTGTCATTGGTATTTTGCAATTTAATTATAATGTGCCTAGCTGTTGGTCTTTTGGGATTCATTTTCCTTGGGACTCTGCGAGCTTCTTGAATTTGTGTGGGTTTTTTCTTCTCCATCTCAGGATAAGTTTTTTGTCATTATATCTTGAAACAGTTTTTCTATGCCTTCCTCTGTTTCCTTTCATTCTGGAACCCCTATTATTCTAATATTGTTTTGTTTTGTAATGTCCCAAAGTTCCCGTAGGCTCTCTTCCTGCTTTTTAGTTTGTTTTTTTTTCTAGCAGCTGCTCTAATTGGGTATTTTTTTCCATTTTGTCTTCTAGCTCACTGATTCAGTCCTCTGCTTCATCTAGGCTATTTTTGATGCTTTCTATTGAGTTCTTTACAGTAGCTATGTCATTTTTCATTTCTTCTTGGTTCTTCTTCATTTCCTCTTGGGTCTTACTCATATTGTCAAATTTGTCTTCCATTCTTTTTAGACATCCTATGATCATTACTCTGAATTTTTGCTCTGGTAGGTTGCTTGCCTCTAACTCGTTTCCTTCCTTTTCTGGTGATGCCTGCTTTTCTTTGATTTGTGGGCTGTTTCTTTGTCTCCCCATGGTCTCTCTTTCCAAGATGTCTGCGTATGTAGATCTCCCTCTTCTGTGTTGATTTAAAGGCACAAAATACAACACAACCAGGTACAACACACAAGGCACTGAACAGAAATGTATTTGCAGTGTTTTAACCTTCAATAAAGATGACCACTAGGGAAATGCAACTTAGGGGATAGGAGAGAAAGAAGAAGAGTAAAGAGTGAAGGGGGGGGGGGAGAAAAAGAAAAAGATAGGAAAAAGGAATGAAAGAAGAAAAAAAAGGAGAGTCAAGATGAAATTGGGAAACAGGGAGAGAAAGAGAGAGAGAAAGAGAGAAAGTAGGAGAGAGAGAGAGAGAGAGAGAGAGAGAGAGAGAGAGAGAGAGACTAAGAGAGAAAAGGGGAACAAACTGTATATATGGGAAGATAATTTCAGTAGAGCAACCACTAACCCCAGCAAATGCTGGCAACAGTACCTGTCGAATAATACAATCTACAACACCCACAATATCCAGCAAAGTAAAAAACAAACAAACAAACAAACAAAAACAAATCAAATACAAAAGTATCAAGCAACAACATCAATTAAAGATTAAGCAAAATAATCTCACCAAAAGCATAAAAATACAATATAATCAATATTCACACAAACATCATCAAAAGGACATAGGAAAACACTTTTTTTTTTTTTTTGCTAGTTAATACAGCTCAGAGAGGGGTGTGTATGCACTTGCCCCAGTGGATTGGAAATTAGTTATATAAGTAGGGTAGAAATTTTAGCTGGGGGGAGACAGAAAGAGTAGGGGAAATCTAAAGCAGGAATGGGTTAAGATAAACAGGATAGCATAAGGGGGAAAGTTTGGAAGAAAGTGATGTTGCAAAGGTCTTATTAAGATAGGGTTAAAAGAAAAATGAATATAGAATCAAGAACACTAATTCCAATGTAAAATAAAGAGACAATAAATTGGCACTTTAAAAAAAAAGAAAGAAATAAAAAGGAAACAAAAAAGTTAAAATAGCAATAGTAATAATGCTGATTGAACCTAAAAATGTAATAATTAAAAAGGTAAAATCAAAATAGGAAAAAAGGAGACAATTCGTTTCTTAAGTAAAAGATGCTAAAAATGACAATTAAAATAAAAAATAATTAGCAAAAAAAAATGTGCAGTTGTGAAGGCCATTCACTTCCTCCGTTATTCTGTTTGGCGTGCCTGTTTCAGTCCAGACAGTATTGCAGTTTCCTGCGTTCCTCTGCACCTCAGTGTTGTAAGCTAGTCCTTAATTTTAAGATGTTGATTTCTTAGTTTCTTGGTTTTTGATTAAATAAAACTAGTGATAAATCAATTTGTACTCCAGCCCTTAGTGGGAGTGTTTCTGGATTTACATTCTCATTTTTTTGGCTATTCTAGCCTTTTTCTATGGAATTCAATACTGATTTTGCCTTGGAACTGAATTGCAGCTGGTCTCTTTCTGGCGCTGCTTCCCAGTTTCCAGAAAAGCAGTTTACCCCTGCAACCTCTCAGGGCCAGCCAATCAGGGTGGCCTCTCCTTTGTAATCAGAAGCAAAGGGTTGCAGGGGAGCCAGCCTTGGTGGGCAACAGGCCAGTCTGCGCGCACTTACATACAGACTGTATACCTTTGCAACTATGTTCTCCCTCTGTGTCAGATCAGAGTGGGTTGCTCTCTGGAGAACCCTACAATTGGCAACCCTGAGGATCCCGTCCACTCTCTTGGGTCACGCCAGACCCAACCGTGGAGGGCTTTTGTGGACACAGATTTCCGAGGTCCCAGCGTGGTCCCAGCACGCGATCTCAGCGCGCAGTCCTAGCGCGCAGTCCCAGCGTGCAGCTTTTGTGTCTGCTACTGCTGCTGCTGGGACACAGGCACTTGCTTATCCCTGGTAAAATCCAACCTTTCTGTGGAATCCGAGTGTCCGCATCGATCAGGGGCCCACAGCTAGCTGCTCAGTGATCTCCAGAGTTGTGGCTTTTTCAGATCTCAGATACGATCCCCAGTTGCAGCTCTGATGTGGATGCGAGAGGCAGCATCTATGCCGCCATCTTAGCCAGTCAGCATTAACCAGTTTAAAATGCACCTTTGAAAGAGGAACAGATGTCCATGAGGGTATTCCTAACTGGAATGTGTGACTTGATGAGCTGGTGAGAAAAATGAAAGAACTCATGTGCTGATGTTGTCCCTTTGATCTTGCCTCTTAGTAGAAAAAGATGCATCTTCATAAAACTCTATATCCATGTTAGTAATTTCATCAGAGAGAACACAAAAGGGCTTTGGATTTCTTCCCTGTGATGATGTTCCTAGATAGGACTAGCATTTCACTTGGTGGACTCGGAAAAGTAGCTCTCCCTCCTCATGTGGGTGGGCATCATCCAATCTGCAAGCAGCGCTGTGACTGAGGTCCTGCAGCCCTAGGCTGTCTCTTCCTAGAGTTGTGGAATTTTTGGACTGGAACCCGGATTCTTGGAATCAAAGAATGAATCCACGGACGGAAAGTGGCATAGCAAAGGTGGACATTTATTGAAGAACAAGTACAGACTCCCTCGTGGGGAGGGGAGAGGGTCCCCAAGATCTTTATTCTTATCTAACAAACATTTAATGCTATCCATTTCCCTTCAAGCACTACTCTAGCTGCATCGCACAAAATTGATATTTTTTAATTTCATTTTCATCCAATTTGGGAATAGATTTTCTGTTAGAGTAGAATTCTACATTGGTGACTTCTCAATTTTTCTTCAGCTCTTTGAGTCAATTTTCCATTGTCTTCTGGTTTTGGTAGTTTTTTATGTGACCTTTGATGTTTGTATTAATCTTGTTCCTTGACTCCTGTGTGTGTGTGTGTGTGTGTGTGTGTATGTTTTGCTGGTAATCAAAGGAAGGGATGTAGTGGGATTACATGAAATTCACTGGTGATAGATGAAGGAGGTGGAGAAAGCAAGCGGGGAGACCTCTGGGATAGGGTACAAAGTGAAATGATGGACAGGTGCATCTTTTACAGGATGGATACAGGAGAGTTTAAGATAATTAGCAGTTGATGATTAATTTGATAACAATCACAATAAGGGAATGTCCTGGTGCCATTTGGTGTGCCCTGAGAGGTCTAAAAAAACCGCAGGAAGTTACAAGTTACCAGGTCATTAATTAATATGTTATCTTAGAGGCACAAAGACAAATGGGCTCAGTAAAGATCTAAGTTGATCTTTGCCATGGAAAATACTGGCCAGGACATGACTATACACCATAACCTGTGTGTAGTTAAATATTTAATTCTCAGACCATCTTTTGTGGTTATGTGAGGTCTCTGAGTTTGTACAACCACCATGCAGGCCAACCCTGAGCTTGTCAGATCAGCATGTGGCCTCATTTGTCCTTAGAAAGAGTCCCCTTTTTGTTCACAAACACAATCCCTAACACTAAACCTAGGACTGTGCTTCCTCTGAGTTCTGTGTCTGACCCTGAAAGCAAAACTATTTTAAGATAGAGCAAGAAATTCTGTCTTTGCTCAACTCTCCACCTGCTCCTGGTTCTGGCCATTTCCTGGTATTGAGTGCCCCCTGGTAACAAGGATGATCCCTGCAGCCCAGCCCAGCTGTCTCCTCAGGGAGTTTTATGTCTGGGCACACACTGACTTCCCCTGACTGTGTCTCTGGTACAGTAATACACGGCCGTGTCCTCAAGGGTCATGGAGCTCAGCTGTAGGGAGACCTGGTTTTTGGACGTGTCTCTGGAGATGGAGGTTCGGCTCTTGAGGGAGGGGCTGTAGGCAGTGCTTCCATCATAACATATGCACCCCATCCACTCCAGCCCCTTCCCAGAGGGCTGGCGGACCCAGCTCCAGCAGTAACCACTGGTGATGGAGTAACCAAAGATTGCAGGTGAGGGAGAGGGTCTGCGAGGGCTTCACCAGTCCTGGGCCCGACTCCTGCAGCTGCACCTGGGACAGGACACCTGGGACAGAGAGAACACAGTGAGTCCTGGGCTCAGATGCAGGGTCCCATCTCCTCACTTCTGAGCCCTGAGTCACTCACATCTGGGCGCTGACAGCAGGAAGAGGAAGAGCACAGGGGAGTCATGTCCTCCAGGTGAGGTCCTCGTCCCCAGAAAGCATTCTCCAGGGTGAGGAGGCCCTGCATTTAAGTGGACGCCACCTTTATGTGTGTCTCGTGGCCGTGTGGGCATTTGCATAGGGGAGGTTTCTGCACATACAAAGGGAAGAGGTGAGGGAGGTTCTGGTCTCTGGCGCTTCTGGAAGGAGGTGCTGACTGTGTTCTCAGAGAAGCAGGCCCTCCTTGGGGTCCTGGTCACCGTGCCCAGGGGCCTCTCCTTCCACACCAGGGACTGTGCTGCAAGCGGTGGTCAGGAAGTAGGATGTGGGCACAGTTGGTGACTCTAAGGATAAAATCAATGAGGCTCTGTTTCCATGGATTTCGATAGATACAGATACACTGGAGGCCCCATGAATGAAATTCTTGCAAGGGGCTTGGCACCCCTTGATCCGTGGTTTCATCCAGAAGGACAACTGGTCTAATTGATATATTATGCTTTAATTATTATATATGGTTTAGATGTAGATATAGATATGGAGATAAAATAATAGATCTCTTTTTATTTATCCTCACCTATGAATATGTTCATTGATTTATAGATATAGATGAAGTGATTGATATAGAGATAAAGATGCGGTTGAAGATGTATTTGTAGATCTATGTGAAGGTATAGATAGATATTTTCTTTATCTTCACCGGAGGATATATTCATTAATTTTTAGAAAGTAAAGGAGAGAGAGAGAGAGAGAGAAGAAAAGAGAGAAATATTGATGTAAGAGAGAAATATTGATCAGTTGCATCCCACATATGACTCTACTGTGAATCAAATCTGCAACATTTTTATGTATGTATTTATTTTTTATTAAATTTTTTATTGATTTCAGAAAGGAAAGGAGAAGAAGAGAGAGATAGAAACATCAATGATGAAAGAGAATCATTGATTGCTTCCTCTATGGTTACTAGTAGGAATCCAGCCCACAATGCAGGTAGATTCCCTGACCAGGAATGGAATCACAGGTTGAAGCTCAACCACTGTGCACACCAGCATGGCTTCATTCAGATTTGAAATATATGTTCAATTAGTTTAGAATTCAACCTTGAATGCTACTCAATTTTCCTTCAGCCCTTAACATCCTCATTTGTTACAGGAGATTCATGTTCAGGAGACCAGAAGTCCCATGTGACACTGCTTCCCTTACAAAGTGATCAGAGGACAAACTAAGATCAGACTGTGATCCTAGAGCCAGTGGACCAAGTGTTGGGGAGAAAGGAGCATCTGTAAGGGTTCCTGGGAAGCAGAAGCATAAACTAGAAAGACTCAGACAGAGCTCCCGGGTCCTAATCCTTCAGCGCAGTTTGGTGCTGGATGTGTAGCAGCTGCACAGCCTTCTTTGTGGTGGTCATTTTCTACTCTCGGCTGTAGATCCAGTTCCATGCTTTGGGTCGTAGAAGACAGTAATCATGACCAGATCAGTGTAGGTGAAGTTGTTTGTGTCAATGGGGCGTAAACTATTTGTAGTTTTGGAAATGCTATCTAATAAAGAGGGAATATGCTAATTGACCCTCATGCTGTTGCAAAAGATGGCAAGCACCCACAGCCAATAAGGAGGGAACATGCTAATTGACTGTCACGCCCTCAAAGTTGGTGGCGTTCAGAGCCACAAGATGGTGGCATCCATTTCCCTCAGCACAGCTGGGGCAGCAGGTGTGTGGCAATGTTGGGCCCACCTCAAGGCAGGCCTGGCCACTCCATGTGCCTGCCTCCAGATACCCCCAGTCCCCTCAGCTCTCTAGTTGCCCAGGTCCAGCCCAAGGTGCAGTTAAGCCTTGGATGGCAAATGCCCAGCCACCCAGGGCCGCTCAAGTCTCAGGTAACCAGCGTTGGCCAATGTTTACACTGCGGATAGTGGCAGCAGCAGAAGTGTGATGTGGGCGTTACCTTCCAATGATTGTTGGGCTGCCTTCTGCCTCTGAGGGCTCCTGGACTGTGAGAGGGGACACACTGAGCTGAATGACCCCCTAGAGTGCACCAATTTCCGATGCAGGCCTCTAGTTTAATTATAAATAGTCTTTATGTAAAACACTGATATGAAGGAAGATATAAAAATAATTTTTATATGAAGAGAATTATTTTTCTCTGATAATTAATGCAGAATATATAGATCATCCAGATAATCAACCGTTACTGGATCCAGTGGATCTAATGCCATAGAAACCTGGTCAGACTTGTTGACTCCGCCTTGTTCTCATCAACAGGGTCTGAGTCCACGTGGACACGTGACATGGTTCGAACTGGGGAGCAGGAGGGCATGTGGGGTTTTCCTGCTTCATCAGCAGCTCATTTCAGAGGCACCATGTCCTCCCCTTCCAGTGCCTCCTCGGGTCTGTGTGTGGCCCTGGGAAGTGCCGTCACCGTGTCCCTACATGATGGGCAACCCTGGGCTCTGAAGCCCATTCACTGGATGGACCATGTGCAACATGGGAAAAGCCACCCGGAGCCTGGAGGGGAGTTACCATGGACGGAGATTCGCTGTGTCTGAGCAGGCACATCTCCAGGATCTTTCCTTCATTGTGCTGTCATTTCCTCATTGTCCAACCAGTTCCATTTGCCTCTCTCTGCCCTGAAATAGCCACACATCACATCTGGAGTCCTTCAGGAGAGAAAGCATTGGCTTGAAGACTAACCCAAGTTCCAGGTTCCAGGTGAGGTCCAAACTACTGTGCCTGCACCCCAGACAGAGGTGTGTCATGGCTCAATTCCAAACAGATTACCATGTGCAAACACACACACACATGCATACTCACACTCTCACACACCACTTCCATCTCCCAGGAATGAAACCACTCCTCAGGTTCCCGAGGGACCGTGGAGGCCCTGAATCTCAGGGGACTGTGATGGCTGGACCCTGACCTCAGGAATATCCAGGTTCTCATCTCAGGGGCCTGTGGGTGACCTTACATGAAAGGACTTTGGAGATGGTTAAGGTGGGACCAAGGTGCTAAGGGTGCTGACGTGGGGGTCACCCTGGGCAATCTGCTGGGACCTACCTGTAACCACAGGGACCCCTTCATTGGCAAACAATGCAAATAAGGCCCAAGGTTTTGTGATGATTGAAGCCAGACTTTAGGGTGGGTTTGCACATCCACCAGGTGAATGAGGAACAGGAGGGAAGTGTGTGGTAGGGAGACAGGGCACTGTGGTGGGAGGTCCTGGGTGATTATCTTTGTCATGATGGCCCAGGTGGGTTTGAGAGAGGGAAAGGTAGCAACAGATGGGCCTGTGAGATAGAATGTTGGGGGCAGAGGTCTGAGGTCAGCACACAGGGGCCTGGGCTGTGCTGGGGTCTCTCTTGGTGGGGACATTTCCCAAATTCCAAACAACCAGAGCCCTGAGGATGGTTTCCTTGTAGAGAAAGAGACACAGAAAATAAAAGACTTAATGAAGGAGAATCCTCACTTCCTGACTCCATGTCACCTGGGAACACAATGCCCTTCTTCACTGTTGTCTGCAGTGAGAACATGAGAAGGAAGAGCCCTTCCTGGAGGCAGCTGAGAGCTTGAGAGGAAATCCCTGAGCCCAACAGGAAGGCCCTTCCCTCCCACTTCCCTCTGCCCCTGCTTCTGGGGCTGCGCTCTGTGCTGTGGGCCCTGAGCGCCCCATGGTGTCCTGGACGCTCCCTGCAGCCCAGCCCTGCTGTCTCCTCAGAGTGGTTTATGTATGGGCTCACACTGACTTCCCCTTACTGTGTTTCTTGTACAGTAATACATGGCCGTGTCTTCAGCTTTCAGGCTGCTCATTTGCAGGTACAGCATGTTCTTGGCGTTGTCTCTGGAGATGGTGAAGCGGCCCTTCACAGAGTCCGCGTAGTATGTGCTACCGCCATCAGGATTAATGTATGCGACCCACTCCAGCCCCTTCCCTGGAGCCTGGCGGACCCAGCTCATATAGTAGCTACTGAAGGTGAATCCAGAGGCTGCACAGGAGAGTCTCAGAGACCCCCCAGGCCGCACCAAGCCACCCCCAGACTCCACCAGCTGCACCTCACACTGGACACCTGCAAACACAGAGACACAGGGGAACTTAGAATCACATGGAAGCACAAACAGGCACAGGCACAGGGCTCAGCCCTCTCCACTCCTGATAATGACCTTGAGAAATGATCAGGAGAAAAGCACAGATTGGCACCAAGTCCATGGTGAGGTTGTTGGGGTCCTGTCTCAGGTGCTTGGGTTCTGGGTGTCTCCCCAACATGCCGGGCAAGGGCCCCTTTTATGAACAGGAGGAGAGCCCCATTTGCATGGATTCTGTATATAAGGTGCAGCTGTGACCCAGGGCTGCATGCCTGACCTTGTCATCCTAGTGGCAACCCCAGATGGGAAAGGACTCAAGGATGCTGGCCACAGGGGTCCCGTCCTGATCGGTCCTCCCTTCCTCTTTTCCTGAGACCTGTCACCCTGACCCCATTCCTTTGGGGGCAGCTTCCAGGATTGAGAGTCCTCCTTCCTAGGGTTTTGATGAAGACCCAGGAGTGCACCCCTAGAGGCGTGTGGATGGGACTTCCTCTCACTCAACTTCACCCTCCGTGGGCCATGTTGCCTTTCTGGGGTTTGAGAATAAGAATTTAATTGAATAAAGCTTTTACTTTGAGACTGAAAGATTCTCCTTGTTATTTTCCACAACGAGATCTTCCACAAAACTCTAACATATGCATGTGAGGAGGCAGGAGAGGCTGGGCTGGACGCTGTGCCCGCAGCCTCTGTCTCTAACCTGCTGCCACTCTCATAAGAACACAGCTGCCTCCCGAAACCACACATTTCCCTCAGTTTTCCTGCTGTTCATTTGCAAAAGCCCTGTTTCCCAGTCTCTTACACTGGAGTTCCCATCATGAACACATGGAGCCCTGATGGATGGTGGTGCCTGGCTGGCTGGCGGGGGTCAATGAGAGACATATGTGATACTTTCAACAATAAATTATTATCCTAATAATAAAAGTCCAGGGTAGTAACTTGTAAAGACCCATCATGCCCAGAGGCTGACTAACTGGAAGTCATGCTGGGTTGCCATGGCGACCTTCAGAGCTGCTGCCACATGCTGTGGGCTGGCCCGGTCAGCTCCCTCCAGCCCACAGAGACTGGTGAGCTGCAGCTGGTGGAAAGCAGTGAGCCCAGGCCCAGTGGCCCCGCGATCTTGGGGCATTCACGGGTTAAACACGCCAGGATCAGCCGCCCCTCATCCCCAGGCACGGAAGCTGCTCCGCTGACCAACCTGCACTGCACTAGGGACCTGTTTGGCATGTGGCTTGGGGTCTTGGGACTCTAGCCTGCAGCCACAGGAAGTCTCCCTCTCCCCAGAATTAGGAGCACTAGCCCAGGTCTACCCAGGGGCCTGGTCCTGACTGGGGGGGGGGGGGAGGTTGATTCCTGTAGGCAGGGGTTTGGTCCCCTAGCATTAGCAGTAGGAGACCAGTGCCTTTGTTATTGCTGTGTGCCAGGGTATTAATTGGACTAATGCCTGGCAAATCTTTTAGGAGAATTCTGTCTGGGTTTCCTCAAATTCCCTCAGCACCTAATAAACCCTCTGTAAAGGCACAGAACAAGTGAGGCGCTGCTAAACCAGCCAGGCCAGCCCTGGCACGGGCACTCGGGCACCTGGGCTCTGGGGTGCTGGGGCTCTCCCAGCAGCTCGGTCTCTCCTCTTGCTCAGTCTCCTTCTCCCAGCTGCCACCTGGGCCTGAAGGGTTTCCTCCTGCTCTGGCCCATGGCATGGTGAGGACCCAGAGGGGAGGGCAGCGGCCATGCTGTGGGGGCTCCCCCTCTGGTGGCAGGGCCTGGGAGCTGGTGGTTCCTGCAGCTGCTCTCCTGCGCCTGGGACTGCAGGGGCCACAGGGAGAGCACTGCGCATGGACGAGGGAGCAGGGCCACGGTTTCCTCTTCAGAAGTTACTGGGAGACTGAAACCACAGAAGTCCCAGGGAGAAGCAGGCATCCTCCCTCCCCCACCACCTCGCCAACATAAAGGCCCGATGCCCGACTCCTTTCCTGTCTCCATCCAGCAGGGCTGACCTGCTGAGGGATCTTCCCTGTGCTTCTCAGGGATGTCAATCATGAGCAGAATAGACACTCCATGTCCCCTTGGCGTGAGTGCATCATGAACATCTGCACCTGCTGTTGTGCCTCTGCTTCTGGATGGTGTCGAGGATTCAGAGTGCTGGGGGCATGATGACAAGACAGGGCCTGTCACCCTGTGGGTCCCTCTTCTGTAGCTTTGGGGTCACACTCATGTGGTGCCCATGGTCCAGCATGCAGGGAGCTGCACTGTTGAGTCCTTAGAGCCTCTTGTTGGATTCAGGTGACGAGGGTCAGAAGATTCAATGTTAGAACACCTTATGGCACAATGTGCATGAAAGAGGCTCTCTACCCTCTGTTCACGTGAGAAAGTTGTCTCTCTTCACAACGGACTTTTCTGCCTCAGAGACTCGGACGTGAGTGGAGAATCAGGACCCAGAGGTTCCCTGAGGGAAACTGTGACATGAGGAGGAAACACACAGGAATCAACCCAAACCTCCAACTGCATCTGCTGCTGCCATAGTCCTTGTGTTCCGGGACCCTGAGCTTCCCCTGGTGGTCAGAGATATTCCTGGAGGGAGATTTTTGTCTGGGCTCACACTGACTTCCCCTCACTGTGCCTCTTGCACAGTAATAAGTGGCCGTGTCCTCAGTGGTCACAGAGCTCAGCTGCAGGAAGAACTGGTTCTTGGACGTGTCTCTGGAGATGGAAGTTCGGCTCTTGAGGGAAGGGCTGTAGAAAGTGTCTCCATCATACCAGATATTCCCTATCCACTCTAGCCCCTTCCTTGGGGTTTGGCGGATCCAGTTCCAAGAGTAACCACTGGTTGTGATGGAGAATCCAGAGACAGTGCAGATGAGGGAGAGGGTCTGCGAGGGCTTCACCAGTCCTGGGCCCGACTCCTGCAGCTGCACCTCGGACAGGACACCTGGGACAGAGAGAACACAGTGAGTCCTGGGCTCAGATGCAGGGTCCCCATCTCCTCACGTCTGAGCCCTGAGTCACTCACATTGGGCGCTGACAGCAGTAAGAGGAAGAGCCACAGGGGAGTCATGTCCTCCAGGTGAGGTCCTCTTCCCCCGGAAAGCTTTCTCCAGGGGGAGGAGGCCTGCATTTAAGTGGATGCCAAGTGTGTGTGTGTGTCTGGTGGCCTTGTGGGCATTTGCATAGGGGAGGTGTCTGCACATACAAAGGGAAGAGGTGAGGGATGTCCTGGTTTCTGGGGCTTCTCCTGGAAGGAGGTGCTGACTGTGCCCTCAGAGAACCAGGCCCTTCTTGGGGTCCTGGTCACCGTGCCCGGGGGCCTCTCCTTCCACAGCAGGGGCTGTGCTGCAGGAGTTGGTCAGGACGTGAATGTGGGCACAATCAGTGGCTCCTGAGGGATAACAATGTGACTCTGCTTCCATGGATATAGATATAGATATATAGATATAGATATAGATATAGATATAGATATAGATATAGATATAGATATAGATATAGATATAGATGATATAGATATAGATATAGATGATAGAGATAGAGGTAGAGTAAGGATAGATATAGATATAGTTATAAATATTTAGAGTTTTCTTAATTTTTAGAAAAAAAGAGAAAGGGAGCAGCATAGAAAGATAGAAACATCCATGAGAGAGAATCATTGATTGGCTGCTTCCTACCTTGGCCTCCTCTGGGGGTGAAGACCAACAACCCCATCAAGTACCCACACCAGGAATCTAACCAGTGACTTCTTGGGTCCCAGGTTTGGTCAATGCAGAGCCACAGAAGTCAGGCTGGATCTTCTTTGCTTTTTCCTCACCTGAGGATATGGTCATTGATTTTTAAAGGGAAATTAAATAAGAGAGGGAATGACAGAGAGAAACACTGATGTGAGAGAGAAACATAGATTGGTTGCCTCCCATATATATCCATATTGCGAATCAAGCCTACAACATTCTCATTTATTTATTTATTCATTTAACTATATTTTTATTGATGTTAGATAGGAAGGGAGAGGGATAGGGAGAGAGAAACATCAATGATGACAGATAATCATTGGTTGGCTGCCTCCTTCATGCTTCACACTGTGGATGTTGTTCCCATCCTGGCCATGTGCCCTGACTGTGAATCTACCAGTTAATTTCTGGCTCCTTGGTTGATGCTCAACTACTGAGCCATGCTGCCTGGGGTGTCCCTGCCCTTTTAGGATTCATGGAGCTCCCTGTGCACCTGGGCTCTGGTCAGCAGGATGTTGTCAGGAAGTAGAACGTGGGAACAATCAGTGACACCTTTGGGGATAAAATCAATAAGGCTCTGCTTCCATGGATTTCAATAGCTATAGATATACTAGAGGACCAATGCATGATATTCGTGTCAGGGGCTTGGTCCCCACCACTTCCATGGTTTTATCCAGAAGGGCACCTGGTCTAATTAGCATATTATGCTTTTATTATAGACTAAAGAGCCGGTGCATGAAATTCGTGCCTGGTGGAAAGGTTCCCTCAACTCAGCCTGCACCCTCTCCAATTGGGAAACCCTTGCAGGATGTCCAATTGTCAGAAGGCAGACAACCCTCTCACAATCTGGGACCACTGGCTCCTAACTGCTCATCTGCCTGCCTGACTGATTGCCCATAACTTCCTCTGCCTGCCAGCTTGATCACCCATAACCACCCTCTTCTGCTGGCCTGTTTGTCCACAACTGCCCTCCCCTGTGGCTCAATTTGGTTCTGATTGGTTGGTTCTTATGCCAGCGTCAAAATCGTTGCCACCTAGGCAGACATTGGTTTTTCACAGCATCCAGATTTGGTTCTCATTGGTCAGTTCCTATGCCAGTCAGTGTTAGAAGCTCCACCTCATAAGCAGCCATTGGTTCTGCACAGCACCTTTATTTGGTTCTGATTGGTCATTTTTTATACCAGTCAGCTTCAAGAATTCCAACTCCTAGAGAGCCATTGGATCCCCAAAGTACTTAGATTTGGTTCTCATTGGTTGGTTTCTATGCCAGTTCATCATTAAGTTCATTTGGTCCTTTGCTTCTATTTGGTGCTAGGTTTTCACTATTACTTCAGTTACACATTCTAATTTTGTAGCTATCTAGCAAAGTTTGGATTTTAAATTCTTTATTTGAGCTTCTATTAAGTGGACAGAGAAACACAACTGTTGATCTTTACAGGCAGTGGTCAGTGCTTGAGCTCCACATATTTATTTCATATGGCATCAAATAGAATAAATATAATTATGTTTCCTTATATAGAATGCGTAATGTGCCAAGACCGGTTTGGCTCAGTGGATAGAGCGTCGGCTTTCGGACTCTAGGGTACCGGGTTCGATTCCGGTCCAGGGCATGTACCTTGGTTGCGGGCACATCCCCGGTAGGGAGTGTGCAAGAGGCAGCTGATCGATGTTTCTCTCTCATTGATGTTTCTGACTATCTATCCCTCTCTCTTCCTCTCTGTAAAAAATCAATAAAATATGTATTAGAAAAAAGAATGTGTAATGTGCAGTGTGTAACCACATGAATGATTTTATATCACTGTTCATGTATGAATGCAAGGCTTTCTGGAAATGAGTGTATGACTCTGTGTGTGTGTGTCTTTGAATCTGTATGTGTGAATGTGTGTGTGTGACTGTGTGTGTGACTGTGTATGTGTGACTCTGTGTGTGTTTGACTCTGTGTCTCCTGGACAAGTAGTAAGAGGGCGGTATGGACACAGGGGTCGAATGGATGCTCCTTGGCTTCCAACATGCTCTGATGGACATCTCACCACAGTGAAGCTAGAAAACCTTGGCTCCAAGTGGGAAGGTGGAGGAGGAGTTCGATGATGCACATCCCAGACCTCAGGGTCACCTGTTCCCATTGTGGGGTCAGCACTGCTTCCTAATGGACAGCAGGGCCCTCATGTGGGTGGATGTGGGGCTCCCTGTTTTTGGTGCACTGAGATGACAGTTCTTCTGGGGATCAATATGGACCCAGAGAGAAAGGGTGACTTCGCAGCCCTGAGTTTTCTCAGACCTTTCAGCAGAGAGAAGGGCCTGTGATCTCCCTTGAACCAGGAAGGGGAGGGCACAGGGAGAGTCAGACACTAAGGGAGCTGGGTACCTGAGGGCGGGATGCAGAGCTGTGCTCACAGCCCAATCCCAGCCACCCAGCTGCGGAGCTCACACTCCTCAGCAAAACACTGAAAAGAGTGAAAAAAGCCACTTTTAGAATTTGTGAAGGAGACTTGGTGAAGGAAAGTCCCCACTCCCTGCTGCCATGTCACCTGCAAACACAAAGCCTTCTTCACTGTTGTCTGCAGTGAGAACATGAGAAGGAAGAGCCCTCCCTGGAGGCAGCTGAGAGCCTGAGAGGAAATCCCTGAGCCCAACAAGAAGGCTCTTCCATCCCTCTCCCTCTACCCCTGCTCCTGGGGCTGCTCTCTGTGCTGTGGGCCCTGATCGCCCCCTGGTGTCTGGGGTGCTCTCTGCAGCCCAGCCCTGCAGTCTCCTCAGGGAGGTTTGTGTCTGGGCTCACACTGACTTCCTCTCACTGTGCCTCTTGCACAGTAATACATGGCTATGTCCTCGGTTCTAAGGCTGCTCATTTGCAGGTACAGCGTGTTCTTGGCATTGTCTCTGGAGATGGTGAAGCGGCTCTTCACAGAGTCAGCGTAGTATATGTAACTACTACCACTACTAATGCGTGAGACCCACTCCAGCCCCTTCCCTGGAGCCTGGCGGACCCAGTCCATCCAGGAGCTACTGAAGGTGAATCCAGAGGCTGCACAGGAGAGTCTCAGAGAACCCCCAGGCTGCACCAGGCCTCCCCCAGACTCCACCAGCTGCACCTCACACTGGACACCTGAAAACACAGAGACACAGGGGGACTTAGAATCACAGGGAAACACAAACAGGCACAGGCACAGGGCTCAGGGCTCCCCACTCCTGACAATGACCTTGAGAAATGATCAGGAGGAAAACGCAGCTTGGCACCACGTCCATGGTGGAGCCGCTGGGTTCTTCTCAGGCACTTGGGTTCTGGGTGTCTCCCCAACATGCCAGGCAAGGGCCCCCTTTTATGAGAAGGAGGAGAGCCTCATTTGCATGGAGTCTGCCTATAAGGTGCAGCTGTGACCCTGGGATGCATGCCTGACCTTGTCATCCTAAGGGTGACCCCAGATGGGAAAGGACTAAAGGATGCTGGCCACAGGGGGTCCCGTCCTGACCCGCCCTCCCTCCTTCCTTTCCTGAGACCTGTCACCCTGACCCCACTCTTTTGGGGGCAGCTTCCATTATTGAGAGTCCTCCTTCCTCTGGATTTAGATGAGGACCCAGGGGTGCTCCCCCAGAGGCATGTGGATGGGGCTTCCTCTCGCTCCCCTTCCCCCGCCGTGGGCCTTGTTGCCTTTCTGGGGTTTGTGAATAAGAATCTGCATTGAATGAAGCATTTATTTTGAAGCTGAAAGAATCTCCTTGTCATTTTCCTCAATCAGATCCTCCACAAATGTCTAACATATGCATGTGAGGGGGCAGGAGAGGCTGGGCTGGAAGCTGTGGCGCATCCTCTGTCTCTAACATGCTGCCACTCTCACAAGCACACAGCTGCCTCCCGAAAGCACACATTTCCCTCAACTTCCCTGTTGTTCGTGTGCAAAAGCCCTGTTTCCAGCCTCTCACATTGGAGAGTTTCCATCATTTATACTTGGAACCTGGCTGGTGGGCTCAGTGATTTGAGGTCATCCCCACACCAAAGGGTGTGAACTCTTTAGAGTCACAACCACCATCTTTGGAGGCAGCAGGTGTTATAATTGTGTGCGCTTCCCTCTCCTCACAGGAAGACACGTGTGTGAACATGTGTGGTAAATGAAGAGAAGATAACACGCTGATATAAGAAATGTCCAAACACGGAGAGCATGTTGATAAGATTTTATTGGAGCCAAACTGATGACAACTGTTGGGGAGCAAGACTTTCAATTCTCCAGAGAATAACCATTTGCTGCTGTGTTTGTGCATTTGAAGTTAAGCAGGAAAGGTGAGGAGTGGCATCGAGGTGGGAGAGAGCAAGGTGGGACTGGGTGACAAGATACTGAACAAGAGGTTCTCTCTCTCTCTCTCTCTCTCTCTCTCTCTCTCTCTCTCCTTAATCTTTATTGTAGACAATATTACATAGGTCCCCCTTTTCTCTCCATTATCCTCTTTACTCCCACTCCCTTCCCCTCCCCAGGCTCTCACCACTCCATTGTCTGTGTAAGCAGGTTAGGAATGTATGCAGACAAGTTCATTGGTTCATCATTCCCACCCACCCTCCCCTGCCTTCCCTCTGAGGTTCCATGATCTTTTCATGCCTCTTTGTCTCTGGGTTTAATCCCCCCCCCCATCACTTTATTTAGTCCATTAGCAATGCAGACTCTGGCAGCCATTATATTAACAATATGGAGTTCCAACTAAACATTAAAAATGGAACTTTCAGTTGACCCAGTGGTCCCACTTCCAGGAATACATCCCAAGAGACCCAAAGCATGCATCAGAAAGAATGCATTCACCACTATGCTTGTAGCAGTGCAATTTACAACAGCTAAGCTTTGGAGATATCATTAGCAGATGATTGGATAACAGTGGTACATCTATACCATGGAACACTATGCAGCCGTGAAAAAGAAAGAACTGTTAAAGTAAAAAAAAAAAAAAAAATAGACCTGTGAAGAATTTTGTCAGTTTATTTGAGCCAAACTGTAAACCTATGTGTTAGGTTTGAAAGGAAACAGGAAACAGAACAACAGGGAGTTTTAAAGAGAGTTTATTCCCCGGTAATGGGCAGGAGCCATCACTGAGGTAAAGATCAGAATTAGGGGAGAGGGGACAGGAAATCGGAACCCAACCGGGCCAATGGAGGTGCCCCTCCAAAGAAAGCACCAGTCCGGCCTGGAGTTCCTTTTAAAGGGAGGGGGTTGGGCCCAGGGTGGAACAGGAAGGGATGGGCCCAAGGGCACCATGGCCCGTGTTAATTGGTGGCTCACTGTCTTGGAGATGTCTCCTTGGCAGGTGTCAGTCATGTTGTTAGCTCCACCCACCAGTTTGGGAGGGGGGGAGCCCTAAGGGGTCATGTGTCAAACTCCGCCCACCAGTTTGGGAGGGGGAGATAACCTTTCACTATGCTTAGAAGTAGAGCCTCAATGAATTGAGATACTGCTCTGGAGAGAGAGGGTTACATCTGTGTTTATATATTGCAATCAAAAGAAGGGATGTAATTGGGTTACATGAAATTCACTGGTGATAGATTAAGGAGGTGGGAGAAAGCAAAACAGGGAGACCTCTGGGATAGGGTACAAAGTGCAATGATGGACAGGTGCTTCTTTTACAGGATGGATACAGGAGAGTTTAAGATAATTAACAGCTGAGGATTAACATGATAACAATAACAATGAGAGAACCTACTGGTGATATTTGTTGTGCCCCAAGGGGTTTGGAAAATAAAGGGAAGTTACAAGATACCCAGTGATTTCATAGGAATGTTATCTTAGAGGCCAAAAGACTAATGGGCTCAGTAAAGATCTAAGTTTGCTTTGTAAGGAAAATACTGGCCTGGGCATTACTATTTACCACAAACTGTGTGCAGTTAAATGATTAATTTTTAGACCATCTTCTGTGTTTATGTGAGGTCTTTCTGAGTTTGTACAAATGCCATGCGGGCCTTTGTCAGCTGACCATATGGTCCCTTTGGTCCCTAGAAAAGAGTCCCTTTTTGTTCACAAACACAATCCCTAAAACTAGACCTAGGGCAGGGCTTCATGTGGGCTCTGTGGCTGAGCCTGTGAGCAAAACTAATTTAAGAAGGAGCAGGAAATGGTGTCTTTCCTCAACTTTCCACCTGCTTCTAATCTGGGCCCTTTGTTGGTCCTGAGCGCCCCCTGGTGTCAAGGAAGCTCCCTGCAGCCCAGCCCTGCTGCCTCCTCAGGAGGTTTGTGTCTGGGCTCACACTGACTTCCCCTCACTGTGTCTCTTGCACAGTAATATACGGCCGTGTCCTCAGTTCTCAGACTGCTGAGCTCCATGTAGGCTGTGCTTGTGGACTTGTCTGCGGTCATGGAGACTCTGCCTTGGAACTTCTGTGCGTAGCTTGTGCCTCCATTTCCAGGGTAAACCCTCCCCACCCACTCCAGCCCCTGTCCTGGGGCCTGTCGCACCCAGTGCATCCAGTAGCTGGTGAAGGTGTATCCAGAAGCCTTGCAGGAGACCTTCACAGAGGCCCCAGGCTGCCTCACCTCAGCCCCAGGCTGCACCAGCTGCACCTGGGAGTGGACACCTGTGGGAGGAGACAGGAGTGAGTGGAATCCCTATGCACTCTCCCTGGACCCTCCTTAACCAGAACAGGAGCCCCTTACCTGTCGCCAAAGCCACCAGGAGGAGGGTTCTCCAGCTGCAGTCCATGGTGAGGGCTGTGCTGGGAGCACTTCTGTAGGGGAGGGTGTGGCTGTGTGTGATGCCCTCAGAGCACAGACTTACCCACCTTTAACCTCCTCAGCCTCCTCTCTTTTGCATATTCATGAGGCAGAGTATTTCATAGCTGAGGTCTTGAGCCCACCTGAGAGAAGATGGTGCCAGGGGGACCATGTTCAGTGGGTGTCTGAGGGTCCAGGTCCTAATTCTTTTTTTCTTTAAATTGTACCTTTATTGTTGAAGGTATTACTCATGTCCCCTTCTGTTCCCCATTGACACCTTCTAGCCCGTCCCAGGTGCCCCAGGTCTTCAACATCCTGTTGTCTGTGTCCCTGGATTAAGCCTATGTGCATACCAGTTTGTTGGTTGACCTCTTCACACCCACCCACCCACCCACCCACCCTATCATGACTTCCCTCTGAGATCCCCAGTCTGCTCCATGCTTCCAGGTCTCTGGATCCATTCTCTTCATCAGTTTATTTTGTTCATTATGTTCCACATATGAGTGAGACCATGGGATACTTGTCTGCTCTGACTCTTATTACCCTTAGCATGACACTCTCCAGGTCCCTCCATGCTCTTCCAAAGGGTAAGAGATCCTTCTCATTTACTGCTGCATTGTATTCCGTGGCATAAATGTACCACGGCTTTTTATCCACTCAGCTACTCATAGGCACTTGGGCTGTTTATAGATCTTAGGTATTACAGTTTGGCTGCTAACAGTACAGGAGTGCATACATTGTTAATGATTTGAGTGTGGGGTCCCTTAGCTTATATTTCTAAAAGTGAGATCATTGGTTCAAATGGCAGTTCCATCTTTAATTTTTGAGGAAACTCCTTTCTGTGTTCCATAGTGGCTGCACCAGCCTGCATTCCCACCAGCAGAGTAGGAGGGTTCCCTTTGCTCCACATGCTGGCCAGCACTTGTCATTTGTTGGTTTGTTGATGGTAGCCATTCTAACAGGTGTGAGCTGATACCTCATTGTCCTTTTAATTTGCATCTTGCTGATAGTCATTGACTCTGAGCATTTTTCCTATGTCTTTTGGCCATCTGTATGTTCCCCTTAGAGAAGTGTGTATTTAGGTCCTTTGACCATTTTGTAATTGGATTGTTTGTCTTCCTTTGGTTAAGTTGTATGGGTTTCATATATATTTTGGATATTAACCCTTTATCACATGTATCCTTGCCAACTATCTTCTCCCATTCTATGGGCTCCCATTTCATTTTGTTGATAGTTTCTTTGGCTGTGCAGACACTTTTTATTTCGATGTATCCCCATTTGTTTATTTTCTCCTTAGTTTTCTTTATCCTGGGTAATGTATCTGTAAACTCATGGCTATGAGTGATGTCTGAGATTTTGTTTTCTTCTAGGAATTTTATGCATTCCCTGCTTATATTTAAGTTTTTAACCATTTTGAGTGTACTACTTTGCGTGTTGTATGTTAGTGCGTGTTTCATTTTTTTGCATGTTTATCTGTCCACTTTTCCCAACAATATTTACTGAAGAGGCTGTTTGAGTCCATTGTATGCTCTTGCCTCTTTGTCAAATATTGAGTTTAATGACTTGGATAGATTTCTTGGTTCTACCAAGCTGAAGAAATATGCCTGTTCTGGTGACAGTGTCAGGCTGTTTTGATTCCTAAGGCTTTGGAGTATAATTTGATATCTGGTATTGTGATGCCTCCACTATTGTTATTTTTTCTCAAGATTTCTGTGGCTAATTGGAGCCTTTTTTGTTCCATATAAATTTTGGGAGTATTTATTGTAGATATGTGAAAAATTCTGTTGCAACCATAATGGGGATTACATTGAATCTGTACAGTGCTTTGGGTAGTATGGACATTTTAATGATGTTAATTCTACTAATCCATGATCACTGTATAGTTTTCCAATTGTTTATATCTTCCTCTATCTTTTTATTCAACACCAAGCACTTTACTGAATACAAGTCTTTTACCTGCGTGGCTAAGTTTATTCTTATGTCTCATTTTTTTTTTTTTTGATGCAATGGTAAATGTGATTGTTGGTCTGGATTTCCTTTATGAGAATTCATATTGATGTGTAAAAGTACCATGGACTTTTGCCTGTTAATTTCGTTTCCTGTTAAATTAGCGAACTCCTTTCTTAAATCCTGTAGCTTTTTGGTAGAGGCCTTCGGGTTTTCTATGTACAGTATCATGTGGTGAGGAGAGTCCCCATCACTGCCCGCATGTCATCTGCCATCAGCAGTGTTACCTCCTCCTCTGGGGTCTGCAGTGAGAAAACAGGAAATTAGAGCCTCAGAGAAAGAGCAAGAGACCTCCCTGGAGGCAGCTGAGAGCTTGAGAGGAAATCCCTGAGCCCAACACAAGGCCTTTCCCTCTCCCTCCCTCTGCCCCTGCTTCTGGGCTGCTCTCTGTGCTGTGGGCCCTGCATGCCCCCTGGTGTCTGGGGTGCCACTGCAGGCCAGCCCTACTACTTCCTCATGGAGGTTTGTGTCTGGGCTCACACTGACTTCCCCTCACTGTGTCTCTTGCACAGTAATACACGGCCGTGTCCTCGGTTCTCAGGCTGCTCATTTGCAGGTACAGCGAGCTCTTGGCATTGTCTCTGGAGATGGTGAAGCGGCCCTTCACAGAGTCAGCGTAGTATATGCTACCACCATTCCAACTAATGTATGAGACCTACTCCAGCCCCTTCCCTGGAGCCTGGCGGACCCAGTGCATGTTATAGCTATTGAAGGAGAATCCAGAGGCTGCACAGGAGAGTCTCAGAGACCTCCCAGGCTGTGCCATGCCTCCCCCAGACTCCACCAGCTGCACATCACACTGGACACCTGCAAACACAGAGACACAGGGGGACTTAGAATCACATGGAAGCACAAATAGGCACAGACACAGGGCTCAGTGCTCCCCACTCCTGACAATGACCTTGAGAAATGATCAGGAGGAAAACACAGCTTGGCACCAAGTCCATGGTGGAGCCGCTGGGTCCTGTCTCAGGTCCTTGGGTTCTGGGTGTCTCCCCAACACGCCGGGCAAGGGCCCCCCTTTTATGAGCAGGAGGAGAGCCCCATTTGCATGGAGTCTGCATATAAGGTGCAGCTGTGACCTGGGCTGCATGCCTGACCTTGTCATCCTAAGGGAAACCGCAGATGGGAAAGGACTCAAGGATTCTTGAGATCCTCTAGTCTCCTGTTGAATCTCTGTATATTATTCTTTATTTCATGAGTGTATGCTTAATTTCTGATTGGTTCTTTTTCATATCATTCAGGCTCTCACTAAATTTCTCAGAGGTTTCCAGATGATTCTTGAGTAACCTTATAACCATGGATCTGAATTTTAAATCCCGTAGTGTGCTACATGTAAGTTTTGAAAGGCGCAGGAAACTGACCACCACGGAATTTTAAAGTAGAGTTTATTCCCCAGTAATGAGCGGGACTTATTACGGAGGTAGAGAAATCAGAATTGAAGGAGTGGGGAGGGGACAGGTGTTGGGAGCTGTAAAACTGGTACCTGGATGAGTTGTAGAGCTGAAAGTCAAGGACAAGGGTCTTTTGACTTGCTCTCCTAAGAAAGGAGCGAGGCCTCCTTGCCTAAAGGCGAGCTGAGGACAGTGTAACCTTCATGGAACCCTAGTACGGACGCGCTGAGACCTCCATAATAGCTTTATCTATAGCAGCTGCAAATAGCAGATGTGTTCAGTGTGCTCCAGACGTTCTCAGTAAACATTTTCCTACGGATAAGAGAAAGGGTCAAGAACAGGGTGCTGTTACCTTGAGAAAGAAGAACTGTCTGGGAGTGCTGCCAAAGGCTTGGCTTGCGGCCTGACTGTGCTGTATAAAAATGAAACTGCAAAATAAACCGGGGCTTCAGCTCAGTATCCGGCTGGAGTCCTCCTGACCCTGCTTTTCTGTGTCTGTCTTTTCTTAGCCTCACCTCCCTACCTTCAGGTTACCTATTACATCCAGCAGGTACCGGCAGGTGGCACCCGAAAGGGGACCTGAAGACACTGGGATGACAAGGTAGAGGCCGCCACAGAAGGTGAGAGAACGCGTGTCAGATAAGGTACTGCAGTGGATGAGTATCAGTCGGGAGTAAAACTATGGGGCAATTAAGTAGTAAAGAGCTGTTTGTACAAGTGCATTGCAAAATGCTTGCTGCTAGAGGGGATGAAGTATCAAAGGCACAAGTTAATAGGTTTTTAGGATTTGTTCAGGAGGTATGTCCATGGTTTCCTCAGGATGGGTCTATTAACTATGACACCTGGATGAAGGTTGGAAAAAAGTATTCAGGCTTAACATTCTGCCCATGGTCCTGGAAAGGTGCCAGTGGACGCATTTATCCTATGGTCACTAATAAAGGACAATCTTAGCTATGAGTCAGAAATAGAAAAGTGGGAAGATGCTGTGGGTATTGAAAAGGAGGAGGAAAGTATAGGGGAGTTAATACCCCTGCCTCCTCCCAAGGCTCCACCTCTGCCAGGGGAAGAGACAAAAGATGCTCAAACATATACTATAAAAATAGTACCAAAAGGTAGTCAGACTTACGACAGATGGGGAAAGAAGGAAACCACTACCCAAACAATAAGAACTGATCCCCTTCCTTTGATTCCTTCACAAGCAGAGGGGCTGTCAGAAAATAAGAGCAAGTCTGAAAGTGATTTAGCAAAGATACCTAGAATGTATCCGGCACTTCCAAAAGAGAAGAATGGGAAGGATGCTTCCTTGGCATTCCCACTCACAACTCATATATATGGTGATCCAGTAAGTGTCATTACTCCTGATAAGTGGCGGGATCTGGAAGAGCAGGTGGCTCGATTCCACCGGGATGATGTTTTGCTGAAGGGAGAAGCTATAAGTAAGCCAAAGGAACAGGGTAAGCCCATACAGATGACTCAAGAATTACATGCTATTAGACAGGAAATAAGTCAGTTGGCTGATATTTTGAAGGGTCAGATTAATAGACTCCTCAGGCAGAGCCAAGCACAAATTTGAATCCTTTAAATGTTCCTTTACCGCATTCTGAGTCTTATGATTCCTTTAAGACTGAGGAAGAACAGGAACAAAATGATATTAATACCGCTTCTGAGGCGCCAAGATTTTTACAGGCACCTCCTATGCTGCCTACTCCCAATATGCATGATCCCATTATTGCTACATTGCAAGGTGACCCTACTATACAGAAAATGCCAATGGGGGACTTGCCTCCACCTCTTGACACACATGTATCTCCCTTACAGTTGTCCTTGAGAAATGCAGCAGCTCAGGGCGAACGTTTAGAAGGATTTTCCTTATATACAGTAATACAGAGAGGAGATGGTCAAAATTACTGGAGGGAGCATGTCCCTATTCCTTTTAAGCAGTTGAAGGAGTTAAAATTGGCATATGCACAATATGGCCCTGCTGCCCCTTTTACTGAAGCAATATTAGAGACTGTTGCTGCGGATCCCATGCCACCCAAAGATTGGAAGCAAATTGCTCGTGCTTGTTTATCAGGAGGAGACGTCCTATTATGGAAGTCAGAATTTGCTGAAAATTGCCATAATATCGCTGAGATAAATCGAGCTCAAGGTATACCTTTTACATATGATATGCTCTTGGGGGAAGGCAGACATGCCAATTTAAATGATCAGTGTTATTTTCCTCCTGAAATTTACCCTCAAATTAGTGCCACTGCCACTCAAGCTTGGCAAAAATTGCCTGGCTCAGGGAAGAGCCGTCTGCAAGCTGCAGGAAAATTGATTGGAGACTCAGAAGCAGGCATGATTTTGGTAAAACAGTTAGCTTTTGAGAACGCTAATTCTGCCTGCCAAGCTGCAATAAGGCCGTTTAAAAATAAGGCTACTATTTCATATTATATAAAATTATGTGCTGACATAGGGCCTGGATACATTCAGGGATTATCTCTGGCTGCAGCTATGCAAGGAAAGACAGTTAAAGGAGTTTTATTTCAACAGCAAAAAAATAAAGGGAAGCATAAACCTGTCCCTCCTGGGAGTTGTTTCACATGCGGGCAATTAGGACACTTTAGTAAGGCTTGTCCTAACCCAGCAGCTCCACAGACTCCCAATAACAACAATTCTAATGTTAACCCTAACACTCCTGGGGTTTGTCCTAAATGTAAAAGAGGAAAGCATGGGCAAAGGACTGTAGGTCACAGACTGATATAAATGGAAAACCTTTGAACCAGGAAAACTTGAGGAGAGGCCAGCTCCAGGCCCCAAGCCAATGTTATGGGGCTCTCCAGCAGTTTGTTCCCCAGCGGACTGTGGAGGAAACAACTGTCAGTCCCTCCAATCCATTCAGCAGCTCCATCCAGCCACAGCAGGGAGCGTGGGGCTGGATCTCTGTTCCACCACCTACACAGTATTAACCCCTGAGATGGGCATGCAAGCCCTGGGCACAGGAGTAGAAGGGCCATTGCCAAAAGGAGCAGCAGGATTAATTCTTGGTCGCAATAGTGTGGCCATGAAAGGCTTACAAATAGCCCAGGGGTTACCGACTCAGATTATGAAGGAGAACTAAAAGTGATGGCTTGCCGAAACTGGTTTGGCTCAGTGGATAGAGCGTCGGTCTGCGGACTGAAAGGTCCCAGGTTCGATTCCGGTCAAGGGCATGTACCTTGGTTGCGGGTGCATCCCCAGTAGGGAGTGTGCAAGAGGCAGCTGATCGATGATTCTCTCTCATTGATGTTTCTAACTCTCTGTCCCTCTCTCTTCCTCTCTGTAAAAAAATCAATAAAATATATAAAAAAAATATATATAAAGTGATGGCTTCATCGCCCAATCTCATTTTTGTGATTTCCCCTGGACAGCGAATTGCTCAATTACTCCTCTTACCTTATCAAAATACTAATAATCCTATTATTAATATTAAAGGATGGGGATCTGCAGGATTTGGGTCTTCTGATGCATTTTGGATTCACGAAGTGAAACAAGATAGGCCTGAATTATTGTTATGGATAGAAGGAAAAGAACTTACAGGCCTTTTAGATACTGGGGCAGATGTCTCTGTTATAGCTCATCATCATTGGCCTCATAATTGGCCTGCACAAGAAACTGCAACTCATTTACAAGGAATAGGACAAAAGAACTCCCCTTTACAGAGTAGCAAACTCCTGAGCTGGAAAGATGCAGATGGTCATTCAGGTGATTTCCAGCAATATGTAATGCCTGGTCTTCCTGTGAACTTATGGGGAAGGGATGTCATGGAGCAAATGGGAGTCTATTTATATAGTCCAAGTAAGGTGGTCACAGAGCAACTGATAGATAAAAATGTATTGCCCACTGGCGGATTCGGAAAGAACTCTCAAGGAATAAGACATCCTATTAATCCAAAAGTCCAGCTGGATAGAAGAGGACTGGGTTATTTTTGGAGAGGCCGTTGATTGTCCTGCTACTCATAAAGACAAAATTCAGTGGAAATCTGATGATCCTATATAGGTAGATCAATGGCCTCTCAGGGAAGAGAAAATCGATGCAGCTCAACAACTGCTGCAGGAACAGTTGATGGCAGGGCACAAAGCTCCATCTACTTCTCCTTGGAATTCCCCTATTTTTGTACTAAAGAAAAAGTCAGGAAAATTGAGATTATTACAAGATTTAAGAAAGGTCAATGCTACTGTGCACCTGAAGGGGGCATTACAACCTGGATTGCCATCTCCCATGGCTATACCTAGCAATACTTATAAGATAATTATTGATTTGAAAGATTGCTCTTATACTATTCCTTTACATCCTCATGATTGCCAATGCTTTGTTCTTATTGTTCCATCTACTAATCTAAAAGAACCCATGCAAAGATATCATTGGTTAGTATTACCCAAGGAATGGCTAATAGTCCCACATTGTGTCAGAAATACTTCCATACAGCCATAAAGGAGACTCGAGAACGAAGCTCAGAAGCATATATCATTCATTATATGGATGATATCTTAATTGCACATGCCCAGGAAGAATGTGTACACCAAACATTAATAATTATGAAAACTGGGCTAGCTTCTTATGGTCTTGAGATAGCTCCAGACAAGATACAATCCATGCCACCTTATTCTTATTGAGGATATAGATTGGGAGTTCAAAATTTCTCACCACAGAAGGTGGAAATTAAGACTAGTGACTACACTATGTTGAATGACTTTCAAAAGCTGTTAGGGAATATTAATTGGCTTCGTCCTTCCTTAAAGCTTTCCACTGCTGAATTAAAACCCTTATCTGATATATTAAAGGGAGATCCTAACCCGTCTTCTCCTAGGATACTGTCACATAAAGGGAAACAAGCATTAGAAGTAGTTAACTAAGCCATCAGTAATGCCTGAGTTAAGTATTGTTACTATACACAACCATGGATTTTCATGGTTTTACCTACTACTCACACACCTACTGGGGTGCTGTATCAAAATGGGATATTACAATGGATACATCTGCATGCTTCTCCGAAAAGAGTTCTTACAACATATTATGGTTTAGTGGCAGAACTAATTCAGGCTGGAAGATATGCCAGTATTCTTTATCTGGGAAAAGATCCATCTGAGATAGTTGTACCCTATACCAGCCAACAAGTGGACTGGTTGTTTGATTTCTGTGATGAATGGGCTATTGCCTTAGCTTATTTTTTGGGAACGATTTCTCATCATTATCCAGCAGATAAACTTATTCAGTTTGCAAAAACAACCCAGTTTATTTTTCCTGAGAATGTTATTCAGGAGCCCATACCCAGCGCACTAACTGTATTTACAGATGGATCTTCCAATGGCAGAGCGGCAGTATACAGTAATAATTATCAGAAGGTATGGGATACAGGGAGCTCATTTGCTCAAGAAGTAGAACTGTTTACCATTTGTCCAGTTTTGACCAGTTTCCACAAGCTATAAATATTTATTCAGATGGCCAATATGTAGTTTTTTCTTTGAATGTAATTGAGACAGTGCCATTCATAGGCACACAAAATACTGTTGTTCAATGACTATTTAGGAAAATTCCACAAATGATAAAATCATGTGATACCCCCTGTTTTATAGGACACGTCAGAGCTCATTCTGTTTTACCTGGTCCACTCACTTATGGAAATCAAATACCTCATTTTCCTTTTAATTGGCATCTCTGTGATGGTCACTTACTTTGAACATTTTGAAATGTCTCTTGGCCATCTGTATGTTTCCTTTGGAGGAATGTGTATTTAGGTCCTTTGCCCATTTTTAAATTATATTCTTTGTCTTCCTTTGGTTAAGTTGTATAGATTTCTTATACATTTTAAATATTAACCCATTTATCACATGTATCCTTGCCAACTATGTTCTCCCACTCTCTGGGCTCCCTTTTCATGTTGTTGACGGTTTCTTTGGCTGTGCAGACACTTTTTATTTTGATGTATTCCCATTTGTTTATTTTCTCCTTAGTCTCTTTTGTCCTAGGTGATGTATCTGTAAACACATGGCTATGAGAGATGTCTGAGATTTTGTTGTCTATGCTTTCTTATATGAATTTTATGGTTTTCCTACTTACATTTAAGTTTTTATCCATTTTGAGTATACTCCCATGTATGGAGCAGTTCATGTATTGTTTTATGGGGGCGGGGGGTTGGACATTTATCTGTCTAATTTTCCCAACAATATTTATTGAAGAGGCTGTTTGAGTCTATTGTATGCTTTTGCCTCCTTTGTCAAATATTTATTGAGCGTAATGACTTACATAGATTTCTTTGTTCTCTGTTCTGTTCCATGGATGTATATGCCTGTTCTTGTGCCAGTGCCAGGCTGTTTTGATTTTATGGCTTTGGAGTATAATTAGATATCTGGTACTGTGTTTTCTCCACCTTTGTTCTTCTTTCTCAAGATTGCTGTGGCTAATTGGGGTCTTTTATGGTTCCATATAAATTTTTGGAGTATTTCCTGTAGATCTGTGAAATGTGATGTTGCTATTTCAAAAGTGATTACATTGAATCTGTAGAGTATGTTGGGTAATATGGACGTTTTAATGATGTTAATCCTACCAATCCATGATGACAGTATATTTTCCACTTGATGTATCTTCCTCTATCTCTTTATTAAACATACTGTATTTTTCTGAGTACAAGTCTTTTACCTGCTTGGCTAAGTTTATTCTTAGGTTTCATAATATTTTTGATGCAAATGTAAATGGGATTGTGGGTTTAGTTTCCCTTTCTGAGAATTCATTATTGGTGTATAAAAGTACCATCGATTTCTGGGTGTTAATTTTGTGTCCTGGTACATTGATGGATTCATTTGTTAAATCTAGATGTGCTTTTTGTGTGGATTCTTTAGGGTTTTACATGTACAATATCATGTCATCTATGAATAATAAGTGTTTTACTTCCTCCTTTCCAATTTGGATACCTTTTATTTCTTCTTCTTGTCTGATTGCTGTGGCTAGAATTTCAGTACTATGTTGAATAAGAGTGGTGAAAGCAGACCTTTTTTGTTGTTCACTTTCTGAGGGGAAATGGTTTTTGTGTTTGTTCATTGAGTATGATTCTGGATGTGGGTTTGTCATACATTTCCTTTAGTATGTTGAGATATGAGCTCTCTTCTTCCACTTTGCTGAGAGTATTTATCAAAAGTGGGTGTTGGGTTTTGTTGAATGCATTTTCTGAACCTATACATAAGGTCATGTTATTTTTGTCTTTTAATTTGCTTATGTGATGTATCAGGTGTATCAATTTGTGAATATTATACCAGCTTTGCAACCATGGATAAATCCTCAGTTGGTGATGGTGTATGATATTTTTTAAAATATTGCTGGATCGAATTTGCTAATATTTGCTTCAGAATTTTAGCATCTGTGTTCATCAGGTATATTGGCCTGTAATTTTCTCTCCTATGAGTGTCATCTGCTTTTCAAATAGAGTAATGATGAAATCATAAAAAGAGTTTGGAAGTGTTCTTCTTCTGGGAACTTTTTGAATACTTTGGCGAGTATAGGTGTCAGTTCTTCCTTGGATGTTTGGTAAAACTCCCCTGTGAAGGCATCCAGACCAGGACTTTTGTTTGCGGGGAGCTTTTGGATTCCTGCTTCTATTTCCTCAGGTGTTATTGGTCTATTCAGCTTATCTGATTCTCCCTGTTTCATTTTGGGGTACTGTGTATTTCAAGGAAATCTTCCATTTCACCCACATTGTCCAGCTTGTAGGCGTACAGTTGTTTTTATTTCTGGAGTATCGGTTGTTAATTCTCTGCTTTCTTTCCTGATTTTATTTTGGTTCCCTCTCTTGTTTCCTGATGAGTCTGGCTAGTGGTTAATTCAATTTTTAAAAAAAATCTTTTGAAAGTACAAGTCCCATTCCTGAGTGGTGAAAGGTTTTGCAGTTACCAGTGCTGTCAATCAGGAGGGAACCAGGGGAGACACACAGAGGTCTGGGGAGCAGTGTATGACTTGGGGAAGCTTTGCAGACACAGTCAGGTCTCTTGGTTCCTGGAAACCCAGAGAAGGAGGAAGAAGGGAAGTGTGGGAGCACTCCTCCGTCCTGCAGATGTGAGTGAGGTGAAGGTGGGGCCACTACAGCACCTATGACTTGGAGGCTGGGAAATGCTGAGATAGAGCAACAACCCAACAAGCAGTCTCTATCTGGGTTATTATCACGTCTGAGCCCTCAGAGGAGTGATCGATCTACAGAGGACTCAACACCTTTGAGTTGAAATGTCAATCTTTAGTCCATGGTTTTAAGTGAAAAAGATTGGAAAACTGTAAAGCTGTCTCCTTCACCAAGTGATTTCCCTGGTCAGCTGCTTGTTAACATGAGATGACTTTCAATGACCTTGTTAAACATCCTATTTAATAAACCACACTACATGGGACATGCACGCTGCTATCCTCACATCAGTGCTGCTGTGACACCTATAGAAAGAGAGCCGAGGTCATTTCCTGCTCATGTGGGACCAGAAACAGCCACTCCTGACACCTGTACAGGTGAGGTAACCAGGAAGTAGCCCACAGGAGCCCTTTGTTCCATTCAGATGGTTTCATCCAGCTTCCACTATCCTTGGGATGAGAACATGTTTTATTTACTGTGGTCCTGTCAGTAGGAAGACCCCTATGGGGCAGGTGGGCATGTGGATCAGATCCTGAGCTCAGCACACAGTAAAGGGTCAAATGGTGGTTCAGTCATTCGGTCCTTTATATAGACTAGAGCCCTGTGCATGACACTCGTGCACAGGACAGGGGTGTCACTCAGCCCTGCCTGCGCCCTCTCATAATCCAGGACCCCTTAGGTAGGGTCCCTAGGCCTGGCTGGTGATCAGGGATGATTGGAGCTATTTTTCCTCCCGCTGTGACAGATGGGCCCTCCCACCCCCCAGCTGCTGCCACTGCTTGCTATCTGTGTTGTTCTGCTCCCTCCCCCCACCACGGGTCACCACCCTCTGCGGGAGACAGGTTTGGGGTGCAATCGCTTGGCTTGCCTGGGCCTCGCTCTGTGGGGTGATTGATGGCAGAGGCGCCCTCCCTAGTCAATCACCCCACAGAGGGTATGCGGGCCTCGCTCTTCAGGACAATTATTGGGCAATGGTGCCCCCCCCATCCAATCACATTGCACCCCCATTCCTTAGCTTGGTATCAGTGTGTGTCATACCGTGGTCATCAGAAGGTCCTCTGGACCGTCATTCTGCTTTTTGGTCGTTCGGGCTACTTGCATTTTATGCTTTAATTATTATAGATATTTGACTGCTTCGTTTTTTCTTACATTCCGGACATGTGGCTATTAGGGGGAAAATGTATTCTGTGCTCTATGTAGGTGAGTTTCCTTAGACTTCTTGAAGGTCACCAATGTTAAATCTGCAGTATTAGTGTAACTCCGTGTGTTATTCACTGCAGACATTGTAATTTTCTTAACCTCTAGAAATTGAAAATACAGACCAGTTCTACACACCACATCTCCCCTCCCCCCGTCTGTTAGGCTAAAGCCCTTCTGTGTTTCATTCAACCGGTTGGGAGGACCGGGAGGAGGTCCTGGGGGATGATCATGGTCATGGTGGCCCTGATAGGCCTCTGAGAGGGAAAGGTGGGGAGAGGTGGGCCTGTGAGAGGGAAAGGTGGGGAGAGGGGTCTGAGGTCAGCACACAGGGGCCTGGGCTGCCCTGGGGTCTCTCTTGGTGGGAACGTTTCCCAAACACAAGAAAATGAGGGTCCTGAGGATAGTCTCCTTGTAGAGAAAGAGACACAGAAAATAAAAGAGTTGGTGAAGGAGAATCCCTGTCACTGCAGTCATATAACCTGCAAACACAATGCCCTTCCTCACTGTTGTCTGCAGTGAGAACATGAGAAGGAAGAGCCCTCCGTGGAGGCAGCTGAGAGCTTGAGAGGAAATCCCTGAGCCCAACAGGAAGGTCCTTCCTTCCCCCTCTTTCTGCCCCTGCTCCTGGGGCTGCTCTCTGTGCTATAGTCCCTAAGAGACCCCTGGTGTCCAGGTCTACCCCTGCAGCTCAGCCCTGCTGCCTCATCAGGGAGGTTTGTGTCTGGGCTTAGACTGACTTCCTCTCACTGTGTCTCTTGCACAGTAATACACGGCCGTGTCCTCTGTTCTCAGGCTGCTCATTTGCAGGTACAGCGTGTTCTTGGCATTGTCTCTGGAGATGGTGAAGCGGCCTTTCACAGAGTCAGCGTAGTATGTGCTACCACCACCAGTAATGTATGCAACCCACTCCAGCCCCTTCCCTGGAGCCTGGCGGACCCAGTTCATGTCATAGCTACTGAAGGAGAATCCAGAGGCTGCACAGGAGAGTCTCAGAGACCCCCCAGGCTGCACCAGGCCTCCCCCAGACTCCACCAGCTGCACATCACACTGGACACCTGCAAACACAGAGACACAGGGGGACTTAGAATCACATGGAAGCACAAACAGGCACAGGCACAGGGCTCAGCACTCCCCACTCCTGACAATGACCTTGAGAAATGATCAGGAGGAAAACGCAGCTTGGCACCAAGTCCATGGTGGAGCCGCTGGGTCCTGTCTCAGGTGCTTGGGTTCTGGGTGTCTCCCCAACATGCCGGGCAAGGGCCCCCTTTTATGAGCAGGAGGAGAGCCTCATTTGCATGGAGTCTGCATATCAGGTGCAGCTGGGACCTGGACTGCATGCCTGAACTTCTCATCCTCGGGGCGACCCAGATGGGAAAGGACTCAAGGATGCTGGCCACAGGAGGTCCCGTCCTGATCTGTCCTCCTTTCCTGTGACCCAACACCCTGACCCCATTCCTTTGGGGGCAGCTTCCAGGATTGAGAGTCCTCCTTCCTGGGGTTTTGATGAGGACCCAGGGGTGCTCCCCCAGAGGCATGTGCATGGAGATTCCTCTGGCTCCCTTTTACCCACTTTGGACATTGTTGCTTTCTGGGGTTTGAGAATAGGAATTTGCATTGAATGAAGCTTTTATTTTGAAACTGAAAGATTCTCCTTTTTGTTTTCCAAAATCAGATCCTCCACAAATTTCTAACATATGCATGTGAGGGGGCAGGAGAGGCTGGGCTGGACACTGTGGCCACAGCTTCTGTCTCTAACCTGCTGCCACTCTCACAAGCTCACAGCTGCCTCACAAAAACACACATTTCCCTCCACTTACCTGCTGTTCGTGTGCAAAAGCCCTGTTTCCAGCCTCTCACAGTGCAGAGTTTCCATCATTTACACATGGAACCTGGCTGGTGGGCTCAGAGGTTGGAGCTCATCCCCACACCAAAGGGTGTGAACTCTTTAGAGTCACCACCAACATCCTGTGGAGGCAGCAGGTGTTATAATTGTGTGCACCTCCCTCTCCACACGGGAAGACACGTGTGTGAACGTGTGTGGTAAACGAAGAGAAGACAACACGCTAATGTAAGAAATGTCCAAACATGGAGAGCATGTGGGTAAGATTTTATTGGGTCCAAAACTGTGAGCAACTATTGGAGAGCAAGGCCTCCAATGCTACGGAGAATAACCGTTTGCAGCTGTGTTTGTGCATTTGAAGTTAAGGAGGGAAGGTGGGCGTGACATAGAGAGAGCAAGGCGGGGACTGGATGCCAGGTGAGTGAGCAGGAGGTAGGAGGCTCTCTCTCTCTCTCTCTCTCTCTCTCTCTCTCTCTCTCTCTCTCTCTCTCTCTCTCTCCCCCCTCTCTCTTCCAGTCTTTATTGTTTAAAGTATTACATAGGTTTCTTTTTTCTCCCCATTATCCTCTCCCTGCTCGCTCCCATTCCCTCACCAGGCCCTCACCACCCCATTCTCTGTGTCCTGGGTGAGGCATATATGCAGACAAGTCCATTGGTTTATCTCTTACCAGCCACCCTCCCCTGCCTTCCCTCCGAGCTGCCATAGTCTGTTCATGCTTCCATGTCTTCGGGCCCATTTTTGTTCATCAGTGTCCTTGTTCCAATTAGACAGAGATGACACTTTTAGTAAATAAGTCATAGTTTGGGGTGTGCCCAGGACGAATGTGTGATCAGAGTATTCTGTGAGGGTCCTGTCAGTCAGTTAGTTTTGTCAGATTTGCGACAGAGCCTGTACAGCCCGGGAGAGGATATGCCCTCCGGTTTGAAGAGAAATTTGCATGTGGGACAGTCTTTTCCTTATAAGCAGAGGGCCAGAGGTCAGTATTCACTTTGATATGAGTAACTATTCCCAAAGCAGGAGAAAAAGGGAGACCCTTGGTTCTTTTTAATATATATATATATATATATATATATATATATATATATATATGTATATAATTGATTTTTTTTAAAGAGGAAGAGAGAGGGATAGAGAGTTAGATACATTGATGAGAGAATCATCGATCAGCTGCCTATTGCACACCCCCGACTGGGGATGTGCCCTCAACTAAGGTACATGCCTTTGACCAGAATCAAACCTGGGACCTTTCAGGCGGCAGGCCAATGCTCTATCCACTGAGTGAATCCAGTTTTGGCTGACACTTGATTCTTTTTTTAAAAATATATATTTTATTGATATTTTACAAAGAGGAAGGGAGAGAGAGAGGGACAGCTAGAAACATCAATGAGAGAGAAACATTCACCAGTTGCCTATTGCACACCTACTGGGGATGTGCCCGCAACCAATGTACATGCCCTTGACCGGAATCGAACCTGGGACCTTTCAGTCCGCAGACCAATGCTCTATCCACTGAGCCAAACCAGTTTCGGCTGACCCTTGATTCTTCATGGTGGAATCTTTTTATTCTGTTACTTGAAGCCCAGTGCACTAATTCATGTACCAGTGGGGTCCCTCTGCCAGTCCTACAGGAACTGGCTGAAATTGGAGCTTGGCCAGCTGGGGAGGGATCCAGAGAGGGTTTCAGGGCTTGTCTGGCCCATCTTACTCAGTCCCAATGTACCACACCCCAGCAGCAAGCTAACCTACCCCCTGAGGCGTCTGCCTCCTGGTGGTCATTGCAGGTCATTCTGAGTAGTTGAGCTGTCCAAGCATATCTTTAGCATATTACACTTTGATTGCCTGATTGAATGGCAAACTGGTCGACCAGACACTTAGCATATTAAGGTCTATCATATAGGATAATACACTGTGAAAACTCTTCCCTTATGAAAGCCCAATGCACAGACCCCAAGCTAATAACTTCAGAGATAATCATGATTTAACGTGGAGAAATGATTAGAAATAAAAGAAGTGATCATGCATGTGCACCACTGAGAATCTCTTATACTTTAAATGATATGGCAGCCTGTTAAGAGACCTGATTTCTCAGTCTAGTGTTATCCCAACAGTGATGTTGGGGTTCAAAGTGAGAAAAATTGGAGAATTTTTAGCATACATTTTATCACAGGAAGGGACAACATCCTTAATGTGTAATGCACACATTTACCACCAGGCACAGGATTTGGAAAGATGTTATCTTGCTAAGCTTGTCACAAATTTACTTGATGGAATATTTGGTGGGGAAAATTTATTTATTCTATTAAAGTTCAACGCATCACTATTTTCTTTGATGGGTCAGTTTTGGGTGACTTTACAAAAAACTTGTCAGAAATTGCTGAGCCTCCACCGTCCACTTGGATTGGCTACAGCAGCCACAGGGACTGGAGCAGGTTCTGGTTCCAAATGGGAGCGCTGCTGGGAAACTACCCATCAATGTGGACGTGACTGTGGACCTGGGGGAGGGGAGGAAGCTGGCCTTGATTTGATCACATGACAGAAACGTGCCTGATGTTCATGGACAGAGAGCTACTGCACATGTGGGTTTACAGCCTCCTCCAGGGAAGGCCCAGAAGGAAGTGCCGGAGTGACGAGCAGGAGTCCATTAAAGTAGAAACATTAAAGGTCATGCAGGCAGGGATCCAGAGAAATAAGGAACCTGTCACTGCACACTGGTGGGAAGGGGAACCTGTTTCCTACAGGCACATTCTCACAGGGCCTCTGTTCTAGAAGGTGACCCCTTGTAGGTCCAAGATGTTCCCAGTTGGACACCTTTGGGGTCATTCCTGATGTGATCTCACTGTGGATTCCTGAAGTAGCCTCATTCTTTGGGGTCCCATTTATGAAATCTCACAACACCTATAGGGCAGTTTGGTCACCCCTCCCTTCAGGGGCCAAGGTGACTGTGTGTCTGTATGAGGAGCCTTCATTCCATTGGATCAGGACCCCTGTCTCAGGCCATGGTCATTGTCATCATCACCATCATCAACAGCATTGTCTTACAGGTAATATTTCTCCCAGCCATCTTCTGCAGACATGGTTTTGCACACAGAATTGGCCCTTTATCTCATTTTTGGTCACTTATTAACATTGTTAAGGGAAATAGGTAAGCAGACACTATATTACTTTACATGTGACTTCTGACAACGTATGGCTCATTCCAGCATCTTCTCTACCTGCCTCACATGAGAATATGACCCGAAATACTGGTCTCCTCTTCATCTGTCACTAAGAGGTTGAAGCCACAAACACCTGGAAGCTGGACCCGACTCCCCCATCCCCTCGACAAATAAAATCGGTGAGGGAGTCTCCTCTCCTGGCTCCATCAGAGCAGCTCTGCCTTCCTGGGGGCCTTTCCTGTGCTTCCAGAGAGTTCACCTGCGTCCACAATACACACCCCATGGCCCTTGGTGTGGGTACTGGTGGTCGTCCTGGACATCTGGACCAAGCTGCTGGGGTCAGCTGCCTCTGCCTGGTGTCAGCTCCTCTCCGTGCTGTGAGAATGATGAAAGTCAGTGACCTTCACCTCCAGGGATCTTTCTTCTCTAGCTTTGGGGTCACGTGACTGGTGCCCACTGTCCACCACGCTCCTGTCCTGCTGGCTGGCTTGGCCCTGAGCTGTGTGTGGCTGAGCTGCCCTGTGGAGTCAGAAGAGCCTCTCATTGTATCTCGGTGATCTGGGTCAGAAGATTTGATCATTCCCTGGTACTTGGCACAAGAGTGTCTGAAAAGACTCTGCAGTTAGTCCATGTGAGGAAGTTGGTTCTGTTTACAACAGACGTTCTCACTCAGAGACATCAGAGGTAAGTGCAGCATCAGGACCCAGAGGTTCCCTGAGGGACACTGTGACATGAGGAGGAAACCACCCAGGAACCAGCCCAAACCTCCAAGGGCAGCTGCTGCTGGGGTGGTCCTTGTGTTACAAACCCTGATTGCCCCCTGGTGGTCACAGCCTTGGCTGCAGGGAGATTTGTGTCTGGGCTCACACCGTATTTGCTGGCATATAAGAGGATTTTTTGGCCCTGAAAAATATGCCTCCATGTGGGGGGTCGTCTTATATGCTAGGTACACTTCAGATAGACTGCCCATAGTGCTTGCCCCTTGCCATAGTGGCCTCTCAATGCCCACCCACTTCATTCCACATACCGTTCAGGCATCAGCAGCGCTGCTGGGTGTATGCTCGGCCGTTATGCGATTTTGCTGTTATGCGATTTTGCGAGTGTGGTAAATTCGGGTTACCGTATATTTCTTTACATATGCATTGAAGATTCGCGATTTTGCGCTATCATGGTGCCTGTTAGAATGTTGAAGAGCTCGCACTTGCGCACTAGTGAGGTCCAAGGGAGATGCTGATGCAAGGGTGGACCGGACTGCTATAGTGACAGGGCGGGCAAACAGGGAGCTCTCTCCCTCTATTTGTTATCTTACTTCTATCATTGACAGTCCCTCTAGGTTGTGGGCTGCTTGCCTATGTTCCTGAGAAGCATCTACAGCACCAGTCTATAGAGTGTGTTTTCTTTAGTGAATTACCGGTATGTTTACCAGTAATAAACTTGCACAGTTTTATGTATATGTTTGATTACATACAGCCTTGTGACAGTTTTCCTGCATGTCATAAGCATTTGAATATAAATTAAAATGTTGAAATCAAATCTGATATTGCTTTACCTTTTATTTGGTGTGTGGAAGTGTGCGGAAGAGGGGGTAGTCTTATACGGCGAGTATATAACAAACTGTATTTTGAGTGGAAATGTTAGGTGGTCGTCTTATACGCCGGCAAATACGGTAGTTCAGGTCACTGTGTCTCATGCACAGTAATACACGGCTGTGTCCTCTATTCTTAGGCTGCTCATTTGTAGGTACAGCGAGTTCTTCGCATTGTCTCTGGAGATGGTGAAGCGGCTCTTCACAGAGTCGGCATAGTATATGTAACTACTATCACTACTAATGTATGCGACCCACTCAAGCCCCTTCCCTGGAGCCTGGCGGACCCAGTTCATGGCATAGTCTCTGAAGGTGAATCCAGAGGCTGCACAGGAGAGTCTCAGAGACCCCCCAGGCTGCACCAGGCCTCCCCCAGACTCCACCAGCTGCACCTCATACTGGACACCTGCAAACACAGAGACACAGGGGGACTTAGAATCACATGGAAGCACACACAGGCACAGGCACAGGGCTCAGCGCTCCCCACTCCTCACAATGACCTTGAGAAATGATCAGGAGGAAAACACAGCTTGGCACCAAGTCCATGGTGGAGCCGCTGGGTCCTGTCTCAGGTGCTTGGGTTCTGGGTGTCTCCCCAACATGCTGGGCAATGGCCCCCTTTTATGAGCAGGAGGAGAGCCCCATTTGCATGGAGTCTGCATATAAGGTGCAGCTGTGACCTGGGCTGCATGCCTGACCTTGTCATCCTAGGGGAGACCCCATATGGGAAAGGACTCAAGGATGCTGGCAACAAGGGGTCCTGTCAGAACCTGCCCTCCCTCCCTCCTTTCCTGAGACCCATCACCCTGACCCCATTCCTTTGAGGGCAGCTTTCAGGATTGAGAGTCCTCCTTCTAGGATTTTGATGAGGACCCAGGGGTGCTCCCCCAGAGGCATGTGGATGGGGCCTCTTCTCGCTCCCCTTCACCTGCCATGGGCCATGTTGCTTTTCTGGGGTTTGTGAATAAGAATTTGCATTGAATTAAGCTTTTATTTTGATGCTAAAAGATTCTTCTTGTTATTTTCCTCAATCAGATCCTCCATAAAAATCTAACATATGCATATGCAGGAGAGGATGGGCTGGATGCTGTGGCCACATCCTCCTTTGTAACCTGCTGCCACTCTCACAAGGATGCAGCAGCCTCCCAAAACGACACATTTCCCTCCACTTCCCTGCTGTTTCTGTGCAAAAGCCCCGTTTCCACCTCTCACAGTGGAGAGTTTCCATCAGGTACACAGGGAGCCCGAATGGATGATGGTGCCTGGCTGGCTGGCAGGGGTCAAAGAGGGACATATGTGATACTTTCAACAATAAATTATTATCCTAATAATAAAAGTCTAGCGTAGTAACTTGTAAAGACCGATCATGACCAAAGGCTGACCAGCTGAAGTCAGTGCTGGGTTGCCATGGTGACCTTCAGAGCTGCTGCCACATGCTGTGGGCTGGACTGGTGAGCTCCCTCCAGCCCATAGAGACTAGTGAGCTGCAGCTTGTGGAAAGCAGTGAACCCAGGCCCAGTGGCCCCGCGATCTTGGGGCATTCACAGGTTGAACACGCCAGGATCAGCCGCCCCTCATCCCCAGGCATGGAAGCTGCTCAGCAGACCAACTCGCATTGTACTGGGGACCTGTTTGGCATGTGGCTTGGGGTCTGGGGACTCTAGCCTGCAGCCACAGGAAGTCTCCCTCTCCCCAGAGTTAGGAGCACTAGCCCAGGTCTACCCAGGGGCCTGGTCCTGACTGTGGGGGAAGGTGGATTCCTGTAGGCTGGGGTTTGATCACCAAGCATTAGCAGTAGGAGACCAGTACCTCTGTTATTGCTGTGTGTCTGGGTTTTAATTGGACAAATGCCTGGCAAATCTTTTAGGAGGAGAATTCTGTCTGGGTTTCCTCAAATTCCCTCAACGCCTAATAAACGCTCTGTAAAGGCACAGAACAAGTGAGGCGCTTACATAAAAATCAGCAGTCTCCAGCAATGGCGGGCCTCTCTCATCACAGCCCTTTGGACTGGATGGCATTGGAGTATTTATCTGGACACCATGACAGAGAAACACAAGCTGAAGTCATGATCTCTGCCCCTTAAATATTTACAATCTTATTAGAGCAAGTGGATGATAAAAGCACAGTAATAACATGAGAATGTAAGGCAACACTACAGAGAGGAACAGAGGCAATTGCTAGGATGATTTTCCAACAATTAGTACAAAGAGTATGTTCTGTGAATTAAATTAAAAACATATGTGTGGAGGTAGCTGCTTCATGAGTATGGCCTCCCTTCCTATTTTAAAGGAGGCTGAGTTCCCTGTGAACTGTGTTCTATGCTGTGATACCTGAGGCACAGGACCAGGGAGGCCCTAAGTGTACTGTGCTTTGATATTTGAGTCATTCTTTATTGTTCAATGTGATCTATTTCTGTATGCCTCAGCTTGGTAATAGTTAAGTTACTAGAGTAATACCTCTTGCTATAAAATATTACTAGAAGATCAAATGATCAGATGACATTTATTGTTATTTTCTACAAATAAACGCCATCTCTGGCATGCTAAAGTGATAGGTATTATAGAAATACTCAGATAGGGAGACCTACAGGCTTGATTACAAGTGAGGCTTACTATCACAACCCAAATTTATTGTTTAAAAAATAAAAGGCAGGGAGCCAACTAGAAACTGAACAAAATATACGTACTTGAAGGGCAAATGTATAATGGATAAGCTTTGCTATTACAAAATCAAGAAGAAAAAAATTCAAATGCAAGAATGAAAATCACATTGCATTCACTTTAAGTAGTTCTTAAATAAAAAAGAATGATATACTATGAAAATACTTAATACATATTGTAAAGACATTTGTTCAAAGAGGATTTCCTAGAATAGGTGATATTTTAGTTAATTTTCAAAAATGGGAACAGGTTAGCTAGATAAGAAAAAGTTATAGTGTCATGAATTGCAGAGGGTGCAGATGGGGCTGAGGGACAACCCCTTCATAGATAAATTTCATGCACCTGCATCTAGTTAAATACAAATACTTAAAATGAAAAAGGGGGCCCTAGTCCTAGAGGGTTTGCTCAGTGGATAAAGCATACCCCTGGGGACCAAAGGGTCTCAGGTTCAGTTCTGGTCAAGGGCGCATACATCGGTTGCAGGCCCCTCCCTGGCCCTTGCCCTGGTTTGGAAACCTGCAGGAGGCACCCAGGTGATGTGTTTCTGAAACATCAATGTTTATCTCTTCCCCTCTCACCCTTTCTCTCTCTGAAGAGTAATGGGAAAAAATCCATGGCAGAGGATGAAAAAAGATAAAAAGGAATCTATTGTCTCTTGGAACAAAGCCCTGGGTAGAGAGTTGAAGTACCACTTCATCCTTGGGGGCAGGTGAGCACCTCTCTTTTCGGAGGAGAGCTGCCACCTGTGTCCATCCTCCCACAGCCCCAGGTGAGGACAGATGGACACAGTGATCTGGGACTGTGGTCCCTTGTTCCTCTGGGAAGGCGGCCACCACCACTTGGAAAGTGAGATCAGAGAGAGGATGGGAGGCATGGGCAGGTCAAACACCACAAAACCCTCCTTCTCTTCCTTTTCACTTTTTATTCTTATTTAAAACTATATTTTTATTGATTTCAGAGAGGAAAGGAGGGGCAGAGAGAATTGGAAACATCAGTCATGAGAGAAAATCATCAATCCATTGCATCCTGCATGTCCCCCAGTGGGGGTCCAGGCAGCGGCCCAGACAAGTGCTCTGACCAGGAATCCATCCCACTCCTGAATGATGGCTGTTCTCTATTTTAGTTGTGCATGTCACGTGGTTATGAGAGGCAGCGAGAACATGCATTTACCTCTGCACCCAAATTGGTTCTCACCCCTTTCCAATTTTTTAAAGTGGAGGCTTAGATTCTTGATTTAAAGGTCTTTATTCTTGTCTAACATAAACATTTAATGCTATCCATTTCCCTCCAAGCACCGCTCTAGCTGCATCCCACAAAATTGATATTTTGTAATTTCATTTTCATCCAGTTTGGAAATAGATTTTCTGTTAGTTTAGAATTCTATATTGGTGACTTCTCAATGTTCCTTCAGCTCTTTTAGTCAATGTTCCATTGTCTTCTGGTTTTGGTAGTTTTTTTATGTGACCTTTGATGTTTATATTAATCTTGTTCCTTAACTCGTGGTTTTTTTTTTTTTTTCTGTCATCTGTGTGGTTCTGCCCCCTCCCCTCTCTTTGGGTCACCTCCCTCTGTGGGAAACAGTATGAGGTGCAATCTCTTGGCATGCCTGGTCCTCCCTCTGTGGGGTGATTGATGGCAGAGCCCCCCTGCCCCGTCAATCATCCCACAGAGGATGGCCTGGGCCTCCCTCTTCAGGACAATTATTGGGCAATGGTGGAGACCCCCAACCAATCACATTGCACCCCAATTCCTTAGCTTGGTACCAGTGTGTGCCATAGCGTGGTCGTCTGGACGGTCATTCTGCTGTTTGGTCGTTCGGACTATTTGCACATTTCACTTTTATTATTATAGAGATTTCACTGCTTTATTGTCTCTTACATTCCTGAAAGCTATTTCAATGAAAATTTACTCTGTGGTGTTCCCTTTTGGAGAGTTTCCTTAGACTTCTTGAAGTTCACCTATGTTTAATCTGCAGAGTTAGTCTAACTCCATGTGTTATTGACTGCAGATGTTGTTACGTTCTTAATCTCTAGAAATTGAAAATACAGACCAGTTCCATCCAGTCCTGTCTGTTTGATTAAAGCCATTGTGAGTTCAACTCAATTGGTAGGGAGGACTGAGAGCTGTGGTTGGAGGTCCTGGGGGATGATCCTGGTCCTGGTGGCACAGGGGGCCTGTGAGAGGGAAAGGTGGGGGCAGGTGGGCCTGTGAGAGGGAAAGGTGGGGGCAGGTGGGCCTGTGAGAGGAAAGGTGGGGGCAGAGGCCTGAGATCAGCACACAGGAGCCTGAGCTGAGCTATGGTCTCTCTTGGTGGGTATGTTTCCCAAAACCAGGATGATGAGAGCCCTGAGGATGGTTTCCTTCTAGAGAAAGGGACACAGAAAGTAAAAGACTTGGTGAAGGAGAGTCTCCAGCACTGCAGCCATGTCACCTGCAAACACAATGCCCTTCTTCATTGTTGTCTGCAGTGAGAACATGAGAAGGAAGAGCCCTCCCTGGAGGCAGCTGAGAGCTGGAGAGGAAATCCCTGAGCCCAACAGGAAGTCCCTTCCCACCAAGCTCCTGGGGCTGCTCTCTGTGCTGTGGGTCCTGAGCGCCCCCTGGTGTCCAGGGTGACCCCTGTAGCCCACCCCTGTTGTCTCCTCAGGGAGGTTTGTGTCTGGGCTCACACTGACTTCCCCTCACTGTGCCTCTTGCGCAGTAATACACAGCTGTGTCCTCGGGGGTCACGGAGCTCAGCTGCAGGGAGAACTGGTTCCTGGCTGTGTCAGCAGTGATGGTGATGCGGCCCTGGAAGGCTGGGTTGTAGCTTGTACTCCCTGTCCAGTACCCCATCCACTGCAACCCTTTCCCTGGGGGCTGCCGGATCCAGTTCCACCAGTAACTGGTGGTGACTGAGCCCCCAGACACTGTGCGTGTGAGGGAGACGGTCTGCGAGGGTTTCACCAGTCCTGGACCCGACTCCTGCAGCTGCACCTGGGACAGGACACCTGGGACAGAGAGAACACAGTGAGCCCTGGCTCAGATGCAGGGTCCCCATCTCCTCACGTCTGAGCCCTGAGTCACTCACATCTGGGCACTGACAGCAGGAAGAGGAAGATCCACAGGGGAGTCATGTCCTCCAGGTGAGGTCCTCGTCTCCCAGAAAACATTCTCCAAGGTGAAGAGGCCTGTATTTAAGTGGACGCCAAGTGTGTGTGTGTCTGGTGGCCATGTGGGCATTTGCATAGGGGAGGTGTCTGCACATACAAAGGGAAGAGGTGAGGGAGGTCTCTGTCTCTGGGGCTTCTCCTGGCTGGAGGTGCTGCCTGTACCCCCAGAGAACCAGGCCCTCCTTGGGATCCTGGTCACCGTGCCCCGGTGCCTCTCCTTCCACACCAAGGGCTGTGCTGCAGGAGGTGGTCAGGAAGTAGGATGTGGGCACAATCAGTGACTCCTATGGAATAAAATTAATATAGATAAAGTAATAGATTAGATATAGATATAGGTATGTGTAGATATAGACATAGACACAGATCATATAAAAATATATCTTTTATTATATTTAGAGATAGAGGAAGAGAAATGGATAGGGAAACATCCATTTTGAGAATCATTGATTGGCTGCCTCCTGTGTGGTTCCCACTGGGGATGGAGACCATAACCCAGCCAGGTGTCCTCATCAGGAAAGAAACCAGTGACTTCTTGGGTCCTGAGTAGAAACTCAACTCCTGAGCCACACAAGCAGGCTGGACCCACTTTTCTTTGTCCTCACCTGAGGACATGTTCATTGATTTTTAGAGGGAAAGGAGAGAGAAATGAAGACATAGAAACATCAATAATGAGAGAGAATCATTGATCTATTGTGTCCTGCTTGGTCACAATTGGAAATGGAGCCCACAACTTGGGCATGTGCCCTGTCCAGAAATGAATTCATGGAGCAGAGCTGGACCACTGAGCCACATCAACCAGGTTTCATTCCATGTTGTAATGCACATAATTTAGAATCCTAAGTTGATGGTTTTTCATTTTCTCTTCACCACTTTAATGCCATTATTCCTTTATCCTCTTAATTTTCGATTTTTCGTGTGACATTTGATGTTTTTATTATCCTTAAAAATGTATTGTTACTAATGTCAGAGAGGTAGGGAGAGGGAGAAGGAAATGGAAACATCAACGATGAGAGAGAATCATTGATCAGCTGCTCCTTCATTCCTCCTATTGGGGATTGATTTTGCAACCCAGGGCCTGTTCCCTGAATGGGAATCACACCCATAACCTGGTGGTTCCTGGGTGGACACTCTGCCCCTGAGGCACACCCCCAGCTCCTTCCCTCTCTGAGTAGCATGTACTTGACTCAGGGTTCACTCAGTGGCTCCAGGTCTGACTGTGTTCCAGAGCCTGACAGATGCCAGTTCTCAGAGTTTCGGTTTGTATTTTGGTGCTTTTGTGGAGGAACAAGAGTTTGGAGCAGCCTACGCTACCGTTTTGCTTCTGCCCCTTCTGCTCAGTGACTCCTTTTGAACAAACAGAGAATGAGAAGGAGAAATGCAACCTCCCCAGAAATCTACCCACAACAGAGAGAACAGAGGGGGCAGCGCCCATCCCAGGCCAGCAGCGGCGGGAGGAGGGGCCCGGGCTGAGCAGTGAGTCTGGTGTTTGTAAGGAGAGCCTGTGTTGTTGGAAGATGAGCTTCCTCTTCCTGGAGGACCCCAGACACAAGTCTACAAGGGGTGGCTTTGAGAGGAGTTAGCTTGATGGGCAGGCAGACAGGGCACGGTCCATGGGAAACCAAGGCTGGTGGCTGTTAGGCAGGGGCAGACTGGGCAATCTGAGCAGCCTAACCACAGGCACCAACCAGGCAGCAATTGCAGAATGTTTCTGGACTCAGAGCGGGACGCCTGGGAAAGAGGGAGGACCTCGGACAGGAAGGGGAAGGCACACAAGGGAACAGTGACTTGCAGGCCCCTTGCTGGGCAGGAACAATGAGGGCCAATCAGGTGGGCATACGGGTGGACACTGGTGGCCCATATACACCGAGACCACAGACTTCAGGGGCAGCCCATTATGGGGCTCCTTCCCATGTGGGCAGCCTGAATCTGCTTGTAATAAATGCTCCACTCATTTGTTTAAACCTTCTGGTCCCGGATTTCATTCTCTGACTTGGTGACCTCGGATCCCGGGGACAGAAGAAGCTGGGCTCGCTGTTCCTGTGATCAAGTTTGGCTCAAAGAAACTCTTAAAGATATTCTCCACAGGCTTAGAGGTTCTCATGTCAAGGACTTCAAAGTGGCCCATTTATGTTGTGGATTTTGTGCTGATTCAACCAGCAGGGGAGCCTGCCACAGTGTCACAGGGGAGAAGGCACAGCTGGAGAAGCCACCTTTCTTTCCTTCTCCTTCTTTATGCACTTTCCTTGACTCCAGAGAGGAGGCCAGTGGAGCCATGGAAACATCAATGATGAGAATCACTGATCAGCTATCTCCTACCCCTTCTCCCCCGTGTCTACCCCTCCTCTCCCGCCCCGGTCCCGGGTATTGAGACTGAAATCCCGGAATGTGTGCTGACCACAGATTCGAACCATGACCTCCTGGTTCATAGGCTGATGCTCCATGTCCTTATCATGCCAGCTGTGCTGGAAAAAGGAGGGACACTTAAATCCATGACAACCAACAGCACACCTGTCTCATCTCCAACAACTGTGAACTGATTTAACTCATCCCGTCCAGTTAGCAGGTTTTTATAATCGTGTTCACTTCACTCTCCACACGGGGAAGAAACATGTGTGAACACGTGTTGTAAATGAAGAAAATACAACAGGTTGATGTAAGAAATGCCCAATAATGTATAAAACGTATGGAATGTTTTATAAGATTTTATTGGAGACAAATGGAGAGAACTATTGGGAAGCAAAACCTCAAATGCTCAGGATATTAACCATTTGCAGCTGCATTTCTGAATTTCAAGTTAAAGACAGAAGGTAAGTGGTGACATGGAGGTGGGAGAGAGCACAGCGGGGACTGGGTAGCAGGACAGTGTACAGGAGGTGCTCCCTGAGGGTGGTCATGCTGATGGCACAGGTGTGTGAACCCAGATGCACAGGAACCATGGACGGGGTGCTTCAGGAAAGAGGAGCCTTTCAGTAAAGAAGTCATAGGCTGGGGCGTGCCCACCCCCAGGACTGCCCAGGTGGTAATGTGTGATCAGAGCCTCCTGTGAGGGTCCTGTCAGCCACTGGGTTTTGTCAGATTTAGGACAGAGCTACCTTTTGGTTCACAAACACAATCCCTAACATTAGACCTAGGACAGAGCTTCCTGTGAGCTCTGTGGCCGAGCCTCTGAGCAAAACTAATTTAAGATGGAGCAGGAAATGGTTCTTTCTTTAACTCTCCACCTGCTCCTGGTCAGGGCCCAGTGCTGGTCCTGAGCGCTCCCTGGTGTCCTAGATGCTCGCTGCAGTCCAGCCCAGCTGCCTCCTCAGGGAGGTTTGTGTCTGGGCTCACACTGACTTCCCCTAACTGTGTCTCTTGCACAGTAATACACGGCCGTGTCCTTGGTTCTCAGGCTGCTGAGCTCCATGTAGGCTGTGCTCATGGACTTGTCTGAGGTCATGGAGACTCTGCCTTGGAACTTCTGTGCGTAGTTTGTTACTCCATTTCCAGGGTAAACCCATCCCATCCACTCCAGCCCCTGTCCTGGGGCCTGTCGCACCCAGTGCATGTTGTAGTCAGTGAAGGTGAATCGAGAAGCCTTGCAGGAGACCTTCACGGAGGCCCCAGGCTGCCTCACCTCAGCCCCAGGCTGCACCAACTGCACCTGGGAGTGGACACCTGTGGGAGGAGACAGGAGTGAGAGGAATCCCCCCGAACTCTCCCTGGACCCTCCTTAACCAGAACAGGAGCCCGTTACCTGTCGCCATGGCCACCAGGAGGAGGGTTCTCCAGCTGCAGTCCATGGTGAGGGCTGTGCTGGGAGCACTTCTGTAGGGGAGGGTGTGGCTGTGGGTGATTCCCTCAGGGCACAGACTCACCCTTATTTAACCTGGTCTTCCTCCTTTCTTTTGCATATTCATGAGGCAGAGTATTTCATAGCTGAGGTCTTGACCCCTCCTGAGAGAAGATGGTGACACAGGGACCCTGTTCAGGGGAGTATGAGGTCCACGTCCTCATTCTCTTTGTTTAAATTGTACCTTTATTGTTGAAGGTATTACTCATATCGCCTTGTCTCCCCCACTGGCACCTTCTAGCCTGCCCCAGATCTTCAAAATTCTGTTTTCTGTGTCCCTGGATTAAGCCTATGTGCAAAGGAGTTTGTTGGTTCATCTTTCCCATCCACCCACCCACCCTACCACTATTTCCCTCTGAGATCCCCAGTCTGCTCCATGCTTCCAGATCTCTGGATCCATTCTCTTCATCAGTTTATTTTGTTCATTAGGTTCCACATTAGAGTGAGACCATGTGATACTTGTCTTTCTCTGACTCACTTATTACCCTTAGCATGATACTCTCCAGGTCTCTCCATGCTGTCCCAAAGGGTAAGAGATTCTTCTCTTTTATTGCTGCATAGTATTCTGTGGCATAAATATACCATAGCCTTTTCTTTCTTTTTTTTTTTAAATTTTTATTAAGGTATTATGTGTACATATCTTACCATTGCCACCCCCTCCCATTCATGCCCTCCCTCCACAGAGTTCTGTGTTCATTGGTTGTACTTATATTCATGCATACCAGTCCTTTGGTTGTTCTCTTATCTCCCCCCAGGTCTCCTTCCCCTCCCTGCTGTCATTTGACATTCTGCTTGTTTTATGGTGACTGCTTGTTTTATGTTCTCACCACCTCTCCCCCTGGGTCCCTCTGCTTCCACCGGGACACACGGCTCTCCTGGTGCACCCGGCCCCCTGGGACACACAGCTCACCCGGGGCACACGGCCCTTCTGGAGCGCTGGGTTCGCGTGTTGGAGGGGCCGCGCTAGCTCCTTGATAACACGGCAGGCAGGCTGGGACTGTTGCAGGTAGACCGCCCTCAAAGGTGTCTTGTTCCGTGTGGAAGTGGAGCAGCTGCGGATGCGGAGGCTAAGTTCTGAGGCCGCCCACTCCCTGAGCCCAGGGCATAGTGAGCTCTGTTCTTGGTGGATTTCCTTTATTCGCCTCGGCGGTGGCGGGTGGTGGTGGCTGGTGGGGCAGCGACGGTCACTCCTGTGGTTCAATTTCCACTGTAGTTTTAAAGTTCACATGGCGGCAGTGACGGGAGCTTTGGCTCTGCCATGCGGCTGCTGAGGGAGGACTTGCCGGGGCCGCTAACAGAAGGTGCCATGCTGGCTCCTCACCAGCACGGTGGGTGTGCTGGGAAGGTTGTGGGTGGGCTGAGATGGCTGTAGGCGGAGAGTTCCCCCTCAATCGTGTCTCATTTGGTGCCGAAACGGAGCTGCTGTGGAAGCAGAGGCTAAGTTCTGAGGCCACATTCTCTCTGAGCCTGGGCGTAGTGGGCTCTGATTTTGGTGGATTCCCATTCGCTGGTGCGGCAGCGGGTACAGCAGCAACAGTAGCTCCTGTGTCTCAACTTCCCCTGTAGTATTAAAATCCACATGGCGGTAGTGGCAGAAACTTTGGAGCTGGCTGCTGGCTGTGGTGGCGGAGAGACTTGCCGGGGCGCAAAGGGAAGGCGCGGCGCCATCTCCCCAGCAGCACAGTGCGCGGAGGCCGGGCCGAGTCCGCTGTTGGCCTGGAGACACCGCACCATCTCTTTGCCAGCATGGCGCTCGGAGACCAGGCCGAGCCAGCTGTGGCAGCGGTGGCGACACAAGGACTCGCCGGGTGTCTCAAACAGAAGGTGCCGCGCCAGCTCCCCACCAGTAAGGTGTGTGCGGCGACTGGGCCGAGCCGGCCGTAGGCCGGGAGACTCTGAGCCAGATCCTTGGGATGGTTGTGGGCATGCGCTGAAGGCATGGTGAAGGTCCCATGTCAGCTCTCTGGTTCCCATGGCCGGCGGGCTGGCCCAGTCCCTCGGCCCCAGGGCGGAGCGAGGTCTGGCTTCCCTCATTCCTGGTGGCAGCATCTCCGGCAGGTCCGGTTTCGCCGTAGTTTTAAACTCCATATGGCAGCAGCGGCGCCCTGCTTGGTGTCTAGTTGTAGCCTTCCCATTTCACCAGCTTTCCTGTGGGTCTGGTGCGATCCTTTTCGATTTTAGCTGTTGTTTTTTCCCAAATTGTTGAGGAGGTGGCAGCTTAGGAGACTTCCTAGGCCGCCATCTTGTTTCGGTCTCCCCTGTACCACAGTTTTTTATCCACTCAGCTACTCATGGGCACTTGGGCTGTTTCCAATTCTTAGCTATTGACAATTATGCTGCATGAACTTCAGGGGTGCATGCATTGTTTCTGATTGGTTTTTAGGGTCCCTTAGCATATACTCTAAAAGAGGAGTCACTGGGTCAAATGGCAGTCCCATCTTTAATTTTTGAGGAAACTCTATAGTGTATTCCATAGTCACTGCACCAGCCTGCATTCCCACATGCAGAGTAGGAGGGTTCCCTTTGCTCCATACCCTGGCCAGGACTTGTCATTAGTTGATTTGTTGATGGTAGCCATGGTGACAGTTGTAAGCTTCCTCTGCCTACTGTTCTTTATGTGAGCTCATGGCCTACTGGAGAGACACAAAATGGTTCCATTAGGACTAGTTATGGCTGTACATGGACAAAAGGCATGAAATACATGCAGTGACCATATATGTGCCCAACTCAGAATCCTTCATATGTTCAAATGATTGTGAAAGAGATTGATCTGTTTTCTCAGTCTAGTGTCATCAGTAATATTTGGGTTCAGCAGGAGATGAGTGAGGAGCATTCCACTATAGAATTTCCCTCAGGAAAGGGAACTTCAACTAGGAGAGGTATCACTCTCTCCCAACCTCCCTCTTCCTTTCCCATGGGAGGTCACTGTGTTCAGATGGTGGTTGGCTCTTCCACAAACAGGTATCATCATTAATGTATTATGTCTAAACTAGAGGCCCGGTGCACAAATTTGTGCACAGGTGGGGCCCATTGGCCTGGCCAATGTTCGGGGCAACTTGGGGCTTATCAGGGCCATCTCTTGCCCAGTGTTGATCAGAACCAGCTGGTCAGGCCAGAGGGAAGGGTGGCTTTGGGAGCACACTGATCACCAGGGGGCAGACCAGTCAAGGTCACAGCAACCGGCAACCAGTCGACCAGTTGTAACAGTCACTTAGCCTTTTCTACATATAGACTCTGCCCTCAGACATAGGATTTAGAAATACAATATTTATGCTTATGATTTAATTTGTGCTCTGGAATCTTTGATGGGACAAAAGTATTTCATTTTGACCAAGGTTCAGTTAACAATGTTGTTTACAATGGGTCTTATTTTGGGGGACTTTACAAAGAACTCCCCACTGTCCATGTGGATGGGCTACAGCAGCCACAGGGACTGGAGCAGGTTCTGGTTCCAGAGGGGAGCACTGCTGGGAAACTACCCATCAATGTGGACGTGACTGTGGACCTGGGGGAGGGGAGGAAGCTGAACTTTATTTGGGTCACATGACAGAAACGTGACTGATGTTCATGGACAGAGAGCTCCTGGACATGTGGGTTTACAGCCTCCTCCAGTGAAGGCTCAGAAGGAAGTGCAGGGCATCATAGACACAACTCCCATCATCGTAGGAAACAAATGAATAATGACGAGCAGGAGTCCATTAAAGTATAAACGTTAAAGGTCATGCAGGCAGGGAACCAGAGAAATAAGGAACCTATCACTGCACACTGGTGAGAAGAGGCCCCTGTTTCCTACAGGCACATTCTCACAGGGCCTCTGTTCTAGAAGTTGACCCCTTCCAGGCCCAAGATGTTCCCACTTGGACACCTTTGGGTTGAGTAACTACATGGTCTCACCATAAATCACTGATGTTGCATAATTCATTGGGGTCCAATTCATAAAATCTCTCCACACCAAAGGGAAAGTTGGAGACCCCTTCCTGCAGGAGCCAAGGTGATGGTGTGTCTATATGAGGAGCCTTCATTCCTTTATATCAGGACCCCTGTCTCAGTCCATGGTCATTGTCATCATCACCATCAACAACATTGTCTGCAGTGGGGTCCAGAGAGGAGGCCAAACCCCAGATGCAGGGTTCTGTTCACCGTCCAACAATAGTTCTCCCAGCCATTTTCATAGACATGGCTTTGTACACAGTGTTGGCCCTTTACATCATTTTTGGTCATTTATTACCATTGTCAAGGGAAATAGGTAGCCAGACATTATATTGCTTTACAATTGCCTGCTGATAATGTATGGCTCATTCCTGCCTCTTCTTCATCTGCCGCAGATCACAATCTGAACTGAAATATTGGTCTCCTATTCATTTGTAACTAAGAGGGTGAAGCCACAAACCCCTGGGCTTCTGATGAAGGAGCAGAGAGGAGAGCAGGAGAACCCTCCACTCTTTCGGCTCCGAGGGCCTGATAGAACAGCCAAACGAGCTGGATCCAGCCTGCTGGCCATAGTTTGCCCACGGCTTCCGTAGACAAATAAAATCCATGTGGGAGTCTCCTCTCCTGGCTCCATCAGAGCAGCTCTGCCTTCCTGAGTGCCTTTCCTGTGCTTCCAGAGAGTTCAACTGCGCGCACAATACACATCCCATGGCCCTTAGTGTAGGTACTGGTGGTCGTCCTGGACATCTGGACCAAGCTGCTGGGGTCAGCTGCCTCTGCCTGGTGTCAGCTCCTCTCCGTGCTATGAGAATGATGAAAGTCAGTGACCTTCACCACCAGGGATCTTTCTTATCTAGCTTTGGGGTCACGTGACTGGTACCCACTGTCCACCACACTCCTGTCCTGCTGGCTGGCTTGGCCCTTAACTGTGTGGGGCTGAGCTGCCCTGTGGAGTCAGAAGAGCCTCTAGTTCGATCTCGGTGACCTGGGTCAGAAGATTTGATCATTCGCTTCTACTTGGCACAGGAGTGTCTGAAAAGACTCTGCGGTTTGTCCATGTGAGGAAGTTGTTTCTGTTTATAACAGACGTTCTCACTCAGAGACATCAGAGGTAAGTGCAGCATCAGGACCCAGAGGTTCCCTGAGGGACACTGTGACATGAGGAGGAAACCACCCAGGAACCAGCCCAAACCTCCAAGGGCATCTGCTGCTGGTATGGTCCTTATGTCCAGAAACCCTGATTGCCCCCTGGTGGTTACAGCCATGGCTGCAGGGAGGTTAGTGTCTGGGCTCACACTGACTTCCCCTCACTGTGTCTCTTGCACAGTAATACATGGCAGTGTCCTCAGTTCTCAGGCTGCTCATTTGCAGGTACAGCGTGTTCTTGGCATTGTCTCTGGAGATGGTGAAGCGGCCCTTCACAGAGTCAGCGTAGTTTATGAAATTTTTACCATCACTTCTAATGTACTGGTATGCGACCCACTCCAGCCCCTTCCCTGGAGCCTGGCGGACCCAGTGCATGTAGTAGCTACTGAAGGTGAATCCAGAGGCTGCACAGGAGAGTCTCAGAGACCCCCCAGGCTGCACCAGGCCTCCCCCAGACTCCACCAGCTGCACCTCACACTGGACACCTGCAAACACAGAGACACAGGGGGACTTAGAATCACATGGAAGCACAAACAGGCACAGGCACAGGGCTCAGCGCTCCCAACTCCTGACAATGACCTTGAGAAATGATCAGGAGGAAAACGCAGCTTGGCACCAAGTCCATGGTGGAGCCGCTGGGGTCCTGTCTAAGTTGTTTGGGTTCTGGGTGTCTCCCAAATAAGCTGGGCAAGGGCCCCCTTTTATGAGCAGGGGGAGAGCCCCATTTGCATGGAGTCTGCATATAAGGTGCAGCTGTGACCTGGGCTGCATGCCTGACCTTGTCATCCTAGGGTGACCCCAGATGGGAAAGGACTCCAGGATGCTGGCCACAGGGTTCCCATCCTGATCCGCCTGCCCTCCATCCATTCCTGAGACCCATCACCCTGACCCCATTCCTTTGGGGGCAGCTTCCAGGATTGAGAGTCCTCCCTCTTGGGATTTTGATGAGAACCCATGGGTTCGCCCTCAGAGGTGCATGGATGGGGCTTCCTCTCACTCCCCTTCACCTGCTATGGGCCATGTTAAATTTCAGGGGTTTGGGAATAAGAATGTGCATTGAATGAAGCTTTTCTTTTGAGACTGAAAGATTCTCCTTGTTATTTTCCACAATCAGATCCTCCACAAAACTCTAACATGTGCATGTGAGGGGGCAGGAGAGGCTGGGCTGGACGCTGTGGCCTCAGCCTCTGTCTCTAATCTGCTGCCACTCTCACAAGCACACAGGTGCTTCCCGATAGCACACATTTCCCTCAACTTCCCTGCTGTTCCTGTGCAAAAGACCTGTTTCCAGCCTCTCACAGTGGCGAGGTTTCCATCATTTACACATGGAGTCTGGCTGGTGGGCTCAGAGGTTGGAGGTCACTCCCACACCAAAGGGAGTGAACTGTTTAGTCCCCACCACCATCCTGAGGAGGCAGCAGGTTTTATAATTCTGTGAACCTCCCTCTCCACACGGAAGACCCATGTTTGAATGTGTGTGGTAAATGAAGAGAAGAGAACATGCTGATGTAAGAAATGTCCACACATTGTGAGGATGTTTATAAGATTTTAGTGGAGCCAAACTGTCAATAACTGTTGGGGAGCAAGACATCTAATGCTCCAGAGAATCACCGTTTGCAGCTGCGTTTGTGCATTTGAAGTCAAGAAGGGAAGGTGAGGAGTGACATGGAGGTGGGAGAGAGCAAGGGACTGGATGCAAGGACAGTGAACAGGAGGCTCTCTCTCTCTCCTCCGCTCTCCTCTCCCCTCCCCTCCCCTCCCCTCCGCTCCCCTCCCCTCCCCTCCCCTCCCCTCCCCTCTCCTCCTCTCTCCTCTCCTCTCCCCTTCTCTCTTCCCCTCTCCTCTCCTCTCCTCTCCTCTCCTCTCCTCTCCCCTCCCCTCCCCTCCCCTCTCTCCTCCCCTTCCCTCCCCTCCCTCCCCTCTCCTCTCCTCTCCCCTCCTCTCTTCCCCTCTCCTCTCCTCTCCTCTCCCCTCCCCTCCCCTCTCTCTTCCCCTTCCTTCTCCTCCCCTCCCCTCCCCTCTCCTCCCCTCTCCTCCCCTCCCCTCTCTCCTCCCCTTCCCTCCCCTCTCTCCTCCCCTTCCCTCCCCTCCCCTCTCCTCTCCTCTCCTCTCCCCTCCCCTCTCCTCTCCTCCCCTCTCCTCTCCTCTCCTCTCCTCTCCTCTCCTCTCCTCTCCTCTCTCCTCTCCCTTCTCCTCCCCTCCCCCTCTCCTCTCCTCTCCTCTCTTCTCCCCTCCCCTCCCCTTCTCCTCTCCTCTCCTCTCTCCTCCCCTTCTCCTCTCCCCTCCTATCCCTTCCCCTCTCCTCTCCTCTCCTCTCCTCTCCTCTCCTCTCCTCTCCTCTCCTCTCTTCTCCTCTCCTCTCCTCTCCTCTCCCTTCTCCTCCACTCCCCTCCCCCTCTCCTCTCCTCTCCTCTCCTCTCCTCTCTCCTCCCCTTCTCCTCTCCCCTCCCCTCTCCTCCCCTCTCCTCTTCTCTCCTCTCCTCTCTCCTCCCCTTCTCCTCCCCTCCCCTTCTCCTCTCCTCTCCTCTCCTCTCCTCTCCCCTCCTCTCCCCTCCTCTCCTCTCCTCTCCTCTCCCCTCCGCTCCCCTCCCCTCTCCTCTTCTCTCCTCTCCTCTCTCCTCCCCTTTTCCTCCCCTCACCTTCTCCTCTCCTCTCCTCTCCTCTCCTCTCCTCTCCTCTCCCCTCCCCTCCCCTCCGCTTCCCTCCCCTCCCCTCTCCTCTCCCCTCCTCTCCCCTCCCCTCCCCTCCCCTCCCCTCTCCTCTCCTCTCCTCTCCTCTCCTCTCCTCTCCTCTCCTCTCCTCTCCTCTCCTCTCTCTCTCTCCCCCCATAGTCTTTATTGCAGAAAATATTACATAGGTCCCCCTTTTCTCCCCATTATCCTCTTTACTCCCGCTCCCTTCCCCTCCCCAGGCTCTCACCACTCCATTGTCTGTGTAAGCAGGTTAGGAATGTATGTAGACAAGTTCATTGGTTCATCATTCCCACCCACCCTCCCCTGCCTTCCCTCTGAGGTTCCATGGTCTGTTCATGCCTCTTTGTCTCTGGGTTATTTATTTTTTATCAGTTTATTTAATCCATTAGCAATGCAGACTCTGGCAGCCATTATATTAACAATATGGAGTTCCATGTAAAAATTAAAAATGGAACTTTTAGTTGATCCAGCGATCCCACTTCCAGGAATACATCCTAAGAGACCCGAAGCACGCATCAGAAAGAGTGAATTCAGCCTTATGTTCCTAGAAGTGCAATTTATAATATATAAGCTTTGGAGACAGCCTAATTAGGAGATGATTGGACAACCATGGTACATTTACAGCATGGAACACTAATCAGCTGTGAAAATGAAAGAACTGTTAAAGTAAAACAAACAAACAAACAAAAAATATTTAGACCTGTGAAGAATTTTGTCAATTTATTTGAGCCAAACTGTGGCTACATGCCTGGAAGTAGAACCTCAATGAATTGAGATACTGCTCCGGAGACAGGGGGTTACATCCGTGTTTATACATTGCAATCAAAGGAAGGGATGTAGATGGGTTACATGAAATTCACTGGTGGTAGATTAAGGAGATGGGAGAGAGCAAAGCGAGAGACCTCTGAGATAGGGTACAAAGTGAAATGATGGACAGGTGCATCTTTTACAGGAGGGATACAGGAGAGTTTAAAATAATTAACAGCTGACCATTAACTTGATAACAATAACAATGAGAGAATGTACTGGTGATATTTGTTGTGCCCCGAGGGGTTTGGAAAATAAAGGGCAGTTACAAGTTACCCAGTCATTTCATAGGAATTTAAATTATAGCCCAAAAAACAAATGGGCTCAGTAAAGATCTAAGTTCATCTTTGTAAGGAAAATATTGGCTTTGGTCATGACTACCCACCATAACTGGGGTATAGTTAAATATTTAATTTTTAGACCATCTTTTGTCGTTATATTAGGTTTTTCTGAGTTTGTACAAATACTATGAAGGCCTCTTTTGAGCTTGTCAGCTTACCATATGGTCCCTTTGGTCCCCAGAACAGAGCCCCCTTTTTGTTCACAAACACAATCCCTAACACTAGACCGAGGACAGGGCTTCCTGTGAGCTCTGTGGCTGAGCCTGTGAGCACAACTAATTTAAGACTGAGCAGGAAATGGTGTCTTTCCTCAACTTTCCACCTGCTCCTGGTCAGGGCCCTGTGCTGGTCTGGAGCGCCCCCTGGTGTCAAGGATGCTCTCTGCAGCCCAGCCCTGCTGCCTCCTCAGGGAGGTTAGTGTCTGGGCTCACACTGACTTCCCCTCACTGTGTGTCTTGCACAGTAATATACGGCCGTGTCCTCGATTTTCAGGCTGCGGAACTCCATGTAGGCTGTGCTCCTGGGTGTGTCTGCGGTGATGGAGACTCTGCCTTGGAACTTCTGTGCGTAGCTTGTTTTTCCATCTTCAGGGTCAATCCCTCCCACCCACTCCAGCCCCTGTCCTGGGGCCTGTCGCACCCATTCTATATAGTATTCCGTGAAGGTGTATCCAGAAGCCTTGCAGGAGACCTTCACAGAGGCCCCAGGCTGCCTCACCTCATCCCCAGGCTGCACCAGCTGCACCTGGGAGTGGACACCTGTGGGAGGAGACAGGAGTGAGTGGAATCCTCCTGGACTCTCCCTGGACCCTCCTTAACCAGGACAGGAGCCCCTTACCTGTTGCCATGGCCACCAGGAGGAGGGTTCTCCAGCTGCAGTCCATAGTGAGGGCTGTGCTGGGAGCACTTCTGTAGGGGAGGGAGTGGCTGTGGGTGATGCCCTCAGGGCACAGACTCACCCACATTTAACCTGGTGTGCCTCCTCTCTTTTGCATATTCATGAGGCAGAGTATTTCATAGCTGAGGTCTTGAGCCCACCTGAGAGAAGATGGTGACACAGGGACCATGTTCAGGGGGAGTATGAAGGTCGAAGTCCTAATTTTTTTTCTTTAAATTGTACCTTCATTGTTGAAGGTATTTCTTATGTCCCCTTGTCTCCCCCATTGACACCTTCTAGCCTGCCCTGGGTGCCCCAGACCTTCACCATCCTGTTGTCTGTGTCCCTGGATTAAGCCTATGTGCATATGAGATTGTTGGTTGACCTCTTCCCACCCACCCACCCTACCACGATTTCCTTCTGAGATCCCCAGTCTGGTCCATGCTTCCAGGTTTCTGGATCCATTCTCTTCATCAGTTTGTTTTGTTCATTAGGTTCCACATATGAGTGAGATCATGTGATACTTGTCTGCTCTGACTGGCTTATTTCACTTAGCATGATACTCTTCAGTTCCCCCATGCTGTCCCAAAGAGTAAGAGATCCTTCTCTTTTACTGCTGTATATTCTTCCGTGGCATAAATGTACCACAGCTTTTTATCCAATCAGCTACTGATGGGCACTTGGGCTGTTTCCAGATCTTAGCTATTGCAAGTTGTGCTGCTATGAACACAGGGGTGCATGCATTGTTTCTAATTGGTGTATGGGGTCCCTTAGCATATATTCTAAAAGTGAGATCACTGGGTCAAATGGTAGTTCCATCTTTAACTTTTTGAGGAAACTCCATACTGTGTTCCATAGTGGCTGCACCAGCCTGCATTCCCACCAGCAGAACAGGAGGGTTCCCTTTGCTCCACACCCTCATCAGCACTTGCCATTTGTTGACTTGTTGATGGTAGCCATTCTGACAGGTGTGAGCTGATAGCTCCTGTCCTTTTAATTTGCATCTCTCTGAGGGTCAGTGACTGAGCATTTTTCCAATGTCTCTTGGCCAACTGTAATTATAAAAAGTTTTGATGTAAATCAATCATATGAAGAAACATATAAAAGTAATTTTATTTGAAGAGAATTATTTTTCTCTCTCCATTATTACAGACTAAATAGACCATCCAGATAACCACCCGCTAATGAATCTGGTGGATCTAATATCATAGAAACCTGGTCAGCCTTGATGCTCCACCTGATTCTCACCATCAGGGTCTGAGTCCTGGGACATGGTTCTAACTGGGATCTGGGAGGGCACGTGGGGTTTTCTTGCTTCATCAGCAGCTCATTTCAGAGGCACCATGTCCTCCCTCTCCATTGCCTCCTGGGGTCTGCGTGTGGTCCTGGGCAGTGCCGTCACTGTGTCCCTACATGATGGGCAACCCCAGGCCCTAAAGCCCATTCACTGGATGGACCATGTGCAACCCAGGAAAAGCCACCCTGAGCCTGGGGGCGGGGGAGTTACCATGGATAAGAATTCACCACGTCTGAGCAGGCACACCTCCTGGACCATTCCTTCATTGTGCTGTGATTTCCTCATTGCCCAACCAGTTCCAGTTGCCTCTCTCTGCCCTGAAATAGCCACACACCACATCTGGAGTCCTTCAGGAGAGAAAGCATTGGCTTGAAGACTAACCCAAGTTCCAGGTTCTTTATGAGGTTCAAACTACTGGGTCCTGCACCCCAGACAGATGGGTATCATGCCAGAATTTCAAATAAAATACCATGGACACACACACAGAAACACACGTATGCGCTCACACTCTCACACACACAACTCCAAACTCCCAGGAAGAAAACCCGTCCCCGGGCTCCTGAGGGGCCTTAGAGGCCCTGCCTCTTAGGAGACTGTGATGCCTGGACCCTGACCTAAGGAATGTCCAGGTTCTCATCCAGGTGGGGGGGCTGTGGGTGTTCTTATATGACAGAACTTTTCAGATGGTTAAGGTGGGGACGAGGGAGCTAAGGGTGATGGCCTGGGCTCACCCGGAGACATCTAGCATGGGTCCTTCACCAAGGACCTACCTGTAGCCACAGGGTCCCCTTCATTGGGAAACAATGCAAATCAGACCCAAGGTTTTGTGATGATTGAAGTCAAATGTTGGGGAGGGTTTGCACATCCACCCGAGTGAATGAGGACCAGGAGGGAAGGGGGTGGTAAAGAGGACAGAGCGCTGTGGTAGAGGGTCCTGGGGGATATTTCTCATCATCATGGCACCTGGTAGGCCTGTGAGAGGGCAAGGTGGGGGCAGGTGGGCCTGTGAGAGGGAGAGGTGGGGCAGGGGACTGAGGTCAGCACATGGGGGCCTGTGCTGCGCTGGAGTTGCTCTTTGTGGGAAGGTTTCACAAACCTAGGAGGACTAGAGCCCTGAGGATGGTTTTTATAAGGTTCTACCTCCTCCCAACAGGTGGGCAGAGTTATGACATTACTGGCATCTGTCACAGAGACATCCCCAAGACATTGAATAACAAATCAGAGCCTGCCAAAGTGTCCTGGGGCCCACCCCTTTCTGTTCTGCCCTGGGTCCAACCCTCTCCTGTTCCTGCCCTTAAAAAGACCCCCCAGACCTGCCACGTGTTGCTGATCCTCCATTTAAAGGCTGCACCCAGGCTGGGTCATCTCCATCTCCCCTGTCCCCTCCCCACTCCTTCAATTCTGATTTCTCTACCTCCATAATGACTCCCGCTCATTACTGGGGAATGGACTTTACTTTAAAATTCCTTAGTGGTCAGTTTTCTGCGCATCAAACCTTACAGTCTCCTTGTAGAGAAAGAGAAACAGAAAATAAACGACTTGGTGAAGGAGAGTCCCTGTCATTGCTGCCTTTTCACTTGCAAACACAATGCCCTTCTTCACTGTTGTCTGCAGTGAGAACATGAGAAGGAAGAGCCCTCCCAGAGGCAGCTGAACACTTGAGAGGAAATCCCTGAGCCCAACAGGAAGGCCCTTCCTCCACCATTTCTCTGCCCTGCACCTGGGCATGTTCTCTGTGCTGCGGGCCCTGAGCGCCCCCTGGTGTCCTGGACGCTCCCTGCAACCCAGCCCTGCTGCCTCCTCAGGAGTTTTGTGTCTGGGCTCACACTGACTTCCCCTCACTGTGTCTCTTGCACAATAATACAGGGCTGTGTCCTCGGCTTTCAGGCTGCTCATTTGCAGGTACAGCGTGTTCTTGGCGTTGTCTCTGGAGATGGTGAAGCGGCCTTTCACAGAGTCGGCGTAGTATGAGCTAACAGCACCATTACTAATGTATGCGACCCACTCCAGCCCCTTCCCTGGAGCCTGGCGGACCCAGTTCATGTCATAGCTACTGAAGGTGAATCCAGAGGCTGCACAGGAGAGTCTCAGAGACCCCCCAGGCCGCACCACGCCTCCCCCAGACTGCACCAGCTGCACCTCACACTGGACACCTGCAAACACAGAGACACAGGGGGACTTAGAATCACATGGAAGCACAAACAGGCACAGGCACAGGGCTCAGCGCTCCCCACTCCTGACAATGACCTTGAGAAATGGTCAGGAGGAAAACACAGCTTGGCACCAAGTCCATGGTGGAGCTGTTGGGTCCTGTCTCAGGCGCTTGGGTTCTGGGTGTCTCCCCAACATACTGGGCAAGGGCCCCTTTTATGAGCAGGAGGAGAGCCCCATTTGCATGGCGTCTGCACATAATGTGCAGCTGTGACCTGGGCTGCATGCCTGACCTTGTCATCCTAGAGGTGACCCCATTGGGAAAGGACTCTAGGATGCTGGCCACAGAAGTTCCTGTCCTGACCAATCCTCCCTCCTTCCTTTCCTGAGACCCTTCACCCCGACTCCATTCTTTGGGGGCAGCTTCCAGGATTGAGAGTCCTCCTTCCTCAGGTTTTGATGAGGACCCAGGGGTGCTCCCTCATAGGCTCAAGGGTGGGGCCTCCTCTAGCTCCCTTTCACCCTCTGTGGGCCATGTTGTCTTTCTGGGGTTTGGGAATAAGAATTTGCATTGAATGAAACTTTTATTTTGAGACTGAAAGATTATCCTTGTTATTTCCTCAATCAGATCCTCTACACACTGTAACATATGCATGTGGGGAGTCATGAGAGGCTGGGCTGGATGCTGTGATCCCAGCCTCTGTCTCTAACCTGCTGTCACTTTCAAAAGCACACAGCTGCCTCACAAAAGCACACATTTCCCTCAATTCCATTCAGTTCTTGTTCAAAAGCCCTATTTCCTAGCCTCTCACTGTGGAGAGTTTCCATCATTTGCACATGGAGCCTGGCTGGTGGGCTCAGTGGTTGGAGGTCATCCCCACACCAGAGGGTGTGAACTCTGTAGAGTCACCACCACCATCCTGTGGAGGCAGCAGGTTTTATAATTGTGTGCACCTCCCTCTCCAAACAGAAGAAACGTGTGTGAAAGTGTGTGGTAAATGTAGAAAAGACAACACGTTTATGTAAGAAATGTCCAAATATGTAGGGGGTGTTTTATAAGGTTTTATTAGAACCAAACAGAGGAAAACTGTTGGGGAGCAAGACCTCCAATGCTCCAGAGAATAACCGTTTGCAGCTGCGTTTGTGCATTTGCAATTAAGGAGAGCAGGTGTGGAGTATATGGAGGTGGGAGAGAGCAAGGCTGGGACTGAATGCCAGGATACTGAACAGGAGTCTCAGTTCTCTTTCTCTCTCTCTCCCTCTCTTCTCTTCTCTTCTCTTCTCTTCTCTTCTCTTCTCTTCTCTTCTCTTCTCTCTCTTCTCTCTTCTCTCTTCTCTCTTCTCTCTTCTCTCTTCTCTCTTCTCTCTTCTCTCTTCTCTTCTCTTCTCTTCTCTTCTCTCTTCTCTCTTCTCTTCTCTTCTCTTCTCTCTCTCTCTCTCTCTCTCTCTCTCTCTCTCTCTCTCATCTTTTTGTTGAAGTATTACATAGGTCCCTTATTCTATCCATTATCCTCTCCTTTCTCACTCCCCTTCCCTCCCCAGGCCCTCACCACCCCATTGTCTGTGTCCCCAGGTGAGGCCTATATGCAGACCAGTTCACTGGTTGGTCTATTCCCACCCACCCTCCTCTGCCTTCCCTCTGAGGTTTCCTGGTCTGTTAATTCTTCCATGTCTCTTGGTCTATTTTTGTTCATCAGTTTATTTGGTCCATTAGCAATGCAGACTGGTGCAGCCATTATGGTAAACAATATGGAGTTCCATCTAAAAATTAAAAATGGAACTCCCATTTGACCCAGTGATCCCACTTCTAGGAATACATCCTAAGAAAACAAATCACTCATCAAAAAGAATGCATGCATCTCTATGTTTGTAGCAGTACAATTCACAACACCTAAGATTTGGAAACAGCCCAGGTACCCATTAGCAGATGATTGGATAATCATGGTACATCTTACACCATGGGACACTATACAGTCATGAAAAAGAAAAAAAACTGTTAAGGTAAAAAACATTTACACCTGTAAAGAATTTTGTGAGTTTACTTGTGCTAAACTGCGGACATATACTGGTAAGCAGAACCTCAATGATTTGAGATACTGCTCCGGAGAATGCGAGTTACATCTGTGTTTATACATTGCAATCAAAGGAAGGGATGTAGGTGGGTTACATGAAATTCACTGGTGATAGATTAAGGAGATGGGAGAGAGCAAAGCGGGGAGACCTCTGAGATAGGGTACAAAGTGAAATGATGTACAGGTGCATCTTTTACAGGATGGATACAGGAGAGTTTAAGATAATTGACAGATGAGGATAAACTTGATAACAATCACAATGAGAGAATGATCTGGTGCCATTTGTTGTGCCCTGAGGGGTCAGGGATAAAAAGGAAGTTACAAGTTACCCAGTCATTTCACCAATGTGTTATCTTAGAGGCACAAAGTTAAATCGGCTCAGTAAAGATCTATGTTGATCTTTGTCAGGGAAAATACTGGCCAGGACATGACTACCCACCATAACCTGTGTGTAGTTACATATTTAGTTTTCAGACCATCTTTTATGGTTATGTGAGGTCTCTGAGTTTGCACAACTGCCAAATAGGCCTCCCCTGAGCTTTTCAGGTTAGTATGTGGCCCTCTTTTGTCCCTAGAACAGAGCCCCCTTTTGTTCACAAACACAATCCCTAACACTAGACCTAGGACAGGCCTTCCTGTGAGATCTGTGGCTGAGCCTCAGAGAAAAACTAATTTAAGATGGAGCAGGAAACAGTATCCTTCGTCAACTGTCCACCTGCTCATAATTTAGCTCTGTGTTGGTCCTGTGCGCCCCCTGATGTCCACAGCGCCCCTTGCAGCCCAGCCCTGCTGTCTCCGCAGGAAGTTTGTGTCTGGGCTCCACTAACTTCCCCTCACTGTGTGTCTAGCACAGTAATACACAGCTGTGTCCTCGGTTCTCAGGCTGCTCATTTGCAGGTACAGCGTGTTCTTGGAGTTGTCTCTGGAGATGGTGAAGCGGCCCTTCACTGAGTCTGTATAGAATGTGCTACCACCACCATAATCAATTTGTGAGACCCATTCCAGCCCCTTCCCTGGAGCCTGGCGGACCCAGCTCATGTAGTGGCTACTGAAGGTGAATCCAGAGGCTGCACAGGAGAGTCTCAGAGACCCCCCAGGCTGCACCAGGCCTCCCCCAGACTCCACCAGCTGCACCTCACACTGGACACCTGCAAACACAGAGACACAGGGGGACTTAGAATCACATGGAAGCACAAACAGGAACAGGTACAGGGCTCAGCGCTCCCCACTCCTGACAATGACCTTGAGAAATGATCAGGAGGAAAACGCAGCTTGGCACCAAGTCCATGGTGGAGCCACTGGGTCCTGTCTCAGGTGCTTGGGTTCTGGGTGTCTCCCCAACATGCCAGGCAAGGGCCCCCTTTTATGAGCAGGAGGAGAGCCCCATTTGCATGGAGTCTGCATATAAGGTGCAGCTGTGACCTGGGCTGCATGCCTGACCTTGTCATTCTAGGGGTGACCCCAGATGGGAAAAGACTCAAGGAGGCTGGCCACAGAGGGTCCAGTCCTGACGCTCCCTCTGACCCTCCTTTCTTGAGACCCCTCACCCTGACCCCATTTCTTTGCGGGCAGCTTCCAGGATTGAGAGTCCTCCTTCCTCGGGGTTTTGATGAGGACCCAGGGGTGCTCCCCCATAGGCGTGTGGATGGAGCTTCCTCTCGCTCCCCTTCACCCACCCGGGCCATGTTACTTTCTAGAGTTTCAGAATAAGAATTTGCATTGAATGATGCTTTTATTTTGAGACTGAAAGATTCTCCTTGTTGTTTTCCACAATCAGACCCTCCACAAAACTCTAACATATGCATGTGAGGCGGCAGCAGAGGCTGGGCTGGATGCTGTGGCCCCAGCCACCATCTCTAACCTGCTGCCTCTCTCACAAGCACACAGCTGCCCCCCAAAAGCACACATTTCCCTCAACTTCCCTGCTGTTTCTGTTCAAAAGCGCTGTTTCCCAGCCTCTCACAGTGGAGAGTTTCCATCATTTACACATGGAGCCTGGCTGGTAGGCTCAGTGATTGGAACATCATCCCCATACTAAATGGTGTGAACTCTTTAGAGTCATCACCACCATCCTGTGGAGGCAGCAGGTTTTATAATTGTGTGCACCTGCCTCTTCACATGGGAAGAAATGTGTGTGAATGTGTGTGGTAAACAAAGAGAAGACAACACGTTGATGTATGGAATGTACAAAAATGAAGGGGACATTTTATAAAATTTTATTGCAGCTGAACTGTTGACAACTTTTGGGGAGCAAGACCTCCAATGCTCCAGAGAATAACCGTTTGTAGCAGCATTTGTGCATTTGAAGTTAAGGAGGGAAGGTGAGGGGAGACATGGAGGTGGGAGAGAGCACGGCAGGGACTGGGTAGTAGGACAGTGAAGAGGAGGTGCTCCCTGAGGGTGGTCATGCTGATGTCACAAGTGTGTTAACCCAGATGCACAGTGTTAGAGTGGGATTTTTTTTTTTACAAATATGTTTTTATTGGTTTCAGAGAGGAAGGGAGAGAGAAAGAGATAGAAACATCTATTGAGGAGAGAGAATAATCAATTGGCTACTTCTTGCATGCCCACTCTAGGGATGGAGCCTGCTACTCAGGCATGTGCCCTGACCAGGAATTGAACCTTGACCTTCTGCCTTATGGGTCCATGCTCAACCACTAAGCCATGCAAGGAACATGGTTGACTAAAAAGCGTTGTCATGAGCCCTGGTGGGGGGGGGAGGGGGGAACAGAAGGAAATCAATAATCAATGTGTCTCGCCGAAACCGGTTTGGCTCAGTGGATAGAGCGTCGGACTGCGGAGTGAAAGGTTCCCGGTTCAATTCCGGTCAAGGGCATGTACCTTGGTTGCGGGCACATCCCCAGTGGGGAGTGCGCAGGAGGCGGCTGGTCGATGTTTCTCTCTCATCGATAGTTTTTTTTTTTTTTTTTTGGGGGGGGGATCCTTTTTCTTTTTCTTTATTATTTTTATTTTTTTTATTTTTATTAAGGTATTATATGTGTACATAGCTTACCATTGCCCCCCCCACCTCCCATACATGCCCTCCCTCCCCAGAGTTTTGTGTCCATTTGTTGTACTTATATGCATGCATACCAGTCCTTCGGTTGATCTCTTATCTCCCCCAGATCACCCTACCCTCCCTGCTGTCATTTGACAGTCTACTTGTTGCTTTACTGTCACTATATCTATCTTTCTGTTCATTAGTTTAAAATGTTCTTTATTATCCATAAATGAGTGAGGTCATGTGGTATTTCTCTTTTATTGTCTGGCTTATTTCACTCAGCATGATGTTCTCCAATTCCATCCAGGTTGCTGCAAATGATGAGAATTCCTTATTTTTTATGACAGCATAGTATTCCATTGTGTCTACTCTTATGCCAGTACCAGCCTGTTTTGAGAACAGTTACTTTGTAATACAGCTTGATATCTGGTATTGAGATCCCTCCTACTTTATTCTTCTTTCTCAAGATTGCTGAGGCTATTCGGGGTCTTTTATTGTTCCAACTGAACTTTTGGAGAGTTATTTCTAGGTCTGTGAAGTATGCCATTGGTATTTTAATGGGGAGTGCATTGAACTTATAAATTGCTTTGGGAAGTATGGACATTTTGATGATGTTGATTCTACCAATCCATGAACATGGTATGTTCTTCCATCTGTTTACATCTTCCTCTATTTCTTTTTTCAGTGTCATGTAGTTTTCTGCATATAGGTCTTTTACCTCCTCAGTTAAGTTTATTCATAGGTATCTTATTTGTTTTGGTGCAATGGTAAATGGGATTGCTTTTTTAGTCTCTATTTCTGTAAGTTCACTATTGGTGTATAGAAATACCATAGATTACTTGGCATTGATTTTGTATCCTGCTACATTTCCAAATTCATTTATTAAGTCTATTAGTTTTTTGATGGAGTCTTTTGTGTTTTTTATGTACAATATCATGTCATCTGCATATAGGGACAGCTTTACTTCTTCTTTTCCAATTTTGATGCCTTTTATTTCCTCTTCTTGTCTAAATGCAATGGCGAGTACTTCTAGTACTATGTCAAAGAGGAGTGGTGAGAGTGGGCATCCCTGTCTTGTTCCTGTTCTTAGAGGGAATGGTTTTAGTTTTTGCCCATTGAGCATGATGTTGGCTGTGGGTTTATCGTATATAGCTTTTATTATGTTGAGATATGATCCTTGTACTCCCACCTTGTTGAGAGTTTTTATCCGGAAAGGGTGTTGGATTTTATCAAATGCATTTTCTGCGTCGATTGATATGACTATATGATTTTTATGTCTCAATTTGTTTATGTGATCTATTACGTTTATTGATTTGCTGATATTGTACCATCCTTGCATTCCCGGAATAAATCCTACTTGGTCATGTTGTATGATCTTTCTGATGTACTGCTGGAGCCGATTTGCTAGAATTTTGTTGAGGATTTTGGCATCTATGTTCATGAGGGATATTGTCCTGTAATTCTCTTTCATTGTGTTGTATTTGTCTGGTTTTGGTATTAGGGTGATGCTGGCTTCATAGAAGGAGTTTGGCAGGGTTCCTTCCTCTTGAATTTTTTAGAATAGTCTGAGGATGATAGGTTTTAGTTCTTCCTTGAATGTTTGGTAAAACTCTCCTGTGAAGCCATCTGGCCCTGGGCTTTTGTTTGCTGGAAGCTTTTTTTTTTTAAAATAAATCTTTATTGCTCAGATTATTACAATTGTTTCTCCTTTTTCTCCCCCATAGCTCCCTTCCACCTGATTCCCACCCCACCCTTTGCCCTTACGCCCTCCCCCTACTATTGTCCTCATCCATAGGTTATACAATTTTAATCCAGTCTCTTTCTGCACCCCACACCCCTTTCACCCTGATAATTATCTATCCACTCCCTTTCTTTGCCCCTAACTCTATTATATTCACCAGTTTATTCTATTCCTCAGATTTTTAATTCACTTGATCTTCTTCCTCTTCTTAAATAATACCTTTCAGCATTTCATATAATACTGGTTTGGTGGTGATGAACTCCTTTAGCTTTTTCTTATCTGTGAAGCTCTTTATCTGCCCTTCAATTCTGAATGATAACTTTGCTGGATACAGTAATCTTGGTTGTAGGTTCTCGCTATTCATCACTTTGAATATTTCTTGCCACTCCCTTCTGGCCTGCATGGTTTCTGTTGAGAAATCAGCTGATAGTCGTATGGGTGCTCCCTTATAGGTAACCAACTGATTTTCTCTTGCTGCTTGTAATATCTTCTTTTTGTCTTTTACCCTTGGCATATTGATGATCATGTGTCTCCAAGTATTTTTCTTTGGATTCCTATTGTTTGGGGTTCTGTAGGCTTCCTGTACTTGTAAGTCTATTTCTTTCACCAGGTGAGGGAAGTTTTCTGATATTATTTCTTCAAATATGTTTTCAGTATTTTGCACTCCCTCTTCTTCTGGCACCCCCATAATTCTGATGTTGGTGCGCTTGAAGTTGTCCCAGAGGCTCCTTACACTATCTTCAACTTTCTGGATTCTCTTTTCTTCTTCCTTCTCCAAAGGAGTGTCTTTTGGCTCTTTGATCTGATTCTTTTGTTCCTCCATTCTGCTGTTGGATATCTGCATGATATTTTCCAATTTAGTCAGTTTATGTATACTTTTTAGTTGGGTCTCATGGAGTTTGTCAAGCTTTTCTAGGATATTCTTGCATAACCTTAGAACCGTAGTTCTGAACTCTATATCCTCCATCTCTTTTGTTTGAGATCTATTTCCTTGTCTCGGCATTATCACTATTTTTCAGAGTTGGTAGGATGGCTTTGTGTGTTTGGTGTCCTATATAGCAGAGTGGGTCAGCCTCCTCAGTTACCTGAGGTAGACACTCTTGGTGATCCCCTTTGTGGACTGCGTGCACAGCCTTGTTGTAGCTAAGTCTTTATTGTTGTGAATTGACCGTCAGGCCAATTGGATGTGAGTATCAGCTGTGTCTACTCTGGGATAAATTCTGTATTGGAGACAGTTTTATAGGATCAGACTTGAAAAACTACAGAAGCCTCTGCTCAGCTTGGATGGGGCAGAGTCTCAGGGCTGAATTGACAGTCTTGGCTTCCGCCCTGCCTTTCCGCCTGACCTCTGCCTCCCACAGCTTCCCTGAGTTTCCGCCTGACCGTCCCAAGAGCGTGGGTGCCCCAGGGGCTCGCCCGGACTTAGGCTGGTCTCTGTAGTCTGGAGCTTCTGACTCCTTCCGCTACAGAGAGTCCGCCACCCTGCACAGAGAGGCAGTGGCAGCCTCTGCAGTCAGACCTGGAGCCTCTGTCTCCCTCCACTACAGAGAGGCCGCCACCTTGTACAGAGAGGTGGGGGCAGCAGCCTCCGCTGTCAGACCTGGAGCTTCTGACTCCTTCTGCTCCGGAGAGGCGGTGGTCAGACCTCAGCGTGTTCTCATTTGCAAGCGCGTGCGAATGTAGACCCTGCCGGCTGCGGCTCCCGGTCCCTGGTCTCCCAGTCTCTGAGTCTTTGGTTGTCTTTCTCTACAGTCCAGACTCCACCTGTATGAGCCTGGGACCATGGAATTTCAGCTGGGGTTGGGTTCAGTACAGTCGGAAAGGGCAGGCATTCGGGCGGCCGCACTTCCTCTCTGGGCTCGCGAGCATCTTCCTACCTCAGTGCTTTTGGGCTCCCAGTCCGATCCATGAGCCTCTCTCTTTCTTTCTAGTTGTAGCTATTCCACTCTGCCAGCTTTTCTGAGGTTTTGGTGAAGTCCTTTTTGATTTTAGTTGTATTTTTTAATTAAATTGTTGATGAAGCGGCAGCTTAGGAGACTGCCTAGGCCGCCATCTTGGTTCTGGTCTCCTGCTGGAAGCTTTTTGATGACTGCTTCAATTTCTTCCAAAGTCACTGGTCTATTGAGGTTTTAAGATTCTTCCTGATTGAATTTTGGAAGGTTGTATTTTTCTAGAAATATGTCTATTTTCTCCAGGTTGTCCATTTGTTGGAATAGAGTTGTTCATAGTATTTTGTAACAATCCTTTGTATTTTGGCGGGGTCTGTTGTTATTTCACCTCTTTCATTTCTGATTTTGTTAATTTGGGTCTTCTGTCTTTGTTTCTCGGTTAGCCTGGCTAGAGGTTCATCAATCTTGTTTATCCTTTCAAAGAACCAGCTCTTGGTTTTGTTGATCTTATGTATTATTTCTTTGGTCTCTATGTCGTTAATCTCCACTCTGATTTTTATTATTTCCGTCCTTCTGCTTACACTGGGCCTTTCTTGCTGTTCTTTTTCTAACTGTTTGAGTTATAGGGTTAGATAATTTGTTACCATTCTTTCTTGTTTTTTGCAATAGGCTTGTAGAGATATGAACTTCCCTCTCAAGACTGCTTTTGCTGTGTCCTATAGATTTTGGATTGTTGTGTTTTCATTGTCATTAGTTGCCACGATGTTTTTGATTTCTTCCTTGATTTCTCTGGCAACCCAGTCTTTGTTCAATAGCATGTTATTTAGTCTCCATGTGTTTGATTTCTTTGGATTATTTTAATGGTAGTTGATTTCCAATTTTATGCCACTATGATCTGAGAAAATGCTTGATATGATTTCTATCTTCTTGAATCTGAAGAGACTTTGCCTATGTCCCAACATGTGATCTATCTTTGAAAATGACCCATGTGCACTTGAGAAGAATGTGTATTCTGTGGCTTTGGGGTGAAATGTTCTGAAGATGTCGATTAATTCCATCTGGTCTAGTACGTCATTTAGGAGTGATGTTTCTTTGCTGATTTTTTGTTTAGATGAATTGTCCAAAGGTGACAAATCTCCTACTTTGATTGTATTGCTACTATGATTGTATTGCTATTAAAATCTCCTACTATGATTGCATTGCTTTTAATCTCTCCCTTAATGTCCTCCAGCAGTTTTATAATGTATTTGGGTGCTCCTGTATTGGGTGCATATATATTTACCAGAGTTATTTCTTCTTGTTGGATTGCTCCCTTTAGTATAATGAAGTGGCCTTCATTATCTCTTGTTATGTCCTTCACTTCGAGATCTAATTTGTCAGATATAAGTATTGCTACCCCAGCTTTTTTTTTTTTTTTCATTTCTGTTCACCGGGAAAACCTTTTTTCATCCCTTCACCCTCAGTCTGTGGGCATCTTTTTTTCTGAGGTGGATTTCTTGTAGACAGCAGATGTATGGGTCTTGCTTTCTTATCCAATCTGTTACCCTATGTCTTTTGATTGGAGCATTTAAACCATTTACATTTAAAGTTATTATTGATAGGTAGGTATTTGATGCCATTTTTATTCTATACCCATGTGTTCCTTCTTTGCTTCCTATTTCTTTATTTTTACAGTAGACCCTTTAGCATTTCTTGCATTACTGGTTTGTTGGAGATAATTTCCTTTAGTCTTTTTTTTTGTCTGTGAAGCTCTTGATTTCACCTTCAATTTTGATAGATCGTCTTGCTGGGTACAGTATTCTTGGATTTAGACACTTCCTTTGCATGACTTTGTATATGTCATCCCGTTCCCTTCTGGCCTGATGAGTTTCTGTTAAGAAATCAGTTGCTAGTCTGATGGGGGTTCCTTTATATGTAACTTTTTGTCTCTCTCTGACTTTTTTTAAGATTCTTACTTTGTCGTTTTATAATATGCCTTGATGTCGGTCTTTTGGTATTCATTCTGTTTGGAACTCTGCGAGCATCTTGGATTTGTGTGGGTTTTTTCTTCTCTATCTCAGGAAAGTTTTTTGTCATTATATCTTGAAATACTTTTTTCCATATCTTCCTCAGTTTCCTTTCCTTCTGGAACCCCTATTATTCTAATATTGTTTTGTTTTGTATTGTTCCAAAGCTCTCATAGGCTTTCCTCCTGCTTTTTAATTTTTCTTTCTAGCAGCTGCTCTAATTGGGTATTTTTTTTCCATCTTGTCTTCTAGTTCACTGATGCGGTTCTCTGCTTCTTCTAGTCTACTCTTGATGCTTTCTATTGAATTCTTTTAAAAAAAATATATTTTATTGATATTTTACAGAGAGGAAGGGAGAGAGATAGAGATCTAGAAATGTCAATGAAAGAGAGACATCAACCAGCTGCCTCTTGCACACCCCCTACTGGGGATGTGCCCGCAACCAATGTACATGCCCTTGGCCGGAATCGAACCTGGGACCTTTCAGTCCACAGACCGATGCTCTACCACTGAGCCAAACTGGTTTCTGTTCTATTGAGTTCTTCATAGTAGCGATGTCATTTTTCATTTCTTCTTGAGTCATCTTCATTTCTTCTTAGTTCTTCTTAATTTTGTCTTGGGTCTTACTCATGTTGTCAAATTTGTCTTCCATTCTTTTTAGCCATCTTATGATCTTTACTCTGAATTCTTGCTCTGGTAGGTTGCTTGCCTCTAACTTGTTACTTCCTTTTCTGGTGATGCCTGCTTTTCTTTCATTTGTGGGCAGTTTTTTGTGTGTGTGTTGTTTTTTTTTTTTTTTTTTTTTTTTTTTGTCTCCCCATCATTTCTCTCTTCAGGATGTCTGGTTATGTAGTTCTCTTTCTCCTGCGTTGATTTAAAGGCACACAATACAACACGACTAGGTACAACCCAAAAGGCACTTTCTGTGGATGATTGAAGAACTTCCTTGGGGGGGGGGGCGCACAATGGTAAGCTATGTACACAAATAATACCTTAATAAATTAAAATTAAACAAAAAAAGAACTTCATTGAATCCACATCTTTGTGCCTATTGGGGCATCACAACTGTCGGTGGGCTCCATTGTTGTGGGCTTTTCAAGCCTCAGGTAAGATCCTCTTTTCTTTGTAAGATGGTGAGGTTTTCCTTCTGAGCCTGTAGGTCTGGGAGAACTTCCCACTGCAGTCCTGGTCTCTCGTCAGGAAATGAATGTGGGCACAATCTGTGACTCCTTAGGGATACTATCAATGTGCCTCTTCTTCCAGAGATAGTGATATAGATATAGATATATAGATGACATATAGATATAAATATAGATATAGATGATATAGATAGATATAGATATGTATATAGATATAGATATGGATATGGATATAGATATGATATAGATATGGATATAGATTATATAGATATTGATATATGTAGGGATAAATATAGATACTGATCTTTTTTAAAAATATAACGTTCATGATATTTAGAGAGAGAGGGAGTGAGAGGGATAGAGAGAAACACCCATTAGAGAGAATCATGGATTGTCTGCCTCCTGGATGGCACCCACTGGGGATGGAAACCACAACTCCATCATGTCTCCTCACAAGGAATCAAACCACTGACTTCTCGGGTCCTGAGACGAAGATGAACTGCTGAGCCACATGAGCCAGGCTGGATTGACTTTTCTTTGTTCTCATCTGAGGATGTATGTGCTCATTGATTTTTAGAGGTAAAAGAGAAACAGAAAAGGAGAGAAAGAAACTTTGATGTGAGAGAGAAACATTGATCAGTGAGAGATAGGGAGAGAAAGAAAAACATTGACAGGAGAGTGAAATATTTATCAGTTATCTCCCATAACTTCTGGGACTGGGAATCAAACCCACAGACTTTCCATTTACTTATTTTAATTTCTATTTTGTAGATCTCAGAGAGAAATGGATAGAGAGGAAGAAAGGGAAACATCAAAAATGAAAGAGAATCATTGATCTATTGTGTCCTGCATGGTCACAATTGGGTAGGGAACCCACAATGGGGGCATGTGCCCTGACCAGCAATGGATTCATAGGTCGAAGCTCAACCACTGAGTGACATCAATCAGGCTTCAGTCTATGTTGAAATATATTTTCAGTTAGTTTAGAATTCTAAGTTGATGACTTTTCATTTTCTCTTCAACACTTCAAAGTTGTTGTTCCTTTATCCTCTGGTTTTTCTTTTTTTTGTGTGTATGTGATGTTTGATCTTTTTATTAATCTTTAGAAAATGTGGTTATTGATGTCAGAGAGGAAGGGAGAGTGAGAGTGAGATGGAAACATCAATGATGAGACAGAATCATTGGTCAGCTGCCTCCTACATGCCTCCTATTGAGGATTCATCCTGCAACCCAGGGCCTGGACCCTGACTGGGAATCAAACCCATAACCTGGTTGTTTCCGGGTGGACACTCAGCCCCTGAGCCACACCAGCCCAGCTCCTTCCCTGTCTGAGTAGCATGTACTTGACTCCAAGTCCACTCAGTTGCTGCAGGTCTGACTGTGTTTCAGAGCTTGACAGATGCCAGTTCTGAGTTCCCTTTTGTTTGTTTTTTTGATGCTTTTGTGGAGGAACAAAAATTTGGAGCTGCCTAGGCCACGATTTTGCTTCTGCCCCTTCGGCTCAGTGACTCCTTTTCACCAAACAGAGAATGAGAAGAAGAGCAACCTCCATGGAAATCTACCCACAACAGAGAGAACAGAGGGGGCAGCGCCCATCCCAGCCAGCAGAGGCCGTGGGAGGGGCCCGGGCTGAGCAGTGAGTCTGGTGTTTGTAAGGAGACCCTGTGTGTTAGGAAGATGAGCTTCCTGTTCCTGCAGGACCCCAGACACACGTCCAGAAGGGGTGGCTTTGAGGGAGTTAGGTTGATGGGCAGGCAGACAGGGCAGGGTTCATGGGAAACCAAGGCAGGTGGCTGGTAGGCAGGGACAGACTCCGCAGTCTGAGCAGCCTAAGCACAGAAATAGTTCTGCTCGCTGTTCTGTTGATCAAGTTTGGCTCAAATAAACTTAAAGGTATTCTCCAGGGGACGTGCTGCAGCGATGGGGAAGGTGGCAGGAGATGACGCTTCCTTCCAGAGGGCAATCAGTTCTGGGTCACGGTCGTCATGCTCTCCTCTGGCTCTTGCATGTGGGTTGTCTTTTGGCCTCAGAGTCTTCCTTATCAGAGCCTTGGGCCCCGGGGCCTGTCACTCAGCACTTGGTGGACCATCATCATGCCCTTCTGTGCACTGGGGATGATGCGCCTGGCTGATTCACAGGGAGAGTCCTGTGTGCCTCGGGACTGTGAAAATCTGCAGGCATCTCGAATGGTCGGGCTCAGCTACTCTGGTTCCTGCACACGATCCCCTTTGGGATAGCCTCCCATTCCATCTTCGTTGCTCACAGACCAACAGGCCAAAAACAAACTCAAAGAAGGCACCCACACCTTTCCCTGCACTGACACCCAGCTCGCTCTTTCAGGGTGGTGTGTTACTTTGCCTTTCTGTTTTCTGGAAAGTCCCAACCCTGTAGTTACTCATTATGTCATCTTCTCTGCTTGGGTTTGAGTAGACAATAGGGAAAGGCTTTTGCTGGGAGTGCCTCTAGAGTTAAGCCTAGGATTGACCAGTGGCAGAACCACAAACCAGTCCCAGCTTAGAGTGCAGAGGTCTCTTAGCATAATTAAGCTTGACCTTGTAGCCACCCGCTACATCCTTCCTGAGTAGCTAAAGGCCTGTGGGAGGTGCAGCAAATGCTGCAAAACAAGTGAAACTCGCAAGAACATTGTAACTATGGTGACCACTACCTGTTTACTTCTGACTATAAAATAAAGCCTCAGCTTTCTGTCTGGATCCTTCTAAAGGGCCTCATCCTGGCACAGGAGATCCACCGAGCCACAGCTGTATGCTCTTTGTCTGTCTTTTCTTTAATCCTTTGCCATCCCTCCCTCCCCCCCCCCCCCCCCGTCAGGCTCACTGAACCCTTAGCTGTGCTGGCATGGCACAGGTTGTACTTTTCCCATTCTGCAGACTAACCTACTTGTCAGGGTCCTTCTAGCTACCTTCTCCAAGGGCTTGGCTGCATTTGTGCTCTCTCCCTGCCACCTGGTTTAAGCCATGCACTAAATTTGCTTATTGGTTTACCTGTGCTCCCACCTTTTGACTAAAACTCCTTACCCATACCACCTCTATCTTAGCTTTTGGGGGTTGCTTTAAGGTTTTAATAGGGATTACATTGAAGCTTTAGAGTGCTATGATTAATACGGATATTTTAATGATGTTAATTCTACCAATACATGATCATGATATATTTTTACACTTGTTTATATCTTCCTCTATTTCATTATTCCACATCCTGTATTTTTCTGAGTATAAATCTTTTACCTGCTGGGTTACGTTTATTCTTAAATATCATAATTTTTTGATGCAATGGTAAATGGGATTGTTGTATTCATTTTCTTTTCTGAGAATTCGCTATTGGTATATAAAATTCCATTTGTTTTGGCTGTTAATTTCATAATCTGGTACATTTCCGAATTCATTTCTAAAATCCAGTAGTTTTTTGGTCCAGTGTTTCGGTTTTCTATGTACAGTATCATGTTGTGAGGAGAGTCCTCACAAGTCATCTGCCAGCAGTAGTGTTACCTCCTCCTCTGGGGTCTGCAGTGAGAAAGCAGCAAATTAGATCTTCAGAGAAAGAGCATGAGCCCTCCCTGGAGGCAGCTGAGAGCTTGAGAGGAAATCCCTGAGCCCAACAGGAAGGCCCTTCCCTCCCACCCCCCTCTGCCTTGCACCCAGAGATGCTCTATTTGCTATGGGTCCTGTGCGCCCCCTGGTGTCCTGGACGCCACTGCAGCCCAGCCCTGCTGTCATCTCAGGGAGGTTTTAGTCTGGGCTCACACTGACTTCCCCTCACTGTGTGTTGCACAGTAATACAGTGCCGTGTCCTCGGTTCTTAGGCTGTTCATTTGCAGATACACCGTGTTCTTGGCATTGTCTCTGGAGATGGTGAAGCGGCCCTTCACAGAGTCTGCGTAGTATATATGAGTACTACCATCACCACTAATGTGTGAGACCCACTCCAGGCCCTTCCCTGGAGCCTGGCGGACCCAGTACATGAAGTAGCTGCTGAAGGTGAATCCAGAGGCTGCGAAGGAGAGTCTCAGAGACCCCCCAGGCTGCACCAGGCTTCCCCCAGACTCCACCAGTTGCACCTCACACTGGACACCTGCAAACACAGAGACGCAGGGGGACTTAAAATCACATGAAAGCACAAACAGGCACAGGCACAGGGCTCAGAACTCCCCACTCATGACAATGACCTTGAGAAATGATCAGGAGGAAAACGCAGCTTGGCACCAAGTCCATGGTGGAGCTGTTGGGTCCTGTCTCAGGTGCTTGGGTTCTGGGTGTCTCCCCAACATGCCAGGCAAGGACCCCTTTTATGAGCAGGAGGAGAGCCCCATTTGCATGGAATCTGCATATAAGGTGCAGCTGTGACCCTGGGCTGCATGCCTCACCTACTCATCCTAGGAGGAGACCCCATATGGGAAAGGATTTAAGGATGCTGGCCACAGGGGTCCCATCCTGACCTGCTCTCCCTCCCTGCTTTCCTGATACCCGTCACCCTGAACTCATTTCTTTGGGGGCAGCTTCCAGGATTGAGAATCCTCCTTCCTGGGGTTTTGATGCAGACCCAGGAGTGCTCCCCCAGAGGCGCATGGATAGGGCTTCCTCTCACTCCCCTTCACCCGCCTTGGCCATGTTGATTTCTGGGATTTTGGAATAAGAATTTGCATTGAATGAAGGTTTTATTTTGAGACTGAAAGGTTCTCCTTGTTATTTTCCTCAATCATATCCGCCACAAACTCTAACATATGCATGTGAGGAGGCAGGAGAGGCTGGGATGGACGTTGTGGCTGCAGCCTCTGTCACTAACCTGCTGCCACTCTCACAAGCACTCAGCTGCCTCCTGAAAGCACACATTTCCCTCAACTTCCCTGCAGTTCCTGTGCAAAAGCCCTGTTTCCCAGCCTCTCACAGTGGGAGTGTTTCCGTCATTTACACATGGAGCCTGGCTGGTGGACTCAGTGGTTGGAGTGTCATCCCCACACCAAAGGGTGTGAACTCTTTAGAGTCTCCACCACCATCCTGTGGAGGCAGCAGGTTTTATAATTGTGTGCACCTAACTCTCCACACGGTAAGAAACATGTGTGAACGTGTGTGGTAAACGAAGAGAAGACAACTCGTTGATGTAACAAATGTCCAAACATGATGGTAATGTTTTATAAGATTTTATTGGAGCCAAACTATTGACAACTGTTGGGAGCAAGACCTCCAATGCTCCATAGAATAACTATTTGCAGCTGTGTTTGTGCATTTGCAGTTAAGGAGGGAAGGTGAGGAGTGACATGTAGGTGGGAGAGAGCAACGAGGGGACTGGGTGACAGGATCCTGAACAGGAGGTTCAGTTCTCTCTCTCTCTCTCTCTCTCTCTCTCTCTCTCTCTCTCTCTCTCTCTCCCTCTCCTCTCTCTTTCTCTCCGAATCTTTACTGTTTAAAGTATTACATAGGTTTCTTTTTTCTCCCCATTATCCTCTCTCTGATCTATCCAATTACCTCCTGAGGCCCCCACAACCCCAGTGTCTTTGTCCCAGGTGTGGCATATATGCAGACAATTTCATTGGTTGATCTCTTCCCACCCACCGTCCTCTGCCTTCCCTCTGAGGTTCTGTAATTTGTTAATCATTTCATGGCTCTGGGTCTATTTTTGTTCATCAGTGTATTTGATCCATTAGCAATGCAGACTGGGGCAGCCACTATGGTAAACAATATGGAGTTCCATCTAAAAATTCAAAATGGAACTCCCATTTGACCCAGTGATTCCACTTCTAGGAATACATCCTAAGATACCCAAAACACTCATCAAAAAGAATGCATACACCCTTATGATCATAGCAATGCAGTTTACAACAGCTAAGCTTTGGGAACAGCCCAAGTGCCCATTAGCAGATGATTGGATAACCTTGGTACCTCTACACTATAGAAAGGTATGCAGTCGTGAAAAACAAGGAACTGTTAAGGTAAAAAAAAAAACTTTCAGACATGTAAAGAATTTTGTGAGTTTATTTGAGCCAAACTGTGGGCATATACTGGTAAGCAGAACCTCAATGAATTGAGATACTCCTCCAGAGAATGGCGGGTTAAATCTGTGTTTATACATTGCAATCAAAGGAAGGGATGTAGTGGGGTTACATGAAATTCACTGGTGATAGATTAAGGAGGGGGGAGAAAGCAAAGCAGGGAGACCTCTGGGATAGGGTACAAAGTGAAATGATGGACAGGTGCATCTTTTACAGGATGGATACAGGAGAGTTTAAGATAATTAACAGTTGAGGATTAACTTGATAACAATAACAATGAGGGATAACATTAATGTGAATCTGTTTCTATGAATATAGATATAGATATAGATATAGATATAGATATAGATTATGGAGACGGAGATGGAGATAGAGATAGAAGTAGAGTTTGGATAGATATAGATAAAGGTACGGATATGTAGAATTTTCTTGATTTTTTAGAAAAAGAGGAAGGGAGCAGGATAGAAAGATAGAAACATCCATGAGAGAGAATCATTGATTGGCTGCCTCCTGCATGGCCCCTTCTCAGGGTAAACACCACAACCCCATGAAGTGCCCACAAGAGGAATATAATCAGTGACTTCTTGGATCCTGGGTTGGGTCAGCCCTTGAGCCACACGAACCAGACTGGATCTTCTTTGCTTTGTTCTCACCTGAGGACATGTTCATTGAGTTTTAGAGGAAAAGGAAAGACAGAGAGGGAAGGACATAGATCAGTTGCTATATATATATATATATATATATATATATATATATATATATATATATCTCCATACTGCAAATCAAGCCTGCAACATTCTCATTTATTTATTTATTTAAATATATTTTTATTGATATTAGAGAGGAAGGGAGAGGGAGAGGGAGATAGAAACATCAGTGATGACAGAGAATCATTGATTGGCTGCTTCCTTCATGCCTCATACTATGGATGTTGTCCCCATCCTGGCCATGTGCCCTGACTGGGAATCCAACAGTGAAATTCTGGTCCTCGGTTGATGCTCAACTACTGAGCCATACTGCCTGGGCTGTCCCTGCCCTTTTAGGATTCACGGAGTTCCCTGTGCACCTAGGCTCTGGCCAGGAGGATGTTGTCAAGAAGTAGAACGTGGGAACAATCAGTGACTCTTTTGTGAATAAAATCAATGAGGCTCTGTTTTCATGGATTTCAATAGCTATAGATATACTAGAGGACCAATGCACGAAATTCGTATAAGGGGCTTAGCCCTGCCACTCCTGTGGTTTTGTCCAGAATGAAATCTGGTCTAATTAGCATATTATGTTTTTATTATTATAGACTAGATACCTGGTGCATGAAATTCGTGCATGGTGGACTGGTTCCTTCAACTCAGCCTGCACCCTCTCCAATTGGGAAACCCGTGCAGGATGTATGATTGCCAGTAAGCAGACATCCCTCTCACAATCTGGGACCATTGGCTCCTAATTGCTCACCTGCCTGCCTGCCTGATTGCTCCTAATAGCCTCTTCCTGCCAGCCTGATCACCCCTAACTGCCATCCCCTGTGGGCCAATTTGGTTCTGATTGGTTGATTCCTATGTCAACATCAAAAGCTCTGCCATCCAGGCAGTCAATGGCTCCCCACAGCATCCAGATTCAGTTCTCATTGGTCGGTTCCTATGATAGTCAATGTCAGAAGCTCCACTTCGCAAGCAGCCGTTGGTTCTTCAGAGCATCTTTATTTGGTTCTGATTGGTCGGTTTCTATGCCAGTCAGCTTCAAGAGCTTCGACTTCTAGACATCCATTGGATCCCCACAGTACCCAGATTTGGTTCTCATTGGTCAGTTTCTTTCCTCTTTCTTTCTTTCTTCCTTCTTTTTCTTTCTTCTTTCTTTCTTTCTTTCTTTCTTTCTTTCTTTCTTTCTTTCTTTCTTCTTTCTCTTTCTTTCTTTTTCTTTCTTTTTTTCTTTTTCTTTCTTTCTTTTTCTTCTTTTTTTCTTTTAAAGCTTAGTTACCTTTAAAAAAATATATATATATATTTAAAAAAGGTAATATATATATATATATATATATATATATATATATATATATATATATAAATTGATTTTTCACAGAGAGGAAGGGAGAGGGATAGAGAGCTAGAAACATCAATGAGAGAGAATCATCCACCAGCTTCCTCCTGCACACCCCCTACTGGGAATGTGCCCGCAACCAATGTACATGCCCTTTACCTGAATGGAAACTGGGACTGATGCTCTATCCACTGAGCCAAACCGGTTTTGGCTCATTGGTCAGTTTCTATGCCAGGTCACCATTGAATTCATTTGGTCCTTGGCTTTTATTTGTTGGGTGGTTTTGACTATTACTTCAGTTACACATTTTAATTTTGTACTATCTAGCAAAGTTTGGATTAAATTTATAATTTGAGCTTCTATTAAGTGTACTGAGAAACACAATGTTGATCTTCACAGAATGTGATTAGTGTTGAAATAATAGTTTCTTGAGCACAACATATTTATTTCATATAGCATCAAAGAGAATTAAATATAATTATGTTTTCTTATATAGAGTGCATAATGTACAGTGTGCTGTTATGGAGAGACTCCAGAGAAGACCACCAAGACGCCAGATCAAAATTTATGCCTTTATTAACGAATTCGAATCCGGGCTCTCCCCCTACTGTCGCAGCAGTAAGAAAAAGAAAGAGAGCCCTGAGCACACAGAAAAGCCTGCTTTTATCCTATGAGGAGTTTGTTTTGAGACCTTGACTTTTGCAGTTGTTTTGCAATGGTGAGGGGAGGTATAGCTGACTAGGCAGAGTTCTTTGTCTGTCCTAGGGTCATAATAACCTATCACACTATTGTAGGACCCCAAGATTGAGGAAGTGACCTTCCCCACTGCCTGTTCCAGGATGTGACCTTTACAGTTTAAAAGAACTGATGAGGTCAGTTCTTTATGGTTGAAGATTAGGCAAGAATGAAATAAGTCCCCAGAAACTCCCTACCCTGAGGACTTGCCCAGAGGAATGGGAAGGGGAGAGACCAAGGGGCTTGCAAGATTAAAACATGTAATTAACGAGCCCAGCTGCCCTTCTTGGGATTTCCTTGTTCCTTCTTCCCCCTCCATGTGTAACCCCACCTGCGTGTGGTGTTTGCCTATATAAACTCATGTTCGGCAGTTACTCGGGGCTCCAGGAGACAGCACTGTTGCTGTCTGCCTGAGAAGCCCCTGTTCTTGTACTAATAAAACCTCATGCTTTTTGCATCAAGTTTCGGTCTCGGCGGTTGACATGGGGTCATCGCCCCCTCCGTCGGACTCACCGGGGGTCTTGGGACCTTACACTATGAGCTAAGAAAAATTCCACTAATACAGTAACATCATTAAAAGTTTGCACAACACCTGGGGCAGTGGGCTAATTTTCAGTTTAAGCAGTTTCTGTTTGTGCTGCCTTGCGATTACTTGGAACAGGACATACACGGGGGTTGGGGATTGCAGACAGAGTCCGCCCATGACTAACTGTAGGAACCCTTACCACGACCAGCGTGGTTCAGGGCCCACACTCAGGGTCTGGTTTCTGGAGAAGGCCGTACACTAAAAATGAAGAGACTGGAAAAGAGTTAATTTGGGAAAATGTAAGCCAGGCGGGGAGTCAAGCCTCTAATAGGAAGACTCACCGCCATCTGGCCTTTTGCCATTCCCTTTTATTGAGATTCTGAGACAAAGACATTGCTTAGGCGGAAAAGTTCCAGCAGCAGAAAATTAACAAGAATTTACATACTATTAACAAACTAAAGTTGCCTCAAGCTCTACTACCTCAACTAGACAATGAGTTAATTGCTCTGACCTTTCAGAGCCATTGAGGTTGGCCATCTCTTTTTGCATATTAACAATAGTGACAATGTTTGGTTTCCTAAGACAGTTCTTTTTACATTTTATTACTAGTGACTCAACCTAGAGTCAATGAGTTAGTAGCTCTGACCATTCAGAGCCATCAAGGTTGGCCAGTTCCCTTTACATTTTATTACCAGTGATAATGTTAGGTTTCGGTTCCCGGCAACTAACATAAAGTGCATCATGATACATTCTCTGCTGTGGGCCTGGCCGTTCATTCCTCCCCTGGACTGGAGCACTGCCCCGAAAGGGTCTGTAAGGTCCCAAGACCCCCGGTGAGTCCGACGGAGGGGGCGATGACCCCATGTCAAACGCCGAGACCGAAACTTGATGCAAAAAGCATGAGGTTTTAATAATACAAGCACAGGGGCTTCTCAGGCAGACAGCAACAGAGCTGTCTCCTGGAGCCCCGAGTAACTGCCGAACTTGAGTTTATAAAGGCAAAGACCACACGCAGGTGGGGTTACACATGGAGGGGGAAGAAGGGAACAAGGAAGTTCCAAGAAGGGCAGCTGGGCTCGTTAATTACATGTTTTAATCTTGCAAGCCCCTTAATCTCTCCCCTTCCCATTCCTCTGGGCAAGTCCTCAAGGTAGGGAGTTTCTGGGAACTGACTTCATTCTTGCCTAATCTTCAACCATAAAGAACTGACCTCCACCCTGTCTAATCTTTAACCGTAAAGGTCACATCCTGGAACAGGCAGTGGGGAAGGTCACTTCCTCCAACTTGGGGCCCTACAGATCCTGCCAGCTATAACAGTGCAACTGCATGAACGATTATATATCACTGTTCATGTGTGAATGCGTGTCTTTTCCAGAAATAAGTGTGTCACTTATGTAACACCCTGTATATGTGACTGTATGTGTCTATGTGTGTGACTGTCTCTGAGTGACTAAGTTTCTGTGTGACTGTGTGTGTGTAACTCTGTGTCTCTGGACAAGTAGTAGGAAGGATGGTATGGACACAGGGGTCTCATGGATGCTCCTCGGCTTCCAACATGCTCCGATGCACATCTCACTACAGTGAAGCTAGGAAAGCTTGGCTCCAGGAGAAAAGGTGAAGAAGGAGTTCGATGATGCACATCCTAGCCCTCATGCTCACCTGTCCCCGCCGTGGGGTCAACACTGCTTCCTGATGGACAGCATGGCCCTCATGTGGGTGGATGCGGGGCTCCCTGTGTTTGGTGCACTGAGCTGACAGCTCTTTCGGAGTCAATGTGGACCCAGAGGGGATGGGTGAGGTCTCAGCCCTGAGTGTGCTCAGGCCTTTCAGCAGAGGGAGGTGTGATCTTCCTGGAACCAGGAGTGGGAGGACACAGGGAGAGTCAGACACTGAGGGAGCTGGGCCCCCGAGGGAGGAATGCAGAGCTGTGCACACAGCTCAATCCCAGTGACCCAGCTGCAGAGTTCACACTCATCAGTAAAACACTGAAAAGAGTGAAAAAAGCCACTTTTATAATTTGTGAAGGAGACTTGGTGAAGGAGAGTCCCCGTCACTGCTGCCATGTCACCTGCAAACACAATGCCCTTCTTCACTGTTGTCTGCAGTGAGACCAGGAGAAGGAAGAGCCTCCCTTGAGGCAGCTGAGAGCTTGAGAGGAAATCCCTGAGCCTAACAGGAAGGACCTTCCCTCCCACCTCCCTGTGCCCCTGCTCCTGGGGCTGCTCTCTGTGCTGTGGGTCCTGAGCTCCCCCTGGTGTCCTGGACACTCCCTGCAGTCCAACTATGCTGCCTCCTCAGGGAGGTTTGTGTCTGGGCTCACACTGACTCCCCCTCACTGTGTCTCTTGCACAGTAATACACGGCTGTGTCCTCTGTTCTCAGGCTGCTCATTTGCAGGTACAGCAAGTTCTTGGCATTGTCTCTTGAGATGGTGAAGCGGCCCTTCACAGAGGCGGCGTAGTATATGATACTACTACTACTACTAATGAGTGAGACCCACTCCAGCCCCTTCCCTGGAGCCTGGCGGACCCAGCTCATTGTGTAGCTACTGAAGGTGAATCCAGATGCTGCACAGGAGAGTCTCAGAGACCCCCCAGGCTGCACCAGGCCTCCCCCAGACTCCACCAGCTGCACCTCACACTGGACACCTGCCAACACAGAGACACAGGGAAACTTAGAATCACATGGAAGTACAAACAGGGCTCAACACTCCCCAATCCGGACAATGACCTTGGAAAATGATCAGGAGGAAAATGCAGCTTGGCATAAAGTCCATGGTGGAGCCCCTGGGTCCTGTCTCAGGCACTTGGGTTCTGGGTGTCTCCCCAACATGCAGGGCAAGGGCCCCCTTTTATGAGCAGGAGGAGAGCCCCATTTGCATGGAGTTGGCATATAAGGTACAGCTGTGACCTGGGCTGCATGCCTGATCTTGTCATCCTAGGAAAACCCCAGATGGAAAGGATTCAAGGATGCTGGACACAAGGGTTCCTGTTCTGTCCCTCCCTCCCTCCCTTCCTTCCTCCCTCCCTCCCTCCCTCCCATCCTCTCTGTTTTCCTGAGACCTGTTATTCCTTTGGGGGCAGCTTCCAGGATTGAGAGTCCTCCTTCCTGGGGCTTTGATGAGGACCCAGGGGTGCTCCCCCAGAGGCTCATGGATGGGGCCTCCTCTGCCTCCCCTTCACCTGCAATGGGCCATGTTGTCTTTCTGGGGTTTGTGAATAAGAATTTGCTTTGAATGAAGCTTATATTTTGAGTCTGAAAGATTCTCCTTGTTGTTTTCCACAATTAGATCGTCCACAAAATTCTAACATATGCATGTGAGGAGGCAGGAGAGGCTGGGCTGGACACTGTGGCCACAGCCTCCATCTCTAATCTGCTGCCACTCTCACAAGCACACAGGTGCTTCCCAAAAGCACACATTTCCCTCCACTTGCCTGCTGTTCCTGTACAAAAGCCCTGTTTCCTAGCCTCTCACAGTGGAGAGTTTCCATCACTTACACATGGAGCCTGGCTGGTGGGCTCAGTGGTTGGAGGTCATCCCCACACCAAAGGGTGTGAACTCTTTAGAGTCACCACCACCATCTGTGAAGGCAGCAGGTTTTATAATTGTGTGCACCTCCCTCTCCACATGGGAATAAACATGTGTGAAAGTGTGTGGTAAATGAAGAGAAGAAAACTCATTGATGTAACAAATGGCCAAACATCATGAGAATTTTTTATCAGATTTTATTTGGACCAAACTGGTGACAACTGTTGGGCAGCAAGACCTCCAGAGAATAACCATTTGCAGCTCCGTTTGTACATTTGAAGTTAAGGAGGGAAGGTGAGGAATGACATGGGGATGGGAGAGTGCAAGGCGGGACTGGGTGACAGGATACTGAACAGGAGGTGCAGTTCTCTCTCTCTCTCGCTCTCTCTCTCTCTCTTTCTCTCTCCTCACTCTCCTTTCTCTTTCTCTCTTTAACTTTATTGTTGAAATATTACATAGGTCCGCCTTTTCTCCCCATTATTCTCTTTCCTCTTGCTCCCATTTACTCCCCAGGCCCTCACAACCCCATTGTCTGTGTCCCTGGGTGTGGCATATATGCAGACAATTTCCTTGGTTGATCTCTTCCCACTCATCCTCCCCTGCCTTCCCTCTGAGGTTCCATGATTTGTTCATGTTTCTATGGCTCTGGGTCTACTTTTGTTCATCATTTTAGTTGGCCCATTAGCAAGGCAGACTGGGGCAGCCTTTTAGGTAAAAATAAGGAATTCCATCTAAAAATTCAAAATGGAACTCCCATTTGACCCAGTGGTCCCACTTCTAGGAATATATCCAAAGAAACTCAAAACACTCATCAGAAAGAATGCATGCACCCCTATGCTCATAGCAGTGCAATTTACAACTACTAAGCTTGGTAAATAGCCCAAGTGCCCATTAGCAGCTGAATTGGATAACCGTGGAACATCTACACTATGGAACACTATGCAGCCGTGAAAAAAGAAATATCTGTTTATGTAAAAAAAAATTTACACCTGTAAAGAATTTTGTGAGTTTATTTGAGCCAAATGAGCATGTATACTCGTAAGTAGAACCTCAATGAATTGAGACAATGCTTTGGAGAATGGCGGGTTAAATCTGTGTTTATACACTGCAATCAAAGAAGAGATGTAGTGGGGTTACATGAAATTCACTGGTGATAGATTAAGGAGGTGGAGAAAGCAAAGCGGGGAGTCCTCTAAGATAAGATAAAAAGTGAAATGATGGACATGTGCTTCTTTTACAGAGGTGGATACAGGAGAGTTTAAGATTAATAACAGTTGACAATTAACTTGATAACAAACACAATGAGGGAATATTTTTGTGCCATTTGTTGTGCCCTGAGGGGTCAGGGATAAAAAGGCAGTTACAAGTTACCCAGTCATTTCATCAATATGTTTGTTATCTTAGAGGCACAAAGACAAATGGGCTCAGTAAAGATCTAAGCTGGTCTTTGTCAGGGAAAATACTGGCCTAGGACATGACTACCCACCATAACCTGTGTGTAGTTACATATTTAATCTTCAGACCATCTTTTCTGGTTATGTTCTTACAGAAAACTGAAGAAGAACAAAGCAATACTTAGAGAGATGGAGTTACATTTATTACACGCGGGTCCAAAGAAAAATGTCTCTCAAATTCTGGGCTCCAACATGCAGAAACTTTCCCTATTTATATGGTTTTACCTTATTTATCTCCCAAATATGGGGTGTTTCCAGCCCCTTTTGCAAGTTCTGAAAGAACCTGTATGTGCTGGGGCTTAAGACCTCAACCAGAGGCCTAGCCTGGCGCCAGCACTGACAACCTTGTCTGGGGAAAGTTCAATAGCCGAGCTGGAGTGGGAGCAGTCTCAGCAAGCAGGAATTTACAGAAGACAATTAGCAGGGTTAACATATCAAACAGCAGTTTTCATATAAGATGGAAGCTTCAATGTGAGGTCTCTTTTTGTACAACCACCTTCCCTGAGCTTGTCAGGTCAGCATGTGGCCCCCTTTGTCCTTAGAAGAGAGTCCCTTTTTTCAGAAACACAATCCCTCAAACTAGACCTAGGAACAGGCTTCCTGTTCCTAGAGCTCTGTGGCTGAGCCTGTGAGCAAAATTATTTTAAGATGGAGCAGGAAATGGTGTCTTTCCTCAACTTACCACCTGCTCCTATTCTGGGCCCTATTTTGGTCCTGAGCGCACCCTGGTGTCCTGGACACTCCATGCAGCACAGCCCTGCTGCCTTCTCAGGGAGGTTTGTGTCTGGGCTCACACTGATTTCCCCTCACTGTGTGTCTCTTGCACAGTAATACACGGCCATGTCATCAGCTCTCAGTCTCTTGAGCTCCATGTAGGCTGTGCTTGTGGACCTGTCTGCGGTGATGGTGACTCTGCCTTGGAACTTCTGTGCGTAGTTTGTGTCTCCATTTCCAGGGTAAATCCTCCCCATCCACTCAAGTCCCTGCCCTGGGGCCTGTCGCACCCAGTGCATGTAGTAGCTGGTGAAGGTGTATCCAGAAGCCTTGCAGGAGACCTTCACGGAGGCCCCAGGCTGCCTCACCTCAGCCCCAGGCTGCACCAGCTGCACCTGGGAGTGGACATCTGTGGGAGGAGACAGGAGTGAGTGGAATCCCCCTGGACTCTCCCTGGACCCTCCTTAACCAGGATAGGAGACCCTTACTTGTCGCCATGGCCACCAGGAGGAGGGTTCTCCAGCTGCAGTCCATGGTGAGGGCTGTGCTGGGAGCACTTCTGTAGGGGAGGGTGTGGCTATGGGTTGTGGCCTCAGGGCACTGACTTACCCATATTTAACCTAGTCTGCCTCCTCTCTTTTGTATATTCATGATGCAGAGTATTTCATAGGTGAGGTCTTGACCCAACCTGAGAGAAGATGGTGACACACGGACCATGTTCAGAGGATGTCTGAGGGCCCAAGTCCTAATTCTTTTTTGTTTAAATTGTACCTTTATTGTTCAAGGTATTACTCATATTTCCTTGTATCCCCCATTGACACCTTCTAGCCTGCCCCGGGTGCCCCAGGTCTTCACCATCCTGTTGTCTGTGTCCCCAGATTAAGCCTATGTGCATATGAGTTTGTTGTTTAACCTCTTCCCACCCACCTACCCACCCTAACAAGATTTCCCAGTGAGATTTCCCAGTCTACTCCATACTTCCATTTCTCTGGATCCATTCTTTTCATACATTTATTATCTTCATTATGTTCCACATATGAGTGAGACCATGTAATACTTGTCTTTCTCTGACTGGCTTATTTCACTTAGCATGATTCCCTCCAGGTCCCTCCAGGCTGTCTCAAAGGGTAAGAGATCCTTCACTTTTACTGCTATATAACATTCCATGGATTAAATGTACCACAGTTTTTTATTCACTCAGCTACTCATGGGCACTTGGGCTGTTCCCATATCTTTGGTATTGCAAATTGTGCTGCTGTGAACATAGGGGTGTATGCAATGTTTGAGAATAGCATTTGAGGTCACTTTGGATATATACCTAAAAGTTGGATCACTGGGTGAAATGGCAGTTCCATCTTTAATTTTTTGAGGAAACTCCATTCTGTGTTCCATAGTGGCTGCACCAGCCTGCATTCCCACCAGCAGAGTAGGAGGGTTCTCTTTGCTCCACACCCTCACCAGCATTTGTCATTTGTTGGTTTGTTGATGGTAGTCATTCTGACAGGTGTGAGCTGATACGTCCTGGCCTTTTAATTGGCATCTCTCTGAGTGTCACATACTTTAAGCATTTTTCCGTTGTCTCTTGGCCAACTGTAATTATAAGAGTTTTGATGTAAATCAATCATATGAAGAAACATCTAAAAATAATTTTATATAAAGGAAATTATTTACCTCTGTCCATTATTACAAAATAAATAGATCATCCAGAAATCTGCCAGTTACTGGAGATAATGGATCTAATGTCATAGAAATCTGGTCAGCCTTGATGGTCTGCCTTGTACTTACCATCAGGGTCTTAGTCCATGTGGACATGGGACATGGTTCTAACTGGGAGAGGGAGGGTATGTGGGGATTTCCTGCTTCATCAGCAGCTCATCAACATTTCAGAGGCACCATGTCCTCCCCCTCCTGTGCCTCTTCGGGTCTGCGTGTGGCCCTGGGCATTGCCGTCACCGTGTCCCTACATGATGGGCAACCCCAGCCCTGAATCCCATTCACTGGATGGACCATGTGCAACACGGGAAAAGCCACCCTGAGCCGGGGTGGGAATTACGATGGACGGGGATACACCACGTCTGAGCAGGCACACATCCTAGACCATTCCTTCATTGTGCTGTGATTTCCTGAATGTCCAACCAGCACATTTGCCTCTCTCTGCCCTGAAATAGCCACACATCATATCTGAAGTCCTTCAGGAGAGAAAGCATTGGCTTGAAGACTAACCCAAGTTCCATGTTCCAGGTGAGGTCCAAACTACTGTGCCTGCATCCCAGAGAGACGGGCGTCATGGCTCAATTCCAAGCAGATTACCATGTGTGTGTGTGTGTGCGCGCACACACACACACACACACACACACACACACTCTCTCACACACACAACTCCAAACTCCCAGGAAGAAAACCCGTCTGCAGGCTCCTGAGGGGCCTTGGAGGCCCTGCCTCTTAGGGGACTGTGATGCCTGGACCCTGACCTAAGGAATGTCCAGGTTCTCATCCAGGGGGGCTGTGGGTGTTCTTATATGACAGGACTTTGCAGATGGTTAAGGTGGGGATGAGGGAGCTAAGGGTGCTGGCATGGGGGTCACCCTGAGACATCTGGCATGGGTCCTTCACCAAGGACCTACCTGTAGCCACAGGGTCCCCTTCATTGGGAAACAATGCAAATCAGACCCAAGGTTTTGTGATGATTGAAGTCAAATGTTGGGGTGGGTTTGTACATCCACCTGAGTGAATGAGGACCAGGAGGGAAGGGGGTGGTAGAGAGGACAGAGCGCTGTGGTAGAGGGTCTTGGGGATATTTCTTGTCGCCATGGCACCAGATATGGCCTGTGAGAGGGAAAGGCGGTGGCAAGTGGGCCTGTGAGAGGGAGAGGTGGGGACACGGGACTGAGGTCAGCACACAGGGGCCTGGGCTGCGCTGGGGTTGCTCTTTTTGGGAAGGTATCACAAACCATCATAAACCTAGGATGATTAGAGCCCTGAGGATGGTCTCTATAAGGTTCTCGCTCCTCCCAACTGGTGGGCGGAGTTATGACAGTACTGGCATCTGTCACAGAGACATCCCCAAGATATTCAACCACCAATCAGTGCATGCCAAAGTGTCCTGGAGCCCACCCTTTCCTGTTCTGCCCTGGGTCCAACCCTCTCCTGTTCCTGCCCTTAAAGAGACCCCAAGACCAGCCATGTGCAGCTGCTCCTCCATGTCCAGGAGGCTGCCTGGCTGGGTCCATCTCCATCTCCCCTGTCCCCTCCGCACTCCTTCAATTCTGATTTCTCTACCTCTGTAATGAATCCCGCTCATTACTGGGGAATAAACTGTACTTTAAAATTCCTTGTTGGTCAGTATTCTGCACCTCAAACCTTACAGTCTCCTTGTAGAGAAAGAGAAACAGAAGATAAAAGATTTGGTGAAGGAGAGTCCCCATCACTGCCGCCATGTCACCTGCAAACACAATGCCCTTCTTCACTGTTGTCTGCAGTGAGAACATGAGAAGGAAGAGCCCTCCCTGGAGGCAGCTGAGAGCTTGAGAGGAAATCCCTGAGCCCAACAGGAAGGCCCTTCCCTCTCCCCTCCCTCTGCCCCTGCTCCTGGGGCTGCTCTCTGTGCTGTGGGCCCTGAGCGCCCCCTGGTGTCCTGGACACTCCCTGCAACCCAATCCCTTCTGCCTCCTCAGGAGGTTTGTGTCTGGACTCACACTGACTTCCCCTCATTGTGTGTCTCTTGCACAGTAATACTGTTAATACTTGTTATTTTCCACAATCAGATCATCCACAAAACTCTAACATATGCATGTGAGGAGGCAGAAGAGGCTGGGATGGACGCTGTGGCCTCAGCCTCTGTCTCTAACCTGTTGCCACTTTCACAAGCACACAGCTGCCTCCCAAAAGTACACATTTCCCTCAACTTCCCTGCTGTTCATGTGCAAAAGCTCTGTTTCCCAGCATTTCACAGTGGAGAGTTTCCATCATTTACACATGGCGCCTGGCTGGTGGGCTCAGTGATTTGAGGTCATCCCCACACCAAAGGATATGAACTCTTTAGAGTCACCACCACCATCTGTGGAGGCAGCAGGTTTATAATTGTGTGCTCCTCCCTCTCCACATGGAAAGACACGTTTGTGAACATGTGTGGTAAATGAAGAAAAGACAACACGCTGATGTAAGAAATGTCCAAACATGTATGGAATGTTTTATAAGATTTTATTGGAGCCAAACTGTCGACTACTGTTGGGGAGCAAGACCTCCCATGATCCAGAGAATAATCTTTTGCAGCTTCGTTTGTGCATTTGAAATTAAAGAGGGAAGGTGAGGAGTGACATGGAGGTGGGAGAGAGCAAGGTGGGGACTGGGTGACAGGATTATGAACAGGAGGTTCTCTCTCTCTCTCTCTCTCTCTCTCTCTCTCTCTCTCTCTCTCGTGTGTGTGTGTGTGTGTGTGTGTGTGTGTGTGTGTGTGTATTGTTGAAGTGTTAAGTATGTCCCCCTATTCTATGCATTAGCCTCTTCCTGCTCACTCCCATTCCTTCCCCAGGCCTTTGCCACCCCAGTGTCTGTGTCCCCAGGTTGTTATAGAGTTCCCGAATAATTAAACAATGCAGGAGGTAAGTTTGAAGAGACTTACTTTATTTATTGTGCAATGGGCTTAGAGAAATGAATTTAAATTCTAAGTAAGGCTACAAGTAGAACTTTTCTTTTTATTAAAGAGCCAGCTGTATGTGTACTTAGTGGTTACCTCGATGCTGGCCTTGAAAACAATATAGTTCTATTTAATTAAAAAATGTACCCGTACCTCTGAACCAGGAGGTCACAGTTTGATTCCTGGTCAATGTACATACCCAAGTTGTGGGCTCGATGCCCAGTGTGGACATGCAGAAAGCAGCTGACCAGTGAGTCTCTCTCATCATTGATGTTTCTATCTCTCTCTCCCCGCCCTCTCCCTTCTTCTCTGAAATCAATAAAATATGTGTTTTTTTTTAAAAAATGTACCCGTCATGGCATTGAAATTATGGGCATATTTATTCTCCAGCCTGTAATGTCATATAGCGAAGATCATCTTCATTATCATTCAAACAGGCTAAAACAGACAAGAAAATAACTACTTTTAGAATAAGAGGCCATCTAAGAAAAATAGAAAATTCTTAACAGCAGTTTTTTACAAAATAGGGGATTTCCTTCTCACCCCCCCCCAACTCCCTTGTCCTTAAACTTTTATCCTTGTGGTATAATAACCATGAGATGTTATGGTGAATAGGGGTGTTGAAACTCTATTACTACTTCCTGATGGAAAGGGTCGCTGCCTAAAGGGTTAACATCCAGTTTCTTCCTCTTGGAGGAGTTTGTAAGGAATTCTTCTGGCATGTAGGACCATTTGAAGTTTAAAGGCACCTAGACTGAGGATATAAAGCGAGTTAACAGATTTAGAAGACATGGTCTTAGGGTCATGGCTATCATAGCATTAACAGTGGTCCTGTCAATGGAGGGAGGCATTTCTCGACTTCTCTCCTCTCCTCTCCTCTCCTCTCCTCTCCTCTCCTCTCCTCTCTCTCTCTCTCTCTCTCTCTCTCTCTCTCTCTCTCTCTCTCTCTCTTGCTCTCTCTCTCTCTCCCACCTCTCTCTTCTCTCTCCTAATTTGTATTGTTGAAGTATTATATAGGTCCCCTATTCTATCAATTATGCTCTTCCTACTCACTCCCATTCCTTCCCCAGGCCCTCAACACCCCAGTGTCTGTGTCCCCAGGTGAGGCATATATGCAGACAAGTCCATTGGTTGATCTCTTTCTACCCATCCTCCTCTGCCTTCCCTCTGAAGTTCCGTGGTCAGTTCATGCTTCCATGTCTCTGGGTCTATTTTGTTCATCAGTTTATTTGGTCCATTAGCAATGCAGAGTGGGGCAGCCACTATGGAAAACAATATGGAGTTCCATCAAAAAATTCAAAATGGAACTCCCATTTGACCCAGTGATCCCACTTCTAGGAACACATCCTAAGAAACCCAAAACACTCATCAGAAAGAATGCATGCACCCCTATGCTCATATCAGTGCAATTTACAACAGCTGAGTGTTAGAGACAGCCTAAGTGCCCATTAGCAGATGACTGGATAACCATGGTATATCTACACCATGGATCACTATGCAGTCTTGAAAAAAAAAGAACTATTAATGTAAAAAACTTTTAGACTTATTAAGAATTTTGTGACTTAATTTGAACCAAACTGTGGACATATGCTGGGAAACAGAAGCTCAATGAATTGAGATAATGCTCCTGAGAATGGCGGGTTACATCTGTGGTTATACATTGCAATCAAAGGAAGGGATATAGATGGGTTACATGAAATTCACTGGTGATAGATTAGGAGGTGGGAGAAAGCAAGCGGGGAGACCTCTGGGATAGGGTACAAAGTGAAATGATGGACAGGTGCTTCTTTTACAGAATGGATACTGGAGAGTTTAAGATAATTAACAGCTGAGGATTAACTTGATAACAATCACACTGAATGAATGTCCTGCTGCCATTTGTTGTGCCTTGAGGGGTCCGAAATATGGGAATTTACAAGTTACCCAGTCATTTCATCAATATGTTGTCTTAGAAGCAAAAAGAGAAACGGGCTCAGTAAAGATCTAAGTTGATATTTGTCAGGGAAAATACTGGAATACTGGCCAGGACATGACTACCAACCATAACCTGTTTTTAGTTAAATATTTAATTTTCAGACTAGCTTTTGTGGTTATGTGAGGTCTTTCTTTGTGAGTTTGAACAACCTCCATGCAGGCCTACCCCGAGCTTTTTAGGTCAGCATGTGGCCCCCTTTCAACCCTAGGACAGAGCCCCTTTTTGTTCACATTCACAATGCCTAACACTAGACCTAGGGCAGGGCTGCCTGTGAGCTCTGTGGCTGAGCCTCTGAGCAAAATTAATTTAAGATGGAGCAGGAAATGGTGTCTTTCTGTAACTCTCCACCTGCTCCTGGTCAGGGCCTGTGCTGGTCCTGAGCGCCCCCTGGTGTCCTGGATGCTCCCTGCAGCCCAGCCCTGGGGCCTCCTTGGGTAGGTTTGTGCCTGGGTTCACACTGACTTCCCCTCACTGTGTCTGTTGCACAATAATACACAGCCGTGTCCTCGGTTTTCAGACTTCGGAGTTCCATGTAGGCTGTGCTTGTGGAATTGTCTGCAGTCATGGAGACTCTGCCTTGAAACTTCTGTGCGTAGTTTATGTCTCCATTGTAAGGGTCAACCCACCCTATCCACTCAAGTCCCTGTCCCTGTCTCGCACCCAGTCATTGTAGTTGCTGGTAAAGGTGTATCCAGAAGACTTGCAGGAGACCTTCACGGAGGCCCCAAGCTGTCTCACCTCAGCCCCAGGCTGCACCAGCTGCACCTGGGAGTGGACATCTGGGGGAGGAGACAGAAGTTAGTGGAATCCCCCTGCACTCTCCCTGGACCCTCCTTAACCAGGACTGGAGCCCCTTACCTGTTGCCATGGCCACCAGGAGAAGGGTTCTCCAGCTGCAGTCCATGGTGAGGGCTGTGCTGGGAGCACTTCTGTAGGGGAGGGTGTGGCTGTGGGTGATGGGCTCAGGGCACAGACTCACCCATATTTAACCTAGCCTGCCTCCTCTCTTTTGAATATTCATGAGACACAGTATTTCATAGCTGAGGTCTTGAGCCCACCTGAGAGAAGATGGTAACACAGGGACCCTGTTCAGGGGGAATCTGAGAGTCCAAGTTCTAATTCTTTTTTCTTTAAATTGTACCTTCATTGTTGAAGGTATTACTCGATGTCCCCTTGTGTCCCCCACTGACACCTTCTAGCCCACCCCGGGTGTCCCAGGCCTTCACCATCCTGTTGTCTGTGTCCATGGATTAAAACTATGTGCATATGAGTTTGTTGGTTGAACTCTTCCCACCCACCCACCCATCCTACCATGATTTCGCTCTGAGATTCCCCAGTCTGCTCCATGCTTTCAGGTCTCTGGATCCATTCTCTTCATCAGTTTATTTTGTTCATTAGGTTCCACATATGAGTGAGATCATGTGATACTTGTCTTTCTCTGACTGGCTTATTTCACTTAGCATGATACTTTTCAGGTCCTTCCATGCTGTTACAAAGCATAAGAGGTCCTTCTCTTTTACTGCTGCATAGTATTTTGTGGCATAAATGTACCACAGCTTTTTATCCACTCAGCTACTCATAGGCACTTGGGCTATTTATAGATCTTAGGTATTACAGTTGGTGCTGCTTTCAATACAGGAGTACATGCGTTGTTAATGATTGGAGTGTGGGGTCGCTTAGCTTATATTTCTAAAAGTAGGATCACTGGGTCAAATGGCAGTTCCAACTTTATTTTTTTTTGAGGAAACTCCATACTGTGTTCTATAGTGGCTGCACCAGCCTGCATTCCCACCAGTAGAATAGGAGGGTTCCCTTTGCTCCACACCCTCACCAGCACTTGTCATTTGTTGGTTTGTTGTTGTAGCCATTCTGACAGGTGTGAGCTGATACCTCCTTGTCCTTTTAATTTGCATCTCACTGATGGTCAGTGACTCTGAGCATTTCTCCTATGTCTCTTTGCCATCTGTATGTTCCCCTTGGAGAAGTGTGTATTTAGGTCCTTTGCCCATTTTAAAATTGGATTGTTAATCTTCCTTTGTTTAAGTTATATGGGTTTCATATATATGTGAGATATTATCCCTTTATCACATGTATCCTTGCCAAATATGTTCTCCCATTCTGTGGGCTCCCTTTTCATTTGTGGATGGTTTCTTTGCTGTGCAGACACTTTTTATTCTGATGTATTCTCATTTGTTTTTTCTCCTTAGTTTCCTTTGCCCTGGGAGATGTATCTGTAAACATATGCATGAGAGGTGTCTCAGATTATGTTTCCTATGGTTTCTTCTAGGATTCTTATGGTATCACTACTTACATTAAAGTCTTTGAACCAATTTGAGTTTACCCCTGTGAACGGTGTATGTTCATGTATTGTGGGCTTTTTTGCATTTTTATCTGTCCAATTTGCCATCAATATTTATTGAAGATACTGTTTTGACTCCATTGTATGCTCTTGCCTCCTTTGTAAAATATTAATTGAGTGTAATGGCTTGTGTAGATATCTGGGTTCTCTGTTCTGTTTCATGGATGTATATGCCTGTTCTTGTGCCAATGTCTGGCTGTTTTGATGACCATGGCTTAGGTCCTTAGGAGCATAATTGGATGTCTGGTATTGTGATCCTTCCACTGTTGTTCTTCTTGCTCGAGATTGCTATAGCTAAATGGGGTCTATTTTGGTTCCATATTAATTTTTGGAGTATTTGTTGGAGATCTGTGAAATATGCTGTTGCAATTTTCATAGGTATTACATGAATCTGTACTGTGCTTTGGGTAATATAAATGTTTTAATGTTGTTAATCCTATCAATCCATGATTAGTGTATATTTTCCACTTGTTTGTATCTTCCTCTATATCTTTATTCAACATGCTGAATTTTTCTTAGTACAAGTCTTTTATCTGCTTGGTTAAGTTTATTCTTATGTATCATAACGTTTTTTGATGCAATGGTAAATGGGATTGTGGGTATTGTCCCCTTTCAGAGAATTCATTATTGGTGTATAAAAGTACCATCACTTTCTGGGTGTTAATTTTGCATCCTGCTACATTGCTAGATTAATTTTTTAAGTCTAGTTTTTTTTTTGTTTTGTTTGAGGAATCTTTAGGGATTGCCAAATACAATATCATGTCATCTGGAAATAATAAGAGTTTTACTTTCTCCTTTCCAATTTTGGTAACGCTTATTTCTTCTTCTTGTCTGATTGCTGAGGCTAGTGCTTCTAGCACTATGTTGAATAAGAGTAGTAAAAGTGGACATTTCTGTTTTTTTCACTTTCTGAGGGGGAATGGTTTTTCTTTTTGCCCATTGAGTATGATTCTGGCTGTGGGTTTGTCATACATGTCCTTTATTATGATGATATATGAGCGCTCTTCTCCCACTTTGCTGAACATATTTATCAAAAGTGGGTGTTGGGTTTTGTTGAATGCTTTTTCTGAATCTATAGATATTGTCATGTAATTTTTGTCTTTGAATTTGTATATGTGGATGTATCACGTGTATTGATTTGTAAATATTGTACCAGCCTTCCATCCCTTCCTGAATGACAGTTGGTGATGGTGTATGATCTTTATAAAATATTGCTGGATCCAATTTGCTAATATTCTGTTGAGAATTTTAGCATCTGTGTTCATCAGGGATGTTGGCTATTAATTTGCTCTCTTAGGAATGTCATCTGGTTTTGGAAGTTGGGTAATGCTGGCCGCATAAAAGAGTTTGGAAGTTTGGAAGTGTTCCTTCCTCTGGGAATTTTTTTGACTATTTGGGAAGTATAGGTGTTTATTCTTCTTTGGATGTTTGGTCAAACTCCCCTTGTGAAGGCATCCAGACCAGGACTTTGGTTTGCGGGAGCTTTTGGATTCCTGCTTCTATTTCCTCAGTTGTTATTGGTCTATTCAGATTATCTGATTGTTCCTGTTTCAGTTTGGGGTACTGTGTTTTTCTAGGAATTCTTCCATTCCAGCCTCATTGTCCAGCTTGTTGGCTTATAGTTGCTCATAGTACTTTATTACAACCCTTTGTATTTCTGGGGTGTCGGTTATTACTTCTCTCTTTCATTTCTGACTTTATTTATTTTCATTCCCTCCCTTTGTTTCCTGATGAGTCTGGATAATAGTTCATTCATCTTTTTTATCCCTTAAAAGAACCAGCCTATCCCTGAGTGGTGAAAGGTTCTGTAGTCACCAGAGCTCAATCTGGAGGGGACCAGGGGAGACACACAGAGACACACAGACACACAGGGGAGCAGTGCATGTCTTGAGGAAGCTTTGCAGACACAGAGGGGTCTCACGGCTCCTGGAGACCCACCAAAGGAGCAAGGAGGGAAGTGTGGGAGGTCTCCTCCGTCCTGCAGATGTGAGTGAGGTGAAGGTGCGGCCACTACAGCACCTATGACATGGAGTCTGGGAAATGCTGAGATAGAGCAGCACCCCAACAAGTAGCCTCTACCTGGGTTATTATCCCGTCTGAGTCCTCAGAGGAGTGATCTATAGAGGACTCAACACCCTCATTATGAAATGTCAAGCTTTAGCCCATGGATTTAAATTAAAAAGATTGGAAAACTGTAAAGCTGTCTCCTTCACCAAGAAATTTACAAAGTCAACTGCCTGTTAACATGAGATGATTTCCAATGACCTTTGTTAAACATCCTATTAAACCACACTACACAGGACACGAACATTGCTGTCCTCACATCAGTGCTGGTGTGACACCTATAGGAAGAGAGCCGAGGTTATTTCCTGTTCCTGTGGGACCAGAAACAACCAATCCTGGCACCTGTACAGGTGAGGTGACCAGGGAGCAGCCCTCACAGGCCCTTTGCACCATTCAGATGGGCTTCATCCAGCTTCCACTGTCCTCAGGACGAGCACATGTTTTATTTACTGTGGGCCTGTCAGTATAAAGGCCCCTATGGGTCAGGAGGGCATGTGGGTCAGATCCTGAGCTCAGCACACAGGGCCCTGAACTGAGCTGGGGCCTCTCTTGGTGGGAAAGTTTTCAACCACAGGCCAATGAGAGCACTGAGGATGGTCTCTGTGGAGAAAGAAAAGCAGGGAATACAGGAATGTGGTGAGGAGAGTCCCCATCACTGCTCACATGTCATCTGCCAGCTGCAGTGTTACCTCCTACTCTGGGGTCTGCAGTGAGAAAGCAGAAAATTAGAGCCTCAGAGAAAGATCAAGAGCCCTCCCTGGAGGCAGCTGAGAGCTTGAGAGGAAATCCCTGAACCCAACAGGAAGGCCCTTATCTCCCACCTTCCTCTGCCCCTGCTCCTGAAACTGCTCTCTCTGCTGTGGGCCTGGCGCGCCCCCTGGTGTCCTGGACGCTCCCTGCAGCCCAGCCCTGCTGCCTCCTCAGGGAGGTTTTTGTCTGGGCCCACACTGACTTCCCCTCACTGTGTCTCTTGCACAGTAATACACAGCCATGTCCTCTGCTTTCAGGCTGTTTAGTGTTAACTGAACTTGGCTCTTGGAGGTTTCCCTAGAGATGCTGAGGCGGGATTTCAGTGTTGGGTTATAGGTTGTACTTCCACCAGCCCATATAACCCCGACCCACTCCAGCCCCTTTCCTGGAGCTTGGCGGGCCCAATGTACACCATAGCTGGTCAGAGAGAATCCAGAGACAGTGCAGGTGAGGGAGAGGGTCTGTGAGGGCTTCACCAGTGCTGGGCCCGACTCCTGCAGCTGCACTTGGGACAGGCCACCTGGGGACAAGGAGCATCAGTCTTGTCAGTCACCTGCAGTCACAGCCATCCCATGACACCACCCTGATCCCTGAGACCCTCACCCTGGGGGGCTGTCAGCAGGCACAGGAGAAGACCCAGCATTCTCATCTTCTTCTAGAGCACAGCTCTGCCTTCCCAGAGGCCTCAGCCCTGAGTGAGGAGAGAGCTGGGAGCCTGTACCGCCCTGGGGAGGATGTACCCTGCAGCTTGAAGGGACATTTGCATGTGGGGCAGCCTTTCCTATAAGTGTGGGCCTGAGGTCAGGCTGCCCTGGTCTTTTGTGAGTCCCTCTTACACTCAGCATGTAAGTCAGGGACAAGGGATCACAAGGGTCATGAGCACATTGCAATTAGGTCAATGAATGGCCCGAATGGCCTACATTATCTGAGAATAAGACGAAATTGTGGACTTGATGAGGAGGTTACACTTTCCACTTCTCATGAGTCATTTAACCATGTGTCAAAGGGATTAGCTTTTGTTCTGACCATTTCTGAATCTCAAAGCCTTATTATGTGCACATTTCCAGACTTTTAAAATCTAATTTTTTAAAATAATGCCTATCATTGTACAAAAGATAAAAATAAAAGACACCCATTCTCAGTATCTTAATTTATGATGTTATTTTGACCTGAGAAACTACTCTCAAGCACAGAAAGGTGAGACCCCTGTGATTCTTGAAGTTGGAAATTTTGTGATTGTGTTTGCAGCTTCCTGTGCAAACTATTTGATATGCAAGCTCATGGCCTATAGCAGGTTCCCCCCAATAGTTCCATCAGAAATAGTCATGGCTTTAGGAGGAGAGAGGACATGAAACAAAAGCAGTGATCATGGATGTGCACAATCAGAATCATTCACATGTGGAAATGACAATGGATGGAGATGGAACTGTGTTCTCAGTCTAGTGTCATCACTGATGTTGGGGTTCATTTGGAGGTGAGTGAAGAGACTTCCTACCATAGAATGTCTCATTGGAAAAAGAACTACAACCCGGAGAGGAATCTCTCCCTCCCATGTCCGCCCTCTCCTTCCCCTGGAAGGTCACTGTGGTCGGTGGGTGATGGGCTCTCCCAAAAACATGTAACATCTTTAATGTATTATGTGTACATTCTGCCATCAGACACATGATTTGCATATATATTCATTATGTTCATGTTTTAATTTGTTCAATGTAATCTTTGATGGGACAAAAATCTTTGATTTAAACAAGGTTAATTGAACAATATTGTTTACAATGGGTCTTATTTAGGGTGACTTTACAAAGAACTCCCCAGAAAATGCTGAGCCTCCGCTGTCCATGTGGATTGGCTACAGCAGCCACAGGGACTGGAGCAGGTTCTGGTTCCAGAGGGGAGCGCTGCTGGGAAACTACCCATCAATGTGGACATGACTGTGGACCTGGGGGAGGGGAGGAAGCTGGACTTGATTTGAGTCACATGACAGAAACATGCCTGATGTTCATGGACAGAGAGCTACTGGCCATGTGGGTTTACAGCCTCCTCCATTGAAGGCCCAGAAGGAAGTGCAGGGCATCATGGAGACAGCTCACATTATCCTAGGAAACAGCTGAATAATGAGGAGCAGGGGTCCATTAAAGTAGAAACATTAAAATTCATGCAGGGTTCCAGAGAAATAAGGAATCTGTCACTGCACACTGGTGAGAAGGGGAACCTGTTTCCTACAGGCACATTCTCACAGGGTCTCTGTTCTACAAGGTGACCCCTTCCAGGTCCAAGGTGTTCCCACTTGGGCACCTTTGGGGTCATTCCTAATCTGGTCTTACTGTGGATTCTTGAAGTAGTCTCATTCTTTGGAGTCCCATTTATGGAATCTCACAACACCTACAGGGCAGGTTGGACATCCCTCCCTGCAGGAACTAAGGTGATGTTGTGTCTGTATGAGGAGCCTTCATTCCATTGGATCAGGACCCCTGTCTCAGTCCATGGTCATCGTCATCATCACCATCATCAACAACATTGTCTTGTGTGTAAGAGTTCTCCCAGCCATTTTCTGCAGATATGGTTTTGCACATAGAATTGGCCCTTTACCTCATTTTTGGTCATTTATTAACATTGTTAAGGGCAAAAGGTATCAGACATTATATTGCTTTACATTCGACTGCTGACAACATATGACTCATTCCTGTCTCTGCTCCATCTGCACCCCCATGGGAATCTGACACAAAAATATTGGTCCCCTCTTCATTTGTCACAATGGTTGAAACCACACAACCCATGGTAGAAGAATCTCCCTTCTGCCCCTATGCCCTGGACAAATAAAATCCCTGAGGGAGTCTCCTGTAGTCACAGATGGAGGAGCCTCTCCTGGCTCCATCAAAGCAGCTCTGCATTCCTGAGGGCCTTTCCTGTGCTTCCAGAGAGTTCACCTGCATGCACAACACACATCCCATGGCCCTTGGTGTGGGTACTGGTGGTCGTCCTGGACATCTGGACCAAGCTGCTTGGGGTCAGCTGCCTCTGCCTGGTGTCAGCTCCTCTCAGTGCTGTGAGTATGATGACAAGTCAGTGACCTTCACCACCAGGGATATTTCTTCTCTAGCTTTGGTCACGTGACTGGTGCCCCCTGTCCACCATGCTCCTGTCCTGCTGGCTGGTTTGATCCTGAGCTGTGTGGGGCTGAGCTGCCCTGTGGAGTCAGAAGAGCCTCTCGTTGGATCTCGGTGACCTGGGTCAGAAGATTTGATCATTCCCTGGTACGTGGCACAGGAGTGTCTGAAAAGACTCTGCGGTTTGTCCATGTGAGGAAGTTGTTTCTGTTTACAACAGACATTCTCACTCAGACGTCAGAAGTAAGTGTAGAATCAGGACCCAGAGGTTCCCTGAGGGATACTGTGACAGGAGGAGGAAACCACACAGGAACCAGCCCAAACCTCCAACTGCACCTGCTGCTGGGATGGTCCTTGTATTCAAGGACCCAGAGCGCCCCCTGCTGTCCTGGATGCTCCCTGAGGCCCAGCCCTGCTGCCTCCTCAGGAAGGTAGTGTCTGGGCTCACACTGACTTCTCCTCACTGTGTCTCTTGCACAGTAATACACGGCCGTGTCCTCACCTTTCAAGCTGCTCATTTGCAGGTACAGCATGTTCTTGGCATTGTCTCTGGAGATGGTGAAGCGGCCCTTCACAGAGTCGGCATAGTATATGATACTACCACTAACATAAGTGATGTAGGCAACCCACTCCAGCCCAATCCCTTGAGCATGGCAACACAATTCATATGGTAGTCACTGAAGGTAAATCCAGAGGCTGCACAAGAGAGTCTCAGAGACCCCCCAGGCTGTACCACGCCTCCCCCAGACTCCACCAGCTGCACCTCACACTGGACACCTGCAAACACAGAGACACAGGGGGACTTAGAATCACATGGAAGCACAAACAGGCACAGGCACAGGGCTCAGCGCTCCCCACTCATGACAATGACCTTGAGAAATTATCAGGAGGAAAATGCAGCTTGGCACCAAGCCCATGGTGGAGCCGCTGGGTCCTGTCTTAGGCGCTTGGGTTCTGGGTGTCTCCCAACATGCTGGGCAAAGGCCCCCTTTTATGAGCAGGAGGAGAGCCCCATTTGCATGGAGTCTGCATATAAGTTGTAGCTGTGACCCTGGGTTGCATGCCTGACATCATCATCCTAGGGGCGACCCCAGATGGGAAAGGACTCAAGGATGCTGGCCACAAGGGGTCCCATCCTGACATGCCCTCCCTCCCTACTTTCCTGAGACCTGTCACCTTGACTCCATTACTTTGGTGTCAGCTTCCAGGACTGAGAGTCTTCCTTCCTCCAGATTTGATGACGACCCAGGGGTGCTGACCCAGAGGCACGTGGATGGGGCTTCCTGTTTCTCTCCTTCACCAGTCGTGGGCCATGTTGTCTCTCTGGGGTTTGGGAATAAGTATTTGCATTGAATAAAGCTTTTATTTAGAAGCTGAAAGATTCTCCTTGTTATTTTCCACACTCAAATCCTCCACAAAATCATATGCATGTGAGGAGGCAAGAGAGGCTGGGATGGACGCTGTGGCCTCAGCCCCTGTCTCTAACCTGCTGCCCTCTCACGATCACACAGCTGCCTCTTGAAAGTACACATTTCCCTCAACTTCCCTGCTGTTCGTGTGCAAAAGCCCTGTTTGCAGCCTCTCACAGTGGAGAGTTTCTATTATTTATACATGGAGCCAGGCAGGTGGTTGGGGATGGTTGGCTGGCTCAGATCAATGGAAGAAAAGTGGAAATATTTTTTACTTTCAACAATAAAAATTATTAAATAGAAATAATTAAAATAAATTAAAGTTTAAAATGGAGTCCTGGTCCTAACTGGTTTCATTCAGTGGTTAGAGTGTTGGCCTTTGAACCAAAGGGTCTCAGGTTTTGATTCTGGTCAAGTGACTTCCCTGGCCTTTGCCCTGGTTAGGGCATGTGCAGGAGGCACACAATTGATGTGTTATCTCTCACATCGATGCTTCTATCTTCCCTTTCCTCCTGTCTCCTTTCTCTGAAAAGCAATGAAAAATATCCTTGGGAGAGGATTAAAAAAGATAAAAAAAAAGGAATATGTTGTCTCTTGGAACAAAACCCTGGGTACAGAGTTGAGGCACCACATTGTCCTTGGGGACAGGTGAGCACCTCCCTTCTTAAAGGAGAGCGGCCACCTGTGTCCATCCTCCCACAGCCCCATGTGAGGACAGACAGACACAGCGATCTGGGACTGTGGTCCCTTGTTCCTCTGGGAAGGCGGCCACCACCACTTGGAAAGTGCGATCAAGCTGGGGAGCGAAGGCATGGGCAGGTCAAACACCACGAAGCCTTTCTTCTCTTCCTTTTCATTTTTAATTCTTATTTTAAAATATATTTTTATTGATTTCTCCATTCCAGAGAGGAAAGGAGGGGAGAGAGAGATGGAAACATCAGTGATGAGAGAGAATCAATGATCAGCTGTCTCCTGCAATACCTCCTATTGGGGATTGGTCCTACAACCAGGTACCTGTGCCCTGAATGGGAATCAAAACCATAACCTGGTGCTTCCTGGACCAAAGCTCCTCCCCTGAGCCACACCCCAGGCTCCTTCCCTCTCTGAGTGTCATGTGACTGACTCAAGGTTCCCTAAGTTGCTGCAGGTCTGACTGTGTTCCAGAGCCCCACAGATGCCAATTGTGAGGGTTTCCCTTTGCTTTTTGATGCTTTTGTAGAGGAACAAGAGTTTGGAGCTGCCTACGCCACCATTTAGCTTCAGACCCTCTGCTCAGTGACTTCTTTTGAACAAACAGAGAATGAGAAGAAGTGCAACCACCATGGAAATCTACCAACAACAGAGAGAACAGAGGGGGCAGCGCCCAGCCCAGGCCAGCAGAGCCGGGAGGAGGGGCCCGGGCTGAGCAGTGACTCTGGTGTTTGTAAGGAGAGCCTGTGTGTTAGGAAGATGAGCTTCCTGTTCCTGGAGGACCCCAGACACATGCCCAGAAGGGGTGGCTTTGAGGGTAGTTAGGTTGAGGGGCAGGCAGACAGGGCAGGGTCCATGGGAAACCAAGGCAGGTGGCTGGTAGGAAGGGGCAGACTCCGCAGTCTGAGCAGCCTATGCACAGGACCAACCAGGCAGCAATAGCAGAATGTTTGTGGACTCAGAGCGGGAGGCCTGGGAAACGAGGGAGGGCCTGGGACAGGAAGGTGATGCACACATGGAACAGGGACATGCAGGCCCCTTGCTGGGCAGGAACAATGAGGGCCAACCAGGTGGGCACACGGGTGGACACGGAGCAGGCTGGTGGCACATATACACCCAAGACCACAGGCTTCAGGGTCAGCCCATCAAGGAGCCGCCTCCCTGTGTGGGAGCCTGAACCTGCTTGTAATAAGTGTCCACGCTTTTGCTTAAACCTTCTGGTCCCAGATTTTATTCTGGGACTTGGTGACCCCTGGTCCAGGGGACAGAAGAAGCTGGGCTCACTGTTCCTGTGATCAAGTTTGGTTCATATAAACTCTTAAAACCATTCTCCACAGGCTTAGAGGTTCTCATGTCAAGGACTTCAAAGTGGCCCGTTTATGTTGTAGATTTTGTGCGGATTCAACCAGCAGGGGAGCCTGCCAGAGTGTCACAGGGGAGAAGGTACAGCTGGGGAAGCCATCTTTCTTTCCTTCTCCTTCTTTATACACTTCATACACTTTCCTTGACTCCAGTGGAGCCATGGAAACATCAATGATGAGAATCATTGATCGGATGACTTCCTACCCTCTCCCTCCTGGCCCTCTACCCCCTCCCCTCCGGGAATTGAGACTGAAACCCAGGCATGTGAGCTTACCAAGAATTGAAACCATGACCTCTTGGTTCATAGGTTGATTCTCAACCACCTTATCACGCCTGCAGGGCTGGAGAAAGATGAGACACTTATGTCCATGACAACCAACAGCAATCTCGTCTCATCCCCAAAACCTGTGAACTCACTGAAACTCATCCTGTCCAGGTAGCAGGTTTGTATAACTGTGTGCACTTCCCTCTCCACACGGGGAAGAAACCTGTATGAACACAAGTTGAAAATGAAGAAAAGACAACATGTTGATGTAAGAAATGTACAAACATGTATGAAATGTTTTATAAGATTTTATTGGAGCCAAAAGATGAGAACTGTTGGAGAGAAAGACCTCCACTGCTCCAGAGAATAACCTTTTGCAGCTGTGTTTGTGCCTTTGAAGTTAAGGAGGGAAGGTGAGGGGTGACATGGAGGTGGGAGAGAGCACGGCGGAGACTGGATGTCAGGATAGTGAACAGGAGGTGCTCGCTAAGGGTGGTCATGCTGATGTCACAGGTGTGTGGACCCAGATGCACAGTATTAGAGTGGGAATTTTTGAGCATGCTTCCCCCTAGTCAACTTGGCCATAAATCCCAGCTGCAACTAACACAACAGCCTTACAGGAGAGATCATTGTCAGTTTTCCTGAGAACAGGATGTCAGTGACCCTTACAGGATAGATCACTGTCAACTTTCCTGAGAATGGGATCCAGTTACTTACTCCACCAGCCGCCAGGACCCCATATAAATGACATGTTGACTTTACCTAAGAAAATCTACTTTGTTTAAATCGTTTTAAAATTGTTTGCTCTGCAAAGAAAGGAGGTAGTGAATGGGCATAAATGTGGTTGAACACAAAGAGTCGGGGCTGCTCTGCTGCAAGGAGAGAGCAGTCAGCCAGCGCGTTATTAAAGGATCCCCAAACTTTGATTTGGTCTGGACTCCAGTGATCGTTTAGGGGTGCTTCAGGCACAGATGAACCTTTCAGTAAAGAAGTCATAGGCCTGGAGCATGCTCAGCCCCAGGGCTGCCCAGATGGGAATGTGTGATCAGAGGCTCCTGTGAGGGTCCTGTCAGTCACTGGGTTTTGTCAGATTTAGGACAGAGCCCCCTTTTTGCTCACAAACACAATCCCTGAAACTGGACCTAGGACATGGCTTCCTGTGAGCTCTGTGGCTGAGCCTTGGAGCATAAGGAATTTAAGATTGAGGAGGAAAAGATATCTTTGCTCAACTCTTCATATGCTCCTGGTCAGGGCCCTGGCTGGTTCTAAGCGCCCCCTGCTTGTCAGAAATGCTTTCTGTATCCCAGCCCTCTGCCTCCTCAGGGAGGTTTGTGTCTGGCCTCACACTGACTTCCCCTCACTGTGTCTCTTGCACAGTAATACACAGCTGTGTCCTCGGTGGTCACGGAGCTCAGCTGCAGGAAGAATTGGTTCTTGGACGTGTCTCTGGAGATGGAGGTTCGGCTCTTGAGAGAGGGGCTGTAGGCAGTGCTCCCATCATAACATATTATCCCCATCCACTTCAGCCCCTTCCCTGGGGGCTGGCGGATCCAGTTCCAGCAGTAACCACTGGTTGTGATGGAGAATCCAGACACAGTGCAGGTGAGGGAGAGGGTCTGAGAGGGCTTCACCAGTCCTGGGCCCGACTCCTGCAGCTGCACCTGGGACAGGACACCTGGGACAGAGAGAACACAGTGAGTCCTGGGCTCAGATGCAGGGTCCCCATCTCCTCACGTCTGAGCCCTGAGTCACTCACATCTGGGAGCTGACAGCAGTAAGAGGAAGAGCCACAGGGGAGTCATGTCCTCCAGGTGAGGTCCTTGTCCCCCAGAAAGCATTCTCCAGGGGGAGGAGGCCTGCATTTAAGTGGACGCCAACTGTGTGTGTGTGACTGGTGGCTGTGCGAGCATTTGCATAGGGGAGGTGTCTGCACATACAAAGGGAAGAGGTGAGGGAGGTTCTGGTCTCTGGAGCTTCTCCTGGAAGGAGGTGCTGACTGTGCCCTTAGAGAACCACGCCATCCTTGGGGTTCTGGTCAGGGTGCCAGGAACCTCTCCTTCTACACTAGGGGCTGTGCTGCAGGAGGTGGTCAGGAAGTAGGATATGGGCATGATCAGTGACTCCTTAGGGATAAGATCCATGTGCCTCTTCTCCCATGGGCTTGGATAGATATCAATAATATATATATATATATATATATATATATATATATATATATAGATATATATATATTGATTTAGATATATGTATAGTTTAACTATAGATATATCTGTAGATATAGATATAGTATAGATATAGAGATTGTATTCTTTATCCTTGCTTGAGGATTTTTTCATTTATTTTTAGAAAAATTGAAAAGAGATATATAGAAATTCAAAGAGAGAGAAGGGTAGAGATAGACAGACAGACAGACAGACAGACAGACATCCTCATTTGTTGTAGGAGGTTCATGTTCAGGGACCAGTAGTCCCACGTGACACTGTTTTTCATACAAAGTGATCAAAGTACAAAGTGATCAGAGAGAGAAATAATTAGAGAGAGAGAGAGACATTGATGTGCAATATAAATATTGAAAAGAGAGAAAGGAGAGAAAGAGAGAAATGATGGTGGAGAAGGTATTTATCTTTTGCCTCCCATATCTGCTAAGACTGGGAACCCATAACCCTGTCATATATTTGTTTTAATATATGTATTTTATTGATTTCAGAGAGGGAGGAGAGTGAGAGACAGATAGAAACATCAATGATGAAAAGAATCATTGATCATCTGCTCCCTGTATGGTTACTACTGGGAATCAAGGCCACAACTCAGGCAATTGCCCTGACCAGGAATGAAATCACAGGTTGAAGCTTAACCACTGTGAACACCAGCATGGCTTCATTCAGATTTGAAATATATGTTCAGTTAGTTTAGAATTCAACCTTGATGGCTCCTCAATTTTCCTTCAGCACTTAACGTCCTCACTTGTTGTAGGAGGTTAATGTTCAGGAGACCGGAAGTCCCATATGACACTGCTTCCCTTACAAAGTGGGCAGAGGACAAACTAAGATCAGACTGTGAGCCTAGAGCCAGTGGACCAAGTATTGGGGAGAGAGGAGCATCTGTAAGGGTCCCTGGGAAGCAGAAGCATGAACTAGAGACACAGACAGAGCTCCCGGGCCCTATTCCTTCAGGGCAGTTTGGTGCTGGACGTGTAGCAGCTGCACAGCCTTCTTTTTGGTGTTAATGCTCCACTCTCTGCTGTAGACCCAGTTCCATGCCTTGGGACCTAGAAAAACCTCCATCATGACCAGGTGTGTTGAGGGGAAGGTGTCAGAAATGGTTTAGGAATAATTAAGTTTAGGTGATGAAAATCTTGTTATTGGAGAGCTCATGTCTGCATGTGACCCTTGTGACCACTGTCCCCACAGGATGGGGGTCAACTGGAACCTGAACCTGACCCAGTGCCACATTGGGGGAGAGCTCCCTGGGAACATGAGTGAGAGTAACCAAGACCGAGGACACACACATCCCGGGTTCCTGTCTCATTAGGTTGTCCTCTCCGTGTTGTGTAGCCAGTCCATGTTTCCTCCCCTCACTTTCCTCTGAAACAGCCACATGTTTCCTGGAGTCATGGAGACACTCTGTTGAGAGGGAGCAGGGGCACCAGCCATGTTTGTGTTGGTTTTGTGTCTGACATCTTTCCTGGATTCTAGTTCTATTAGCGTCTCATACACTTTTTAGGGTTTTCTATGTACAAGATCCTGTCATCTGCTTACAGACAAGGAGAAACATTATAACTCTTTTCTCTCTGATTTGGACATTTGAAATGTCCTTTTCTTGCATAATTATTCTGACAAGGACTTCTTGTTTTGACAAATAGAACCAGTCACATGGAAGCCCTTGTCATGGTCCTGATTTAAGAAGAAAAGCTATGAAGTTTTCTGTGTGTTGTGCAATGTCACTTGTTGGCTTTTCAAATGTGGCCTCTAGTACATTGAGGTCCCTCACTTCTACACCTAGTCTGCCAAAGACTTTAATTCTGAAGCCATTCTCAATTTCAAAGGCTTTATTCTACATCTCTTTATAGGACTGTATACTTTATCCTTCTTTCTGTGGATGAGATGTAGCACAGTTACTGGCTTACATACATTGAGCCATCCTTGCATGCTAGGATGGTATCCCCCTTGATGGTGTAAATGACCCTTTCAGTGTGCAGTTTAGTTTCCTAGCATATTGTAAAGTGTTTTCACATGTGATTTCACTAGGTATATTAACCTGTCATTTTTGAAAGTTTTTACTTGGCTTTGATATGAATGTAATGGTTATCTCAATAAATCTGTTTGGAAGTGTTGTCTCTTTCCTTAATTCTTGGAAGCATTCAAGAAGAATTGATAGAGAATTATTTATTCTTATTTGAAATTCTGATAGAATTCACCCTTGAGTTCATTTGGTCTTTATCTTTTATTTGGTGTAAGATTTTCACTATTACTTCAATTATATTTTCAAATTTTGTAGCAATCTAGCAAAGTTTGGATTAAATTCCTCATTTGAGCTCCTACTTAGTGACTGAGAAATATAACTGTTGATCTTCACAGGTTGTGGTCAGTGTTGAAATGATAGTTGCTTGCACAGCACATATTTATTTTACATGGCATCCAAGAGAATTAATATAACCACACCTCCTAATATAGAATTTGTAATGTACAATGTGTAATGGCATGAACAGTATTACATCACTGTTCATGTGTGAATGCATGCCTTTTCAGAAAAGTGCGTGTGAGACTGTGTGTGTGTGACTGTGTGTATGGCTTTGTGTGTGACTGTGTGTGAGAGTGTGTGTGTGATTCTGTGTATGTGACTCTGTGTGTGTGTGACTCTGTGTCTTCTGGACAACCAGTAAGAAGATGGTATGGACACAGGGGTCCCATGGATGCTCCTCGGTTTCCAACATGCTCCGATGCACATCAAACCAGAGTGAAGCTAGAAAACCTTGACTCTGGGAGGGAAGGTGGAGGAGGAGTTCTATGATGCACATCCCAGCCCTCAGGGTCACCTGTCCCCACCGTGGGGTCAGCACTGCTTCTTGATGGACAACAGGGCCCTCGTGTGGGTGGATGTGTGGCTCCCTGTGCTTGGTGCACTGAGCTGACTGCTCTTCCGGGGTCAATGTGGACCCAGAGAAGATGGGTGAGGTATCAGCCCTGAGTGTGCTCAGGCCTTTCAGCAGAGGGAGGGCCTGTGATCTCCCTGCACAGGGAGTGTCAGACACTGAGGGATCTGGGTCCCTGAGGGAGGGATGCAGAACTGTGCACACAGCCCAATCCCATTGACTCAGCTGAGGATTTCTCACTCATCAGCAAAACACTGAAAAGAGTGAAAAAAGCCACTTTTAGAATTTGTGAAGGAGATTTGGTGAATTCCCTTCTTCACTGTTGTCTGCAGTGAGAACATGAGAAGGAAGAGCCCTCCCTGGAGGCAGCTGAGAGCTTGAGAGGAAATCCCTGAGCCCAACAGGAAGGCCCTTCCCTCCCCCCTCCCTCTGCCCCTGCTCCTGGGGCTGATCTCTGTGCTGTGGCCCCAGGTCGCCCCCTAGTGTCTGGGGCGCTCCCTGCTGCCTCCTCAGAGTTTTTGTCTGAGCTCACACTGTCTTCCTCTCACTGTGTCTGGCACAGTAATACAAGGCTGTGTCCTCGGTTCTCAGGCTGCTCATTTGCAGGTACAGCGTGTTCTTGGTGTTGTCTCTGGAGATGGTGAAGCGGCCCTTCACAGAATCAGCATAGTTTGTACTACCATCAGCAGTATTAATGCGTGAGACCCACTCCAGCCCCTTCCCTGGAGCCTGGCGGACCCAGTGCATCCAGTAGTTGTTGAATGTGAATCCAGAGGCTGCACAGGAGAGTCTCAGAGACCCCCCAGGCTGCACCAGGCCTCCCCCAGACTCCACCAGCGTAACCTCACACTGGACACCTGCAAACACAGAGACACAGGAGCACTTAGAATCACATGGAAGCACAAACAGGCAAAGCCACAGGGCTCAGCGCTCCCCACTCCTGACAATGACCTTGGAAAATGATCAGGAGAAAAACACAGCTTGGCACCAAGTCCATGGTGGAGCCACTGAGTCCTGTCTTGGGTGCTTGGGTTCTGGGTGTCTCCCCAACATGCCAGGCAAGGGCCCCCTTTTATGAGCAGGATGAGAGCCCCATTTGCATGGAGTCTGCATATAAGGTGCAGCTGTGACTGTGGGCTGCATATATGACCTTTTCTACCTAGGGGGGATCACAGATCAGAAAGGACTCAAGGATGCTGGCCACATGGGGTCCTGTCCTGATCTGCCCTCCCTCTCTTCTTTCCTGAGATCCATCACCCTGACCCCATTCCTTTGGGGGTAGCTTCCAGGATTGAGAGTCCTCCTTACTCGGGGTTTTGATGAGAGCCCATGGGTGCTCCCCCAGAGGCACGTGGATGGGGCTTCCTCTTGCTCCTTTTCACCCGTCATGTGCCATGTTGCTTTCTGGAGTTTGGGTATGAGAATTTGCATTAATTGATGTTTTTGTTTTGAAGCTAAAAGATTCTCCTTGTTATTTTCCTTAATCAGATCCTCCACAAAACTCTAACATATGCATGTGAGGAGGCAGGAGAGGTTGGGCCGCAGCCTCTGTCTCTAACCTGTTGCCACTCTCACAAGCACACAGCTGCCTCCCTTTAGCACACATTTCCCTCAACTTCCCTGCTGTTCCTGTGCAAAAGCCCTGTTTTCCAGCCTCTCACAGTGGAGAGTTTCAAACATTTACACATGGAGCCTGGCTGGTGATGGGTGCAGGCTGGAGGGGATCAGTGAAGATAAAAGAAGACAAATGAGATACTTTCAACAATAAAAAAGTATTAAATAAAAATAATTAATTAAAACGAAACAGGGTTTCCTAGCCCGGCTTAGTTTGCTTGTCCATAAAGAATACCCCTGAGAACCAAATGATCTTGAGTTTGATTCTGGTCAAGTGCACATACCTGGGTTGCAGGCTCCTCCCTTGCCCTTGCCATGGTTTGAGCACCTGCAGGAAGTACCCATTTGATGTGTTTCTCTCACATCCATGTTTCTTTATTCCCCTCCATCTTGTCCACTGTCTCTCTGAAAAGCAATGGAAAATATCCTTGGATGAGGATGAAAAAGATAAAAAAGGAATATGTTGACTTTTGGTACAAAATCATGGGTAGAGAGTTGGAGCCCCTCATCGTCCTTGGTGGCAGGTGAGCACTTCCCTTCTTAAAGGAGAGTGGCCACTTGTGCCCATCCTCCCACAGCCCCAGGTGAGGACAGACGGATGCAGGGATCTGGGACTGAGGTCCATTGTTCCTCTGGGAAGGCAGCCACCACCACTTGGAAAGTGTGATCATGCTGGTGAAGGGATGGCATGGGCAGGTCAAACACCATGAAGACTAACCCCCCCAAAATCAATATCTTTTCATTGATGTCAGAGAGGAAAAGAGGAGAGAGAGCGATGGAAACATCAATGGTGAGAGAGAATCATCCATCCTTTGCCTCGTGCAAGCCCCCACTGGGGGTCCAGGTAGCAGCCCAGGCTAATGCCCTAACCAGGAATCCAACCCGGTCCAGAATGGTGGCTGTTCTCTAATTTAGTTCTGCATTTTACATGTTTGAGAGAGGCAGGGAGAACATGCACTTGCCTCTGTCTCCAAATTGGTTCTCACCCCTTTCCAATTTTTTGGTTATCCTATTGGTTATCCCTTTAGGTGGCTTAGGTTATTGATTTAAAGATCTTTATTCTTTTTTTTTTACAGCATTAACCAGTTTATTTTATTTTTTAAATTTTTTTTATTAAATTATTATCTGTGTACATATATTACCATTGCCCCCCCCCCCAAACATTTCCTCCCTCCCCAGAGTTTTGTGTCCATTGGTTATACTTATATGCATGTGTACAAGTCCTTCGGTTGATCTCTTATTTCCCCCATATTTCCCTCCCCTCCCCGCTGTAATTAGACAGTCTGCTTGTTGCTTTACTGTCGCTATATTTAACTTATGGTCCATCAGTTTATAATGTTCTTTATTATTCATAAATGAGTGAGGTCATGTGGTGTTTCTCTTTTATTGACAGGTTTATTTCACTCAGCATGATATTCTCCAACTCCATCCAAGTTGATGCAAATGATGAGAATTCCTTCTTTTTTATGGCAGCATAGTATTCCATTGTGTAGATGTACCACAGTTTTTTGATCCAATCATCTGCTGATGGACACCTAGGCTGTTTCCAAATCCTAGCTATTGTAAATTGTGCTGCTATGAACATAGGGGTGCATATATCCTTTCTGATTGGTGCTCCTATTTTCTTGGGATATATTCCTAGGAGTGGGATTACTGGGTCAAATGGGAGTTCCATTTTCAGTTTTTTGAGGAAACTCCATACTGTTCTCCACAGTGGTTGTACCAGTCTGCATTCCTACCAGCAGTGCATGAGGGTTCCTTTTTCTCCACAACCTCACCAACACTTATCGTTTGTTAATTTGTTAATGTTGGCCATTCTGACAGGTGTGAGATGGTATCGCATTGTTGTTTTGATTTGCATCTCTCGGATAAGTAGTGACTTTGAGCAGGTTTTCATGTGCCTCTTGGCTTTCCTTCTGTCTTCTATTGAGAAGAGTCTATTTAGTTCAATTGGCTCATTTATTTTTCTTTTATTGAGTTGAATAAGATGTTTGTAGATGTTGGAGATTAAACCTTTATCAGTAATATCATTTGCAAATATGTTCTCCCATACACTGGGCTTTCTTGTTGTTTTGTTGATGGTTTCTTTTGCTGTGAAAAAACTTTTTATTTTGATGTAGTCCCATTTGTTTATTTTCTCTTTAGCTTCCATTGCCCTAGGGGCAGTATCAGTGAAGAAGTTCTTTTGGCATATGTCTGAGATTTTGCTGCCTGTGGATGCCTCTAGTATTTTTATGGTTTCCCGTCTTATGTTTAAGTCCTGTAACCATTTCGAATTTATTTTTGTGTATGGAGTAAGTTGGTGCTCTAGTTTCATTCTTTTGCATGTATTTGTCCAATTTTCCCAACACCATTTATTTAAGAGACTGTCTTGACTCCATTGTATGCTCGTGCCTCCTTTGTCAAATATTAATTGAGCATATTGATTTGGGTTGATATCTGGATTCTCTATTCTATTCCATTGATCTATATGTCTGTTCTTGTGCCAGTACCAGGCTGTTTTGAGAACAGTGGCTTTGTAATACAGCTTGAAATCTGGTATTGAGATCCCTCCTACTTTACTCTTCTTTATCAGGATTTCTGATGCTATTCGAGGTCTTTTATTGTTCCAAATAAATTTTTGGAGAGTTCTTTCTAGGTCAGTGAAATATGCCATTGGTATTTTAATGGGGAGTGCATTGAACCTATAAATTGCTTTGGGAAGTATGGACATTTTAATGATGTTGATTCTACCAATCCATGAACATGGTATGTACTTCCATCTGTTTACATCTTCCTTTATCTCTTTTTTCAGTGTTGTGTAGTTTTCCGTATATAGGTCTTTTACCTCCTTAGTTAAATTTATTCCCAGGTATCTTAATTTTCTTGGTGCGATGGTAAATGGGATTGCTTTTTTGGTCTCTGTTTCTGAAAATTCATTGTTGGTGTACAGGAATGCCATCGATTTCCTGGCATTAATTTTGTATCCAGGTACATTGCCAAATTCATTTATTAAATCTATTAGTTTTTTGATGGAGTCTTTTGGGTTTTTTATGTACAATATCATGTCATCTGCAAATAAGGATAACTTTACTTCTTCTTTTCCGATTTGGATGCCTTTTATTTCCTCTTCTTGTCTAATTGCAAACAAGTACTTCCAGTACAATGTTAAACAGGAGTGGTGAGAGTGGGCATCCCTGTCTTGTTCCTGTTCTAAGAGGGAATGGCTTTAGTTTTTGCCCATTGAGTATGATGTTGGCTGTGGGTTTATCATGTATAGCTTTTATTATGTTGAGGTATGATCCTTGTACTCCCACCTTGTTGAGAGTTTTTATCAGGAAAGGGTGTTGGATTTTATCAAATGCTTTTTCTGCATCAATTGATATGACCATATGATTTTTATCTTTCAATTTGTTTATGTGATGTATCACATTTATTGATTTGCGGATATTGTACCATCCTTGCATTCCGGGAATAAATCCTACTTGGTCATGGTGTATGATCTTTCTGATGAGCTGCTGGAGCTGATTTGCTAGAATTTTGTTGAGTATTTTGGCATATATGTTCATGAGGGATATTAGCCTGTAATTCTCTTTCATTGAGTTGTCTTTATCTGGTTTTGGTATTAGGGTGATTCTGGCTTCATAAAATGAGTTTGGCAGGGTTCCTTCCTCTTGAATTTTTTTGAATAGTCTGAGGAGGATAGGTATTAGTTCTTCCTTGAATGTTTGGTAAAACTCTCCTGTGAAGCCATCTGGCCCTGGGCTTGTGTTTGCTGGAAGCTTTTTGATGACTGTTTCAATTTCTTCCCAAGTAACTGGTCTATTGATATTTTTAGATTCTTCCTGATTGAGTTTTGGAAGGTTGTATTTTTCTATGAATATGTCCATTTCTTCCAGGTTGTGCAATTTGTTGGAATAGAGTTGCTCATAGTATTTTGTAACAATCCTTTGTATTTCGGTAGGGTCTGTTGTTATTTCACCTCTTTCATTTCTGATTTTGTTTATTTAGGTCCTCTCTCTTTGTTTCTTGGTTAGGCTGGCTAGAGGTTCATCAATCTTGTTTATCCTTTCAAAGAACCACCTCTTGGTTTTGTTGATGTTGTGTATTGTTTCTTTGGTCTCTATGTCGTTTATCTCTGCTCTAATTTTTATTATTTCTTTCCTTCTGCTTACAGTGGGCTTTTATTGTTGCTCTTTTTCTAACTCTTTGAGTTTTAGAGTTAGATAATTTGTTACCTTTTTTCTTGTTTTTTGCAATAGGCTTGTAGAGATATGAACTTCCCTCTCAAGACTGCTTTTGCTGGGTCCCATAGATTTTGGATTGTTGTGTTTTCATTGTCATTTGTTGCCAGGATGTTTTTAATTTCTTCCTTGATTTCTCTGGTAATCCAATCCTCGTTTAATAGCATGCTGTTTAGTCTCCATGTGTTTGATTTCTTTGGATTATTTTTATTGTAGTTAATTTCCAGTTTTATGCCACTATGATCTGAAAAGATGCTTGATATCATTTCTATCTTCTTGAATTTGAAGAGACTTTGCCTATGTCCCAACATGTGGTCTATCTTTGAAAATGACCCATGTGCACTTGAGAAGAATGTGTATTCTGTGGCTTTGGGGTGGAATGTTCTGAAGATGTCGATTAATTCCATCTGGTCTAGTGAGTCATTTAGGATTGATATTTCTTTGCTGATTTTTTGTTTAGGTGATTTGTCTAAATGTGACAGTGGGATATTAAAATCTCCTACTATGATTGTATTACAATCAATCTCTCCCTTAATGTCCTCCAGCAGGTTTTTTTTTATGTATTTGGGTGCTCCCACATTGGGTGCATATATGTTTACCAGGGTTATTTCTTCTTGTTGGATTGCTCCCTTTAGTATAATGAAGTGGCCTTCATTATCTCTTTTTATGTCCTTCACTTTGAGATCTAATTTGTCAGATATAAGTATTGCTACCCCAGCCTTTTTTTCATTTCCGTTCGCCTGGAAAACCTTTTTCTATCCCTTCACCCTCAGCCTGTGTGCATCTTTTTTTCTGAAGTGTGTTTCTTGTAGACAGCAGATATATGGGTCTTGCTTTCTTATCCAATCTGTTACCCTGTGTCTTTTGATTGGAGCATTTAAACCATTTACATTTAAAGTTATTATTGATAAGTAGGTATTTGATGCCATTTTTATTCTATACCCCTGTGTTCCTTCTTTGCTTCCTATTTCTTTATTTTTACAGTAAACCCTTTAGCATTTCTTGCATTGCTGGTTTGGTGGAGATAAATTCCTTTAGTCTTTTTTTGTCTGTGAAGCTCTTGATTTCATTTTCAATCTTGATTGATAGCCTTGCTGGGTACAGTATTCTTGGATTCAGACCCTTCCTTTGCATGACTTTGCATATGTCATCCAATTCCCCTCTGGCCTGATGAGTTTCTGTGGAGAAATCAGTTGCTAGTCTGATGGGGGTTCCTTTATATGTAACCTGTCTCTCTCTGGCTGCTTTTAAGATTCTTGCTTTGTCATTGGTATTTTGCAATTTAATTATAATGTGCCTAGCTGTTGGTCTTTTGGGATTCATTTTGCTTGGGACTCTGCGAGCTTCTTGAATTTGTGTGGGTTTTTTCTTCTCCATCTCAGGATAAGTTTTTTGTCATTATATCTTGAAACAGTTTTTCTATGCCTTCCTCTGTTTCCTTTCATTCTGGAACCCCTATTATTCTAATATTGTTTTGTTTTGTAATGTCCCAAAGTTCCCGTAGGCTCTCTTCCTGCCTTTTAGTTTTTTTTTTTTTTCTAGCAGCTGCTCTAATTGGGTATTTTTTTCCATTTTGTCTTCTAGCTCACTGATTCGGTCCTCTGCTTCATCTAGCCTATTTTTGATGCTTTCTATTGAGTTCTTTACAGTAGCTATGTCATTTTTCATTTCTTCTTGGTTCTTCTTCATTTCCTCTTGGGTCTTACTCATATTGTCAAATTTGTCTTCCATTCTTTTTAGACATCCTATGATCATTACTCTGAATTTTTGCTCTGGTAGGTTGCTTGCCTCTAACTCGTTTCCTTCCTTTTCTGGTGATGCCTGCTTTTCTTTGATTTGTGGGCTGTTTCTTTGTCTCCCCATGGTCTCTCTTTCCAAGGTGTCTGCGTATGTAGATCTCTCTCTTCTGTGTTGATTTAAAGGCACAAAATACAACACAACCAGGTACAACACACAAGGCACTGAACATAAATGTATTTGCAGTGTTTTAACCTTCAATAAAGATGACCACTAGGGAAATGCAACTTAGGGGATAGGAGAGAAAGAAGAAGAGTAAAGAGTGAAGGGGGGGGGGGAGAAAAAGAAAAAGATAGGAAAAAGGAATGAAAGAAGAAAAAAAAGGAGAGTCAAGATGAAATTGGGAAACAGGGAGAGAAAGAGAGAGAGAAAGAGAGAAAGTAGGAGAGAGAGAGAGAGAGAGAGAGAGAGAGAGAGAGAGAGAGACTAAGAGAGAAAAGGGGAACAAACTGTATATATGGGAAGATAATTTCAGTAGAGCAACCACTAACCCCAGCAAATGCTGGCAACAGTACCTGTCGAATAATACAATCTACAACACCCACAATATCCAGCAAAGTAAAAAACAAACAAACAAACAAACAAAAACAAAGCAAATACAAAAGTATCAAGCAACAACATCAATTAAAGATTAAGCAAAATAATCTCACCAAAAGCATAAAAATACAATATAATCAATATTCACACAAACATCATCAAAAGGACAGAGGAAAACACTTTTTTTTTTTTTTGCTAGTTAATACAGCTCAGAGAGGGGTGTGTATGCACTTGCCCCAGTGGATTGGAAATTAGTTATATAAGTAGGGTAGAAATTTTAGCTGGGGGGAGACAGAAAGAGTAGGGGAAATCTAAAGCAGGAATAGGTTAAGATAAACAGGATAGCATAAGGGGGAAGGTTTGGAAGAGAGTGATGTTGCAAAGGTCTTATTAAGATAGGGTTAAAAGAAAAATGAATATAGAATGAAGAACACTAATTCCAATGTAAAATAAAGAGACAATAAATTGGCACTTTAAAAAAAAAGAAAGAAATAAAAAGGAAACAAAAAAGTTAAAATAGCAATAGTAATAATGCTGATTGAACCTAAAAATGTAATAATTAAAAAGGTAAAATCAAAATAGGAAAAAAGGAGACAATTCGTTTCTTAAGTAAAAGATGCTAAAAATGACAATTAAAATAAAAAATAATTAGCAAAAAAAAAATGTGCAGTTGTGAAGGCCATTCACTTCCTCCGTTATTCTGTTTGGCGTGCCTGTTTCAGTCCAGACAGTATTGCAGTTTCCTGCGTTCCTCTGCACCTCAGTGTTGTAAGCTAGTCCTTAATTTTAAGATGTTGATTTCTTAGTTTCTTGGTTTTTGATTAAATAAAACTAGTGATAAATAAATTTGTACTCCAGCCCTTAGTGGGAGTGTTTCTGGATTTACGTTCTCATTTTTTGGCTATTCTAGCCTTTTTCTATGGAATTCAATACTGATTTTGCCTTGGAACTGAATTGCAGCTGGTCTCTTCCTGGCGCTGCTTCCCAGTTTCCAGAAAAGCAGTTTCCCCCTGCAACCTCTCAGGGCCAGCCAATCCGGGTGGCCTCTCCTTTGTAATCAGAAGCAAAGGGTTGCAGGGGAGCCAGCCTTGGTGAGCAACAGGCCAGTCTGCGCGCACTTACATACAGACTGTATACCTTTGCAACTATGTTCTCCCTCTGTGTCAGATCAGAGTGGGTTGCTCTCTGGAGAACCCTACAATTGGCAACCCTGAGGATCCCGTCCACTCTCTTGGGTCACGCCAGACCCAACCGTGGAGAGCTTTTGTGGACACAGATTTCCGAGGTCCCAGCGTGGTCCCAGCACGCGATCTCAGCGCGCAGTCCTAGCGCGCAGTCCCAGCGTGCAGCTTTTGTGTCTGCTACTGCCGCTGCTGGGACACAGGCACTTGCTTATCCCTGGTAAAATCCAACCTTTCTGTGGAATCCGAGTGTCCGCATCAATCAGGGGCCCACAGCTAGCTGCTCAGTGATCTCCAGAGTTGTGGCTTTTTCAGATCTCAGATACGATCCCCAGTTGCAGCTCTGATGTGGATGCGAGAGGCAGCATCTATGCCGCCATCTTAGCCAGTCAGCATTAACCAGTTTAAAATGCACCTTTGAAAGAGGAACAGATGTCCATGAAGGTATTCCTAACTGGAATGTGTGACTTGATGAGCTGGTGAGAAAAATGAAAGAACTCATGTGCTGATGTTGTCCCTTTGATCTTGCCTCTTAGTAGAAAAAGATACATCTTCAAAAAACTCTATATCCATGTTAGTAATTTCATCAGAGAGAACACAAAAGGGCTTTGGATTTCTTCCCTGTGATGATGTTCCTAGATAGGACTAGCATTTCAATTGGTGGACTCGGAAAAGTAGCTCTCCCTCCTCATGTGGGTGGGCATCATCCAATCTGCAAGCAGCGCTGTGACTGAGGTCCTGCAGCCCTAGGCTGTCTCTTCCTAGAGTTGTGGAATTTTTGGACTGGAACCCGGATTCTTGGAATCAAAGAATGAATCCACGGACGGAAAGTGGCATAGCAAAGGTGGACATTTATTGAAGAACAAGTACAGACTCCCTCGTGGGGAGGGGAGAGGGTCCCCAAGATCTTTATTCTTGTCTAACAAACATTTAATGCTATCCATTTCCCTTCAAGCACTACTCTAGCTGCATCGCACAAAATTGATATTTTTTAATTTCATTTTCATCCAATTTGGGAATAGATTTTCTGTTAGAGTAGAATTCTACATTGGTGACTTCTCAATTTTTCTTCAGCTCTTTGAGTCAATTTTCCATTGTCTTCTGGTTTTGGTAGTTTTTTATGTGACCTTTGATGTTTGTATTAATCTTGTTCCTTGACTCCTGTGTGTGTGTGTGTGTGTGTATGTTTTGCTGGTAATCAAAGGAAGAGATGTAGTGGGATTACATGAAATTCACTGGTGATAGATGAAGGAGGTGGAGAAAGCAAGCGGGGAGACCTCTGGGATAGGGTACAAAGTGAAATGATGGACAGGTGCATCTTTTACAGGATGGATACAGGAGAGTTTAAGATAATTAGCAGTTGATGATTAATTTGATAACAATCACAATAAGGGAATGTCCTGGTGCCATTTGGTGTGCCCTGAGAGGTCTAAAAAAACCGCAGGAAGTTACAAGTTACCAGGTCATTCATTAATATGTTATCTTAGAGGCACAAAGACAAATGGGCTCAGTAAAGATCTAAGTTGATCTTTGCCATGGAAAATACTGGCCAGGACATGACTATACACCATAACCTGTGTGTAGTTAAATATTTAATTCTCAGACCATCTTTTGTGGTTATGTGAGGTCTCTGAGTTTGTACAACCACCATGCAGGCCAACCCTGAGCTTGTCAGATCAGCATGTGGCCTCATTTGTCCTTAGAAAGAGTCCCCTTTTTGTTCACAAACACAATCCCTAACACTAAACCTAGGACTGTGCTTCCTCTGAGTTCTGTGTCTGACCCTGAAAGCAAAACTATTTTAAGATAGAGCAAGAAATTCTGTCTTTGCTCAACTCTCCACCTGCTCCTGGTTCTGGCCATTTCCTGGTATTGAGTGCCCCCTGGTAACAAGGATGATCCCTGCAGCCCAGCCCAGCTGTCTCCTCAGGGAGTTTTGTGTCTGGGCACACACTGACTTCCCCTGACTGTGTCTCTGGTACAGTAATACACGGCTGTGTCCTCAAGGGTCATGGAGCTCAGCTGTAGGGAGACCTGGTTTTTGGACGTGTCTCTGGAGATGGAGGTTCGGCTCTTGAGGGAGGGGCTGTAGGCAGTGCTTCCATCATAACATATGCACCCCATCCACTCCAGCCCCTTCCCAGAGGGCTGGCGGACCCAGCTCCAGCAGTAACCACTGGTGATGGAGTAACCAAAGATTGCAGGTGAGGGAGAGGGTCTGCGAGGGCTTCACCAGTCCTGGGCCCGACTCCTGCAGCTGCACCTGGGACAGGACACCTGGGACAGAGAGAACACAGTGAGTCCTGGGCTCAGATGCAGGGTCCCATCTCCTCACTTCTGAGCCCTGAGTCACTCACATCTGGGCGCTGACAGCAGGAAGAGGAAGAGCACAGGGGAGTCATGTCCTCCAGGTGAGGTCCTCGTCCCCAGAAAGCATTCTCCAGGGTGTGGAAGCCCTGCATTTAAGTGGACGCCACCTTTGTGTGTGTCTCGTGGCCGTGTGGGCATTTGCATAGGGGAGGTTTCTGCACATACAAAGGGAAGAGGTGAGGGAGGTTCTGGTCTCTGGCGCTTCTGGAAGGAGGTGCTGACTGTGTTCTCAGAGAAGCAGGCCCTCCTTGGGGTCCTGGTCACCGTGCCCAGGGGCCTCTCCTTCCACACCAGGGACTGTGCTGCAAGCGGTGGTCAGGAAGTAGGATGTGGGCACAGTTGGTGACTCTAAGGATAAAATCAACGAGGCTCTGTTTCCATGGATTTCGATAGATACAGATACACTGGAGGCCCCATGAATGAAATTCTTGCAAGGGGCTTGGCACCCCTTGATCTGTGGTTTCATCCAGAAGGACAACTGGTCTAATTGATATATTATGCTTTAATTATTATATATGGTTTAGATGTAGATATAGATATGGAGATAAAATAATAGATCTCTTTTTATTTATCCTCACCTATGAATATGTTCATTGATTTATAGATATAGATGAAGTGATTGATATAGAGATAAAGATGCGGTTGAAGATGTATTTGTAGATCTATGTGAAGGTATAGATAGATATTTTCTTTATCTTCACCTGAGGATATATTCATTAAAATTTAGAAAGTAAAGGAGAGAGAGAGAGAGAAGAAAAGAGAGAAATATTGATGTAAGAGAGAAATATTGATCAGTTGCATCCCACATATGACTCTACTGTGAATCAAATCTGCAACATTTTTATGTATGTATTTATTTTTTATTAAATTTTTTATTGATTTCAGAAAGGAAAGGAGAAGAAGAGAGAGATAGAAACATCAATGATGAAAGAGAATCATTGATTGCTTCCTCTATGGTTACTAGTAGGAATCCAGCCCACAATGCAGGTAGATTCCCTGACCAGGAATGGAATCACAGGTTGAAGCTCAACCACTGTGCACACCAGCATGGCTTCATTCAGATTTGAAATATATGTTCAATTAGTTTAGAATTCAACCTTGAATGCTACTCAATTTTCCTTCAGCCCTTAACATCCTCATTTGTTACAGGAGATTCATGTTCAGGAGACCAGAAGTCCCATGTGACACTGCTTCCCTTACAAAGTGATCAGAGGACAAACTAAGATCAGACTGTGAGCCTAGAGCCAGTGGACCAAGTGTTGGGGAGAGAGGAGCATCTGTAAGGGTTCCTGGGAAGCAGAAGCATAAACTAGAAAGACTCAGACAGAGCTCCCGGGTCCTAATCCTTCAGCGCAGTTTGGTGCTGGACGTGTAGCAGCTGCACAGCCTTCTTTGTGGTGGTCATTTTCTACTCTTGGCTGTAGATCCAGTTCCATGCTTTGGGTCGTAGAAGACAGTAATCATGACCAGATCAGTGTAGGTGAAGTTGTTTGTGTCAATGGGGCGTAAACTATTTGTAGTTTTGGAAATGCTATCTAATAAAGAGGGAATATGCTAATTGACCCTCATGCTGTTGCAAAAGATGGCAAGCACCCACAGCCAATAAGGAGGGAACATGCTAATTGACTGTCACGCCCTCAAAGTTGGTGGCGTTCAGAGCCACAAGATGGTGGCATCCATTTCCCTCAGCACAGCTGGGGCAGCAGGTGTGTGGCAATGTTGGGCCCACCTCAAGGCAGGCCTGGCCACTCCATGTGCCTGCCTCCAGATACCCCCAGTCCCCTCAGCTCTCTAGTTGCCCAGGTCCAGCCCAAGGTGCAGTTAAGCCTTGGATGGCAGATGCCCAGCCACCCAGGGCCGCTCAAGTCTCAGGTAACCAGGGTTTGCCAATGTTTACACTGCGGATAGTGGCAGCAGCAGAAGTGTGATGTGGGCGTTACCTTCCAATGATTGTTGGGCTGCCTTCTGCCTCTGAGGGCTCCTGGACTGTGAGAGGGGACACACTGAGCTGAATGACCCCCTAGAGTGCACCAATTTCCGATGCAGGCCTCTAGTTTAATTATAAATAGTCTTTATGTAAAACACTGATATGAAGGAAGATATAAAAATAATTTTTATATGAAGAGAATTCTTTTTCTCTGATAATTAATGCAGAATATATAGATCATCCAGATAATCAACCGTTACTGGATCCAGTGGATCTAATGCCATAGAAACCTGGTCAGACTTGTTGACTCCGCCTTGTTCTCATCAACAGGGTCTGAGTCCACATGAACACGTGACATGGTTCGAACTGGGGAGCAGGAGGGCATGTGGGGTTTTCCTGCTTCATCAGCAGCCCATTTCAGAGGCACCATGTCCTCCCCTTCCAGTGCCTCCTCGGGTCTGTGTGTGGCCCTGGGAAGTGCCCTCACCGTGTCCCTACATGATGGGCAACCCTGGGCTCTGAAGCCCATTCACTGGATGGACCATGTGCAACACGGGAAAAACCACCCGGAGCCTGGAGGGGAGTTACCATGGACGGAGATTCGCCGTGTCTGAGCAGGCACACCTCCAGGATCGTTCCTTCATTGTGCTGTCATTTCCTCATTGTCCAACCAGTTCCATTTGCCTCTCTCTGCCCTGAAATAGCCACACATCACATCTGGAGTCCTTCAGGAGAGAAAGCATTGGCTTGAAGACTAACCCAAGTTCCAGGTTCCAGGTGAGGTCCAAACTACTGTGCCTGCACCCCAGACAGAGGTGTGTCATGGCTCAATTCCAAACAGATTACCATGTGCAAACACACACACACATGCATACTCACACTCTCACACACCACTTCCATCTCCCAGGAATGAAACCACTCCTCAGGTTCCCGAGGGACCGTGGAGGCCCTGAATCTCAGGGGACTGTGATGGCTGGACCCTGACCTCAGGAATATCCAGGTTCTCATCGCAGGGGCCTGTGGGTGACCTTACATGAAAGGACTTTGGAGATGGTTAAGGTGGGGACCAAGGTGCTAAGGGTGCTGACATGGGGGTCACCCTGGGCAATCTGCTGGGACCTACCTGTAACCACAGGGACCCCTTCATCGGCAAACAATGCAAATAAGGCCCAAGGTTTTGTGATGATTGAAGCCAGACTTTAGGGTGGGTTTGCACATCCACCAGGTGAATGAGGAACAGGAGGGAAGTGTGTGGTAGGGAGACAGGGCACTGTGGTGGGAGGTCCTGGGTGATTATCTTTGTCATGATGGCCCAGGTGGGTTTGTGAGAGGGAAAGGTGGGGACAGATGGGCCTGTTAGAGGAAAAGGGGGCAGGTGGGCCTGTGAGATGGAATGTTGGGGGCAGAGGTCTGAGGTCAGCACACAGGGGCCTGGGCTGTGCTGGGGTCTCTCTTGGTGGGGACATTTCCCAAATTCCAAACAACCAGAGCCCTGAGGATGGTCTCCTTGAAGAGAAAGAGACACAGAAAATAAAAATAAAAGACTTGGTGAAGGAGAATCCTCACTTCCTGACTCCATGTCACCTGGGAACACAATGCCCTTCTTCACTGTTGTCCGCAGTGAGAACATGAGAAGGAAGAGCCCTCCCTGGAGGCAGCTGAGAGCTTGAGAGGAAATCCTTGAGCCCAACAGGAAGGCCCTTCCCTCCCACTTCCCTCTGTCCCTGCTTCTGGGGCTGCTCTCTGTGCTGTGGGCCCTGAGCGCCCCCTGGTGTCCTGGACGCTCCCTGCAGCCCAGTCCTGCTGTCTCCTCAGAGTGGTTTATGTCTGGGCTCACACTGACTTCCCCTTACTGTGTTTCTTGTACAGTAATACATGGCCGTGTCTTCAGCTTTCAGGCTGCTCATTTGCAGGTACAGCATGTTCTTGGCGTTGTCTCTGGAGATGGTGAAGCGGCCCTTCACAGAGTCCGCGTAGTATGTGCTACCGCCACCAGGATTAATGTATGAGACCCACTCCAGCCCCTTTCCTGGAGCCTGGCGGACCCAGCTCATATAGTAGCTACTGAAGGTGAATCCAGAGGCTGCACAGGAGAGTCTCAGAGACTCCCCAGGCTGCACCAGGCCTCCCCCAGACTCCACCAGTTGCACCTCACACTGGACACCTGCAAACACAGAGACACAGGGGGACTTAGAATCACATGGAAGCACAAACAGGCACAGGCACAGGGCTCAGCCCTCTCCACTCCTGATAATGACCTTGAGAAATGATCAGGAGAAAAGCACAGATTGGCAACAAGTCCATGGTGGAGCTGTTGGGGTCCTGTCTCAGGTGCTTGGGTTCTGGCTGTCTCCCCAACATGCCGGGCAAGGGCCCCTTTTATGAACAGGAGGAGAGCCCCATTTGCATGGAGTCTGTATATAAGGTGCAGCTGTGACCCAGGGCTGCATGCCTGACCTTGTCATCCTAGTGGCAACCCCAGATGGGAAAGGACTCAAGGATGCTGGCCACAGGGAACCAGTCCTGATCGGTCCTCCCTTCCTCTTTTCCTGAGACCTGTCACCCTGACCCCATTCCTTTGGGGGCAGCTTCCAGGATTGAGAGTCCTCCTTCCTAGGGTTTTGATGAAGACCCAGGAGTGCACCCCTAGAGGCGTGTGGATGGGACTTCCTCTCACTCAACTTCACCCTCCATGGGCCATGTTGCCTTTCTGGGGTTTGAGAATAAGAATTTAATTGAATAAAGCTTTTACTTTGAGACTGAAAGATTCTCCTTGTTATTTTCCACAGCCAGATCTTCCACAAAACTCTAACATGTGCATGTGAGGAGGCAGGAGAGGCTGGGCTGGACGCTGTGCCCGCAGCCTCTGTCTCTAACCTGCCGCCACTCTCATAAGAACACAGCTGCCTCCCGAAACCACACATTTCCCTCAGTTTTCCTGCTGTTCATTTGCAAAAGCCCTGTTTCCCAGTCTCTTACAGTGGAGTTCCCATCATGAACACATGAAGCCCTGATGGATGGTGGTGCCTGGCTGGCTGGCAGGGGTCAAAGAGAGACATATGTGATACTTTCAACAATAAATTATTATCCTAATAATAAAAGTCCAGGGTAGTAACTTGTAAAGACCCATCATGCCCAGAGGCTGACTAACTGGAAGTCAGTGCTGGGTTGCCATGGCGACCTTCAGAGCTGCTGCCACATGCTGTGGGCTGGACTGGTGAGCTCCCTCCAGCCCATAGAGACTAGTGAGCTGCAGCTGGTGGAAAGCAGTGAGCCCAGGCCCAGTGGCCCCGCGATCTTGGGGCATTCATGGGTTGAACACGCCAGGATCAGCCGCCCCTCATCCCCAGGCTTGGAAGCTGCTCAGCTGACCAAACTGCACTGCACTAGGGACCTGTTTGGCATGTGGCTTGGGGTCTTGGGACTCTAGCCTGCAGCCACAGGAAGTCTCCCTCTCTCCAGAATTAGGAGCACTAGCCCAGGTCTACCCAGGGGCCTGGTCTTGACTGGGGGGGAAGGGGATTCCTTCAGGCTGGGGTTTGATCACCAAGCATTAGCAGTAGGAGACCAGTACCTTTGTTATTGCTCTGTGTCTGAGTTTTAATTGGACAAATGCCTGGCAAATCTTTTAGGAGAATTCTGTCTGGGTTTCCTCAAATTCCCTCAGTGCCTAATAAACGCTCTGTAAAGGCACAGAACAAGTGAGGCGCTTAAATAAAAATCAGAGGTCTCCAACAATTGCGGGCCTCTCTCATCCCAGCCATTTGGACTGGATGGCATTGGAGTATTTATCTGTACACCATGACCGAGAAACACAAGCTCAAGTCATAATCTCTGCCCTTAAAACATTTACAATTTTATTAGAGCGAGTGGATGATAAAAGCACAGTAATAACATCAGAATGTAAGGCAACACTACAGAGAGGAACAGAGGCAATTGCTAGGATGATTTTCCAACAACTAGTACAAAGAGTATGTGCTGTGAATTAAATTAAAAACATATGTGTGGAGGTAGCTGCTTCATGAGTATGGCCTCCCTTCCTAGTTTAAAGGAGGCTGAGTTCCCTGTGAACTGTGTTCTATGCTGTCATACCTGAGGCACAGGACCAGGGAGGCCCTAAGTGTACTGTGCTTTGATATTTGAGTTGTTCTTTATTGTTCAATGTGATCTATTTCTGTATGCCTCAGCTTGGTAATAGTTAAGTTACTAGAGTAATACCTCTTACTATAAAATATTACTAGAAGATCAAATGATCAGGTGACATTTATTGTTATTGTCTATAAATAAACGCCATCTCTGGCATGCTAAAGTGATAGGTATTATAGAAATACTCAGATAGGGAGACCTACAGGCTTGATTACAAGTGAGGCTTCCTATCACAACACCAAATTTATTGCTTAAAAAATAAAAGGCAGGGAGCCAACTAGAAACTGAACCAAATATACATACTTGAAGGGCAAATGTATAATGGATAAGCTTTGCTATTACAAGAGCAAGAAGAAAAAAATTCAAATGCAAGAATGAAAATCACATTGCATCCACCTTAAGTAGTTCTTAAATAAAAAAGAATAATATACTATGAAAATACTTAATACATATTGTAAAGACATTTGTTCAAAGAGGATTTCCTAGAATAGGTGATATTTTAGTTAATTTTCAAAAATGGGAACAGGTTAGCTAGATAAGAAAAAGTTATAGTGTCATGAATTGCAGAGGGTGCAGGTGGGGCTGAGGGACACCCCCTTCATAGATAAATTTCGTGCACCTGCATCTAGTTAAATACAAATACTTAAAATGAAAAAGGGGGCCCTAGTCCTAGAGGGTTTGCTCAGTGGATAGAGCATACCCCTGGTGACCAAAGGTTCTCAGGTTCAGTTCTGGTCAAGGGCACATACATGGGTTGAAAGCACCTCCCTGGCCCTTGCCCTGGTTTGGGAACCTGCATGAGGCAACCAGGTGATGTGTTTCTGAAACATCAATGTTTATCTCTTTCCCTCCCTCCCTTTCTCTCTCTGAAGAGTAATGGGAAAAAATCCATGGCAGAGGATGAAAAAAGATAAAAAAGGAATCTATTGTCTCTTGGAACAAAGCCCTGGGTAGAGAGTTGAAGTACCACTTCATCCTTGGGAGCAGGTGAGCACCTCTCTTTTCGGAGGAGAGCTGCCACCTGTGTCCATCCTCCCACAGCCCCAGGTGAGGACAGACGGACACAGGGATCTGGGACTGTGGTCCCTTGTTCCTCTGGGAAGGCGGCCACCACCACTTGGAATGTGAGATCAGAGAGAGGATGGGAGGCATGGGCAGGTCAAACACCACAAAACCCTCCTTCTCTTCCTTTTCACTTTTTATTCTTATTTAAAACTATATTTTTATTGATTTCAGAGAGGAAAGGAGGGGCAGAGAGAATTGGAAACATCAGTCATGAGAGAAAATCGTCAATCCATTGCATCCTGCATGTCCCCCACTGGGGGTCCAGGCAGCGGCCCAGACAAGTGCTCTGACCAGGAATCCATCCCAGTCCTGAATGATGGCTGTTCTCTATTTTAGTTGTGCATTTCACGTGGTTATGAGAGGCAGCGAGAACATGCATTTACCTCTGCACCCAAATTGGTTCTCACCCCATTCCAATTTTTTAAAGTGGAGGCTTAGATTCTTGATTTAAAGGTCTTTATTCTTGTTTAACATAAACATTTAATGCTATCCATATCCCTCCAAGCACCGCTCTAGCTGCATCGCTCAAAATTGATATTTTGGAATTTCATTTTCATCCAATTTGGAAATAGATTTTCTGTTAGTTTAGAATTCTACGTTGGTGACTTCTCAATGTTCCTTCAGCTCTTTTAGTCAATGTTCCATTGACTTCTGGTTTTGGTAGCTTTTTTATGTGACCTTTGATGTTTATATTAATCTTGTTCCTTGACTCGTGTTTTGTTTTGTTTTTGTTTTTTTGCTGCCATCTGTGTGGTTCTGCCCCCTCCTCTCTCTTCGGGTCACCTCCCTCTGTGGGAAACAGTATGAGGTGCAATCTCTTGGCATGCCTGGTCCTCCCTCTGTGGGGTGATTGATGGCAGAGCCCCCCTGCCCCGTCAATCATCCCACAGAGGATGGCCTGGGCTTCCCTCTTCAGGACAATTATTGGGCAATGGTGGAGACCCCCAACCAATCACATTGCACCCCAATTTCTTAGCTTGGTACCAGTGTGTGCCATAGCGTGGTCATCTGGACGGTCATTCTGCTGTTTGGTCGTTCGGTCTATTTGCATATTTCACTTTTATTATTATAGAGATTTCACTGCTATATTGTCTCTTACATTCCTGAAAGCAATTTCATGGAAAATTTACTCTGTGTTCCCTTTTGGAGAGTTTCCTTAGACTTCTTGAAGTTCACCTATGTTTAATCTGCAGTGTTAGTCTAACTCCATGTGTTATTCACTGCAGATGTTGTTACGTTCTTAACCTCTAGAAATTGAAAATACAGACCAGTTCCATCCAGTCCTGTCTGTTTGATTAAAGCCATTGTGAGTTTAACTCAATTGGTAGGGAGGACTGAGAGCTGTGGTTGGAGGTCCTGGGGGATGATCCTGGTCCTGGTGGCACAGGGGGCCTGTGAGAGGGAAAGGTGGGGGCAGGTGGACCTGTGAGAGGGAAAGGTGGGGGCAGAGGCCTGAGATCAGCACACAGGAGCCTGAGCTGAGCTATGGTCTCTCTTGGTGGGTATGTTTCCCCAAACCAGGATGATGAGAGCCCTGAGGATGGTTTCCTTCTAGAGAAAGGGACACAGAAAGTAAAAGACTTGGTGAAGGAGAGTCTCCAGCATTGCAGCCATGTCACCTGCAAACACAATGCCCTTCTTCATTGTTGTTTGCAGTGAGAACAGGAGAAGGAAGAGCCCTCCCTGGAGGCAGCTGAGAGCTTGAGAGGAAATCCCTAAGCCCAGCAGGAAGTCCCTTCCCACCCAACTCCATCTGCCCCTGCTCCTGGGGCTGCTCTCTGTTCTGTGGGTGCTGAGCACCCCCTGGTGTCCAGGGTGACCCTTGTAGCCCATCCCTGCTTGTCTCCTCATGGAGGTTTGTGTCTGGGCTCACACTGACTTCCTGTCACTGTGCCTCTTGCACAGTAATACACAGCTGTGTCCTCCAGGGTCACGGAGCTCAGATGCAGGGAGAACTGGTTCTTGGCTATGTCAGCAGTGATGGAGATGCGGCCCTGAAAGGCTGGGTTGTAGCTTGTGCCCCCTGTCCAGTACCCCATCCACTGCAATCCTTTCCCTGGGGACTGCCGGATCCAGTTCCACCAGTTACTGCTGGTGACTGAGCCCCCAGACACTATGCAGGTGAGGGAGAGGGTCTGTGAGGGCTTCACCAGTCCTGGGCCCGACTCCTGCAGCTGCACCTGGGACAGGACACCTGGGACAGAGAGAACACAGTGAGTCCTGGGCTCAGATGCAGGATCCCCATCTCCTCATGTCTGAGCCCTGAGTCACTCACATCTGGGCGCTGACAGCAGGAAGAGGAAGATCCACAGGGGAGTCATGTCCTCCAGGTGAGGTCCTCGTCCCCCAGAAAGCGTTCTCCAGGGGGAGGAGGCCTGCATTTAAGTGGACGCCAACCGTGTGTGTGTCTGGTGGCCTTGTGGGCATTTGCATAGGGGAGGTGTCTGCACATACAAAGGGAAGAGGTGAGGGAGGTCCTGGTTTCTGGGGTTTCTCCTGGAAGGAGGTGCTGACTGTGCCCTCAGAGAACCAGGCCCTCCTTGGGATCCTGGTCACCGTGCCCCGGTGCCTCTCCTTCCACAGCAGGGGCTGTGCTGCAGGAGGTGGTCAGGAAGTAGGATGTGGGCACAATCAGTGACTCCTATGGAATAAAATCAATATAGATAAAGTAATAGATTAGATATAGATATAGGTATGTGTAGATATAGACATAGACACAGATCATATAAAAATATATCTTTTATTATATTTAGAGAGAGAGGAAGAGAAATGGATAGGGAAACATCCATTTTAGAGAATCATTGATTGGCTGCCTCCTGTGTGGTTCCCACTGGGGATGGAGACCACAACCCAGCCAGGTGTCCGCATCAGGAAAGAAACCAGTGACTTCTTGGGTCCTGAGTAGAAACTGAACTCCTGAGCCACACAAGCCAGGCTGGGCCCACTTTTCTTTGTCCTCACCTGAGGACATGTTCATTGATTTTTAGAGGGAAAGGAGATAGAAATTAAGAAATAGAAACATCAATAATGAGAGAGAATCATTGATCTATTGTGTCCTCCATGGGGATGTGTCACAATTGGGGATGGAGCACACAACTCGGGCATGTGCCCTGTCTAGGAATGGATTCATGGAGCGAAAATGGACCACTGAGCCAAATCAACCAGGTTTCATTCCATGTTGTAATGCACTTAGTTTAGAATCCTAACTTGATGGTTTTTCATTTTCTCTTCACCACTTTAAAGCCATCATTCCTTTATCCTCTTAATTTTCGATTTTGTGTTTGACATTTGATGTTTTTATTATCCTTAAAAATGTATTGTTACTAATGTCAGAGAGGTAGGGAGAGGGAGAAGGAAATGGAAACATCAACGATGAGAGAGAATCATTGATCAGCTGCTCCTTCATTCCTCCTATTGGGGATTGATTTTACAACCCAGGGCCTGTGCCCTGAATGGGAATCAAACACATCACCTGGTGGTTCCTGGGTGGTCAATCAGCCCCTGAGGCACACCCCCAGGTCCTTCCCTCTCTGAGTAGCATGTACTTGACTCAGGGTTCACTCAGTGCCTCCAGGTCTGACTGTGTTCCAGAGCCTGACAGATGCCAGTTCTCAGAGTTTCGGTTTGTTTTTTGGTGCTTTTGTGGAGGAACAAGAGTTTGGAGCTACCTACGCCACCATTTTGCTTCTGCCTGTTCGGCTCAGTGACTCCTTTTGAACAAACAGAGAATGATAAGGAGAAGAGCAACCACCCCAGAAATCTACCCACAACAGAGAGAACAGAGGGGGCAGCGCCCATCCCAGACCAGCAGAGGCGGGAGAAAGTGCCAGGGCTGAGCAGTGAGTCTGGTATTTGTAAGGAGAGCCTGTGTGTTAGGAAGATGAGCTTCCTGTTCCTGGAGGACCCCAGACACACGTCCAGAAGGGGTGGCTTTGAGGGGAGTTAGCTTGATGGACAAGCAGACAGGGCAGGGTTCATGGGAAACCAAGGCAGATGGCTGGTAGGCAGGAGCAGACTCCGCAGTCTGAGCAGCCTAAGCACAGGCACCAACCAGGCAGCAATAGCAGAATGTTTCTGGACTCATAGCAGGAGGCCTGGGAAACAAGGGAGGGCCTGGGACAGGAAGGTGATGCACACAAGGGAACAGGGGACGTGCAGGCCCCTTGCTGGGCAGGAACAATGAGGGCCAATCAGGTGGGCACACGGGTGGACATGGAGCAGGCTGGTGGCCCATATACACCAAGACCACAGGCTTCAGGGCCAGCCCAACAGGGGGGTCCTCCCCATGCGGGGATCCTGAATCTGCTTGTAATAAGTGTCCACGCTTTTGCTTAAACCTTCTGGTCCCTGATTTTATTTTTGCACATGGTGACCCCCCTTCCCGGGGACAGAAGAAGCTGGGCTCGCTGTTCCTGTGATCAAGTTTGCCTCAAATAAACTCTTAAAACTATTCTCCACAGGCTTACAGGTTCTCAATTCAAGGACTTCAAAGTGGCCCATTCATGTTGTGGATTTTATGAGGATTCAACCAGCAGGGGAGCCTGCCACAGTGTCACAGGGGAGAAGGCACAGCTGGGGAAGCCGCCTTTCTTTCCTTCTCATTCTTTATACACTTTCCTTGATCCAGAGAGGAGGTCAGTGGAGCCATGGAAACATCAGTGATGAGAATCACTGATCAGCTGTCTCCTGCCCTCTCTACCATATCGCCCCTCCTCCGAACCCCTCGGTCCCAGGTATTGAGACTGAAACCCCGCAATGTGTGCTGACCACGGATTCGAACCATGACCTCCTGGTTCATAGGTTGATGCTCAATGTCCTTATCATGCCAGCTGTGCTGGAAAAAGGAGGAAAACTTAAATCCATGACAACCAACAGCAAAACTGTCTCATCTCCAACACCTGTGAACTCATTTGAACTCATCCAGTCCAGGTGGCAGGTTTTTATAATCATGTGAACTTCCCTCTCCACACAGGGAAGAATCAAGTGTGAACACGTGTTGTAAATGAAGAAAATACAACAGGTTGATGTAAGAAATGTAAAAACAGGGAGATCATGTTTATAAGATTTTATTGGAAACAAATGGAGAAGAACTTTTGGAAAGCAAGACTTCCAATGCTCCAGAGAATAACAATTTGCAGCTGCATTTGTGCCTTTGAAGTTAAGGAGGTAAGGTGAGGGTTGACATGGAGGTGGGAGAGAGCACGGCGGGGACTGGGTGACAGGACAGTGAACAGGAGGTGCTCCCTGAGGGCGGTCATGCTGATGTCACAGGTGTGTGAACCCAGATGCATAGGAACCAGGGACGGGGTGCTTCAGGAAAGAGGAGCCTTTCAGTATAGAAGTCATAGGCTGGGGCCGTGCCCACCCCCAGGACTGCCCAGGTGGGAATGTGTGATCAGAGCCTCCTGTGAGGGTCCTGTCAGTCACTGGGTTTGTCAGATTTAGGACAGAGCCCCCTTTTTGTTCACAAACACCATCCCTGAATCAAACCTAGGACAGGGCTCCCCATGAGCAAAACTATTTGAAGATGGAGCAGGAAATGATTTGTTTCCTCTACTCTCCACCTGCTCTTAATCTGAGCCCTGTGCTGCTCCTGAGCGCCCCCTGCTGTCCTGGACTTTCCCTGCAGCCCATCCCTGCTGCCTCCTCAGGGAGGTTAGTGTCTGGGCTCACACTGACTTCCCCTCACTGTGTCTCTTGCACAGTAATACAAGGCCGTGTCCTCGGTTCTCAGGCTGCTGAGCTACATGTAGGCTGTGCTCAAGGACTTGTCTGCGGTCATGGAGACTCTGCCTTGGAACTTCTGTGCGTAGTTTGTGCCTCCATTTCCAGGGTAAATCCTCCCACCCACTCCAGCCCCTGTCCTGAGGCCTGTCGTACCCATTGCATCCAATAGCTGGTGAAGGTGTATCCAGAAGTCTTGCAGGACACTTTTACTGAGGCCCCAGGCTGCCTCACCTCAGCCCCAGGCTGCACCAGCTGCACCTGGAAGTGGACACCTGTGGGAGGAGACAGGAGTGAGTGGAATCCCCCTTCACTCTCCCTGGACCCTCCTTAACCAGGACAGGAGCCCCTTACCTGTCGCCATGGCCACCAGGAGGAGGGTTCTCCAGCTGCAGTCCATGGTGAGGGCTGTGCTGGGAGCACTTCTGTAGTGGAGGCTGTTGCTGTGGGTGATGCCCTCAGGGCACAGACTTACCCATATTTAACCTGGTCTGCCTCCTCTATTTTGCATATTCATGATGCAGAGTATTTCATAGCTGAGGTCTTGACCCCTCCTGAGAAAAGATGGTGACACAGGGATCCTATTCAGTGGTTGTCTGAGGGTTAAAGTCCTAATTCTTTTTTCTTTAAATTGTAGCTTTATTGTTGAAGGTGTTACTCATGTCTTCTTGTGTCTCCCATTGACACCTTCTAGACTTCCCATGTGCCCCAGGCCTTCACCATCCTGTTGTGTCTGTCCCTGGATTAAACCTATGTGCACACGAGTTTGTTGGGTGAAATCTTCCACCCACCCACCCTACCACGATTTCCCTATGAGATTCCCAAGTCTGTTCTATGCTTCCAGGTCTCTGGATCCATTCTGTTCATTAGTTTATTTTGTTAATTAGGTTCCACAAATGAGTGAGATCATGTGATACTTGTCTTTCTCTGACTCAATTATTACCCTTAGCGTGATACTCTCCAGGTCCCTCCATGTTCTTCCAAAGGGTAAGAGATCCTTCTCTAATACTGATGCTTAATATTCCGTGTCATAAATGTACCACAGCTTTTTATCCACTCAGCTACTGATGGGCTCTTGGGCTGTTTCTAGATCAGGAGTAGGCAAACTTTTTGACTCAAGGGCCACAATAGGTTCTTAAACTGGACTGGAGGGCCGGAACAAAAGCAACCTGACTATGCTGGCACTCTCATCTAGGGCTGCTGGCGAAGGAGCGGAGGGGAGAGCAAGAGAACCCTCTGATCTTTTGGCTCCAAGCACCGAATAGAACAGCCCAATGGGCCGAGTCCGGCCCTTGGGCCGTAGTTTGCCTACTGCTGTTCTAGATCTTAGGTACTGCAATTTCTGCTGCTATGTACATAGGGGAGCATACAATGTTAATGATTGGTGTGTGGGGTCCCTTAGCATATATTCTAAAAGTGGGATCACTAGGTCAAATGGCAGTTCCTTTTTATTTATTTATTATTTTTAGGAAACTCCATACTGTGTTCCATAGTGGCTGCACCAGCCTGCATTCCCACCAGCAGAGCAGGAGGGTTCCCTTTGCTCCACACTCTCTCCAGCACTTGTCATTTGTTGCTTTGCTGATGGCAGCCATTCTGACAGGTGTGAGCTGATACTTCCAGTCCATTTAATGTGCATCTCTCGTAGGGTCAGTGAGTGAGCATTTTTCCTATGTCTCTTGGCCAACTCTATGTTCACTTTGGAGAAGTATATATTTCGGTCCTTTGCCCAATTTTTAATTGGATTCTTTGTGTTCCTTTGGTTAAGTTGTATGGGTTTCATAAATATTTTGGATATTAACCCTTTATCACATGTATCCTTGCCATCTATGTTCTCCCATTCTATGGGCTCCTTTTTCATTTTATTGATGGTTTCTTTGGCGGTGCAGACAATTTTTATTCTGATGTATCCCCATTTGTTTATTTTCTCCTTAGTTTTCTTTGTCCTGGGTGATGTATCTGTAAACTCATGGCTATGAGAGATGTCTGAGAATTTGTTTTCTTCTAGGAATTTTATGGATTCCCTACATATATTGAAGTTTTTAACCATTTTGAGTATACTCCCATTTATGTTGTATGTTAGTGTATGTTTCATTTTTTTGCATGTTTATCTGTCCACTTTTCCCAACAATATTTATTGAAGAGGCTGTTTGAGTCTATTGTATGCTCTTTCCTCCTTTGTCAAATATTAATTGAGCTTAATGAGTTGGATAGATTTCTTGGTTCTCTGTTCTCTTCCATGGATGTACATGCCTGTTCTTGTGCCACTACCAGGCTGTTTAGATTACTATGGCTTTGGAGTATAATTCAATGTCTGTTATTGTGATGTCTTCATCATTGTTATTTTTCTTAAGACTGCTGTGGCTAATTGGGGTCTTTTTTGGTTCCATATTAATTTTTGGAGTATTTATTGTAGATTTGTGAAATATTCTGTTGCAAATTTAATGGGGATTCCATTTAATCTGTAGAGTGCTTTGGGTAATATGGACATTTTGATGATGTTAATTCTACTAATCCATGATCACGGCATCATTTTGCACTTGTTTATATCTTCCTCTATCTTTTTATTCAACACCAAGCACTTTGCTGAGTACAAGTCTTTTACCTGCATGGCTAAGTTTATTCTTACATATCATAATTTTTTTGATGCAATGGTAAATGGCATTGTTGGTGTGGTTTCCCTTTCTGAGAATTCATTATCAGTGTATAAAACTACCATGGACTTTCACCTGTTAATTCCGTATCCTGTTAAATTACCGAGCTCCTTTCTTAAATCCTGTACCTTTTTGGTAGCGGCCTTCTGGATTTCTATGTACAGTATCATGTGGTGAGGAGAGTTCCCATCACTGTCCGCATGTCATCTGCCAGCAGAGTGTTCCCTCCTCCTCTGGGGTCTGCAGTGAGAAAGCAGCAAATTATAGCCTCAGAGAAAGAGCATGAGTCCTCCCTGGAGGCAGCTGAGAGCTTGAGAGGAAATCCCTGAACCCAACAGGAAGGCCCTTCCCTCCAAACTCCCCCTACCCCTGCTCCTGGGGCTGCTCTCTGTACTGTTGGCCCTGAGCGCTCCCTGGTGTCTAGGGTGCAGCTGCAGGCCACCCCTGCTGTCTCCTCAGGGAGGTTTATGTCTGGGCTCTCACTGACTTCCCCTCACTGTGTCTCTTGCACAGTAATACATGGCCATGTCCTCTGTTCTCAGGCTGCTCATTTGCAGGTACAGCGTGTTCTTGGCATTATCTCTAGAGATGGTGAAGCGGCCCTTCACTGAGTCCGAGTAGTATATGGTACTACCACTAGGACCACTGATGTATGCGACCCACTCCAGCCCTTTCCTGGAGCCTGGCGGACCCAGTGCATGCCATAGCTACTGAAGGTGAATCCAGAGGCTGCACAGGAGAGTCTCAGAGACCCCCCCAGGCTGCACCAGGCCTCCCCCAGACTCCACCAGCTGCACTTCACACTGGACACCTGCAAACACAGAGACACAGGGGGACTTAAAATCACATGAAAGCACAAACTGGCACAGGCACAGGGCTCAGCGCTCCCCACTCCTGACAATGACCTTGAGAAATGATCAGGAGGAAAACGCAGCTTGTCACCAAGTCCATGGTGGAGCCGCTGGGTCCTATCTCAGGTGCTTGGGTTCTGGGTGTCTCCCCAACCTGCCGGGCAAGGGCCCCCTTTTATGAGCAGGAGGAGAGCCCCATTTGCATGGAGTCTGCATATAAGGTGCAGCTGTAACCCTGGTTGCATGCCTGACCTTGTCATCCTAGGGGCGACCCCTGATAGGAAAGGACTCAAGGATGCTGGCCACAGGGGTCCCATCTCCCTATTTCATTTCCTGAGACCCGTCATCCTGACCTCATTCCTTTGGGGGCAGCTTCCAGCATTGAGAGTCCTTTTTCCTGGGGTTAGATGAGGACCCAGGGGTGCTCCCCCAGAGGCATGTGGATGGGGCTTCCTCTCGCTCCCCTTCACCCTCCATGGACCATGTTGTCTTTCTGGCGTTTGGGAATAAAAATTTGCATTGAATGAAGCTTTTATTTTGAGGTGGAAAGGTTCTCCTTGTTATTTTCCACAATCAGTTTCTCCACGAAACTCTAACATGTGCATGTGAGGAGGCAGGAGATGCTGGGCTGGACGCTGTGGCCGCAGCCTCTGTCTCTAACCTGCTGCTACTCACAATCACACAGCTGCCTCCTGAAAGCACACATTTCCCTCAACTTCCCTGCTGTTCATGTGCAAAAGCCCTGTTTCCCAGCCTCTCACAGTGGGAGAGTTTTCATCACTTACACATGGAGCCTGGGTGGTGGGCTCAGTGGTTGGAGCGTCATCCCCACACCAAGTGTGCAAATTCTTTAGAGTCACCACCACCATCCTGTGGAGGCAGCAGGTTTTATAATTGTGTGCACCTCCCTCTCCACACGGGAAGACACGTGTGTGAACTTGTGTGGTAAACGAAGAGAACACAATAAGTTGATGTAACAAATGTCCAAACTTGGAGAGCATGTTTATAAGGTTGTTTTGAAGCCAAACTGCCAACAACTGTTGGGGAGTGTCCCAGTTATGCCCCAAATAATTGATCATCTGTCTAGACTCAGTGGGACCAGGAGTTAGCAATAGCAGCCCATCTGCTGGTGCTCCAATGTCTAGACAGCTGAGCTGAGCTAGAACACAGGACACACAGACAGAATGAATATGCACTCACACAGGGTTTATTTACCGATTCCTAGTGGGTCCTCGGCTCCTCACCTGGTGATGCACACCAAAGGACGGATGACAAATAGGGAGACAGACAGGAGGCCACAGCTGGTTCAGGCTCACACAGCAGAGCAGTCAGGGGCTTGTCTCTCAGAGCGACATGGAGTCCTCCTCTCATCGGGCAAGAGACCTCAGCTGAAGCTGGTCCCAGGGTTATATGGACCGGGGTATTGTGGACCGGGGTTATATGGACCGCCATAAACAACACAGTTTGACGTAGCCCCCGAAGACTTCAAAGCATCACAACACTGGCTGAATAATTTCCTTCAACCAAGTGAACTGTCTTTAAGATCTACAACATTGTTTAGGTTGGAAGATACTCAAGTTATTAAGCGAGCACTTGCATTCAAGTCCTTTACTGATGATGCTGACTTCTCTAAATACAATCTTTGCAACATGATTGCTATGGATGAAACTGCAGTGTTTATGAGCCAATCATCTCAAAAAACAATTGAACAGCAGGGTGCCTGCTTAGTGTACATTTCCTCCACTGCTTAGGAAAGTGAATGTGTTTCCTGTATTTGGGCAATTCTTCTGGATGGCACTAAAATCCCACCTTTATTCATTTTTAAGGGCAAGAAGGAAAAGATTGAACATGTTTTGGGCGTTTTTATTCTTTTTTAAATTAATTTTTATTGATTATGATATCACATAATTGTCCTTATCCCCCCATTCCCATCCCAAACCCCTCCCTACATTTTCCCCCAACCCCCTGTTGCCATGGCCACTGGCTAGGCCCATGTGCAAGCACACAAGTCCTTTGGTTGATCTCTTCCCTTTACCCCCACCCTCCCCTACTTTCCCTCTGAGGTTTGTTTCTATTCTTGAAACTGAAAAAGCCTGGGCCACACAAGCAGTTATAAGGAAGTGGGTCGATTTAATGCTGCCGCTTGTTATGCAAGGGAGCCAAGAGGTCTGCTAGTCTGGGATGCAGCCAGCACTCACTGCACTAAAGACATGAAGACATTTCTTCATGAAAGAAAAATAGATCAGATAATGATTCCTGCAGGAATGATGGCCTATCTCCAGACTCTTGATATTGCAATAAAGAAGCCATTCAAAGACAATTTGCACATGGAAATTAATGACTGGTACATTGAAAATAGAATGGAGAGAAATCAGCGTGGAAACTTTGTGAAACCTAAACTGCAAGAAGTTGTGAGTTGGGTGAAGAATTCATGGGAGAAATCCCTGCAGTTGCATTGCAAATCCACTGCGAGCAGGCTACCTTGACAAGTACTCATTTAAAGACAGTGCTATTGCTAAACATGAGAGATTTGATCCACTGATTCTGAAAGAAATGGAGTCACAAGAAATTCACTAGGAAATTCAGGAAGTGGATTGTTATGATGATGTTCCAGAAGATGATGACATGATTGTCATTGAATAAATGAGTAAATTCTTGATACTGTAGGATTCACAGTTTGTCTGGTTTGTGTTGACAACTACCGTACTACCGTACTGTATACAGGTAATAAATTTCCTTTATTTTCATTTAACAATAAATGTGTACCACATTCTTCTTCATGGAAAAATAAGACACCCCTTGAAAATAAGACCTAGCACATCTTTGGGAGCAAAAATTAATATAAGACATTGTCTTATTTTCAGGGAAACAGGGTAGATGTGTTCATGAAACTCACTGGTGATAGATTAAGGAGGTGGGATAAAACAAAGCAGGAGACCTCTGGGATAGGGTACAAAGTGAAATGATGGACAGGTGCTTCTTTTACAGTAGAGTAAAAGAATACAGTAGAGTAAAATGGAGACAGTAGAATTTAAGATAATGAACAGTTGAGGATTAACTTGATAACAATCACAAGGAGAGAATGATCTAGTGCCATTTGTCGTGCCCTGAGGGGTCAGGGATAAAAAGGAAGTTACAAATTATGCAGTCATTTCACCAATGTGTTATCTTAGAGGCACAAAGATAAATGGGCTCAGTAAAGATCCAAGTTGATCTTTGTCAAGGAAAATACTGGCCAGGTCATGACTGCCCATCATAACCTGTGTGGAGCTACATATTTACTTTTCAGACCACCTTTTGTGGTTATGTGAGGTCTCTGGATTGTACAACCGCCATGCAGGCTTCCCCTGAGCTTGTCAGGTTAGTATGTGGCCCCTTTCATCCCTAGAACAGAGCTCCCTTTTTGTTCACAAACACAATCCCTGACACTAGACCTATGACAGGGCTTCCTGTGGCTGAGCCTCAGAGAAGAACTATTTTAAGATGGAGCAGGAAATGGTATATTTCCTCAACTCTCCACCTGCTCCTAATTTAGCTCTGTGTTGGTCCTGTACATCCCCTGGTGTCCACGGCACCCCCTGCAGCCCAGCCTTGCTGTCTGCTCAGGAAGTTTGTGTCTGGGCTCAGACTGACTTCCCCTTACTGTGTGTCTTGCACAGTAATACATGGCCGTGTCCTCTGTTCCCAGGCTGCTCATTTGCAGGTACAGCGTGTGCTTGGCTTGTCTCTGGAGATGGTGAAGCGGCCCTTCACTGAGTCCGCGTAGTATGTGCTACCACCACCACTGTTAATTTCTGAGACCCACTCCAGCCCCTTCCCTGGAGCCTGGCGGACCCAGTCCATGTTGTAGCTACTGAAGGAGAATCCAGAGGCTGCACAGGAGAGTCTCAGAGACCCCCCAGGCTGCACCAGGCCACCCCCAGACTCCACCAGCTGCTCCTCACCCTGGACACCTGCAAACACAGAGACACAGGGGGACTTAGAATCACATGGAAGAACAAACAGGCACAGCACAGGGCTCAGGGCTCCCCACTCCTGACAATGACCTTGAGAAATGATCAGGAGGAAAACGCAGCTTGGCACCAAGTCCATGGTGGAGCCGCTGGGTCCTGTCTCAGGTGCTTGGTTTCTGGGTGACTCCCCAACATGCTGGGCAAGGCCCTCTTTTATGAGCAGGAGGAGAACCCCATTTGCATGGAGTCTGCATATAAGGTGCCCCTGTGACCTGGCTGCATGCCTGATCTTGTCTCCCTAGGGTCGGTCCCAGATGGGAAAGGACTCAAGGATGCTGGCCATAAGGGGTTCCTGTCAGAACCTTCTTCCCTCCTTTCCTGCGACCTGTCACCCTGACCCCATTCCTTTGGGGGAAGCTTCCAGGATTGAGAGTACTCCTTCTTGGGGTTTTGATGAGGACACAGGGCTGCTCCCCCAGAGGCATGTGGATGGGGCTTCCTCTGGCTCCCCTTTACCCACTGTGGGCCATGTTACTTTCTAGAGTTTGAGAATAAGAATTTGCATTGAATGATGCTTTTATTTTGAGACTGAAAGATTCTCCTTGTTGTTTTCCACAATCAGATCCTCCACAAAACTGTAACATATACATGTGAGAAGGCAGAAGAGGCTGGGCTGGATGCTTTGGCCGCAGCCTCTGTCTCTAACCTGCTGCCACTCTCACAAGCACTCAGCTGCTTCCCAAAAACACACATTTCCCTAAACTTCCCTGCTCTTCTTGTGCAAAAGTCCTGTTTCCCAGCCTCTCACAGTGGAGAGGTTTTCGTCATTTGCACATGGAGCCTGGCTGGTGGGCTCAGTGGTTGGAGATTATCCCCACACCAAAGGGTGTGAACTCTTTAGAGTCACTACCACCATCCTGTGGAGGCAGCAGGTTTTATAATTGTGTGCACCTCCCTCTCCACCTAGGAAGACACGTGTGTGAACATGTGTGGTGAACGAAAAGAATACAACATGTTGATGTAAGACATGTCCAACCATGGAGAGCATGTTTATAAGATTTTATTGGAGCCAAACAGATGACAACTGTTGGGGAGCAAGAACTCAAAGAATAACCGTTTTCAGCTGTGATTGTGCATTTGAAGTTAAGGAGGGAAGGTGAGGGGTGACATGGAGGTGGGAGAGAGCACGGCGGGGACTGGGTAGCAGGACAGTGAACAGGAGGTGCTCCCTGTGGGTGGTCATGCTGATGTCACAGGTGTGTGAATCCAGATGCACAGTGTTAGAGTGGGAATTTTTGAGCATGCTTCCCCCTAGTCAACTTGGCCATAAATCCCAGCTGCAACTAACAAAACAGCCTTACAGGAGAGATCATTGTCAGTTTTCCTGAGAATGGGATGTCAGTAAGCCTTACAGGATAGATCCCTGTCAACTTTCCTGACAACGGGATCCAGTTACTTACTCCATCAGCGGCCAGGACCCCATGTAAATGACATGTTGACTTTACCTAAGAAAATCTACTTTGTTTAAATCGTTTTAAAATTGTTTGCTCTGCAAAGACAGGAGGTAGTGAATGGGTATGAATACTGTGGGACACAAAGGGTCGGGGCTGCTCTCGGGCTCCATGGAGGGAGCAGTCAGCCAGCGGGTTATTAAAAGATTCCCTAAACTTTAATTTGGTCTGGACCCCAGTGGTCCTTTACTCGCGTTCACTCCACAACAGGAACCATGGACGGGGTGCTTCAGGCACAGAGGAGCCTTTTAGTAAAGAAGTCATAGGCTAGGGCGTGCCCACCCACAGGACTGCCCAGGTGGGAATGTGTGATCAGAGCCTCCTGTGAGGGTCCTGTCAGCCACTGGGTTTTGTCAGATTTAGGACAGAGCCCCCTTTTTGTTCACAAACACAGTCCCTGAAACTAGACCTAGGACAGGGCTTCCTGTGAGCTCTGTGGCTGAGCCTTGGAGCAAAAGGAATTTAAGACAAAGCAGGAAATTGTATCTTTGCTCAACTCTCCAGCAGCTCCTGTTCAAGGTCCTGTGCTTGTCCTGAGCGCCCCCTGCTGGTCAGGGACACATCCTCCAGCCCAGCCCTGCTGTCTCCCTCAGGGAGGTTTGTGTCTGGGCTCACACTGACTTCCTCTCACTGTGTGTCTTGTACAGTAATACACGGCCATGTCCTCGGTGGTCACAGAGCTCAGCTGCAGGGAGAACTGGTTCTTGGAGGTGACTTTGGAGATGGAGGTTCGGCTCTTGAGGGAAGGGCTGTAGGCAGTGTTTCCATTATAACATATTTGCCCCATCAACTCCAGCCCCTTCCCCAGGGGCTGGCGGATCCAGTCCCAGCAGTAACCACTGGTGATGGAGTAACCAGAGACAGCGCAGGTGAGGGCGAGGGTCTGTGAGGGCTTCACCAGTCCTGGGCCTGACTCCTGCAGTTGCACCTTGGACAGGACACCTGGGACAGAGAGAACACAGTGAGTCCTGGGCTCAGATGCAGGATCCCCATTTCCTCATGTCTGAGCCCTGAGTCACTCACATCTGGGCGCTGACAGCAGGAAGAGGAAGAGCCACAGGGGAGTCATGTCCTCCAGGTGAGGTCCTCGGCCCCCAGAAAGCATTCTCCAGGGGGAGGAGGCCTGCATTTAAGTGGACACAACTGTGTGTGTATGTCTGGTGGCCGTGTGTACATTTGCATAGGGGAGGTGTCTGCACATACAAAGGGAAGAGGTGAGGGAGGTCCCGGTCTCTGGGGCTTCTCCTGGAAGGAGGTGCTGACTGTGCCCTAAGAGAACCAGGCCCTCCCAGGGGTCCTGGTCAGGGTGCCCAGGGGCCTCTCCTTACACATCAGGGGCTGTGCTGCAGGAGATTGTCAGGAAATAGCATGTGGGCACAATTAGTGATTCCTTAGGGATAAGATCAATGTGCCTCTCCTTCCGTGGATATCGATAGGTATCAATAAGATATAGATATTGATTTATATATATGTATACCTTAACTATAGATGTATCTGTAGACATAGATATAGTATAGATATTGAGATTGTATACTTTATCCTCACTCGAGGATGTTTTCATTGATTTTTAAGAAACTGAAAATAAAAATATAGAGATTGAAAGAGAGAGAGAGATTGAGAGAGAGAGAATCATTGTTTTTATAAATATTGAACAGATAAAGATAGTGAGAAAGAGAGAAACATTGATGGCGGAGAACATATTTATAATTTGGCTGCCATACCTGCTAAGTCTGGGAATCAAACCCACAACTTTATAATTTATTGGTTTTAATATATGTATTTTATAGATTTCAGAGAGGAAGGGAGAGGGAGAGAGAGATAGAAACATCAATGATGAAAGAGAATCATTGATCAGCTGCCTCCTGTATGGTCACTACTGGGAATCATGCCCACAACCCAGATAATTGACCTGACCAGGAATGGAATCTCAGATCGAAGCTGATCACTGTGCCACACCAGCATGGCTTCTTTCAGTTTTGAAAATATATGTTCAATTAGTTTAGAATCCAGCCTTGAACGATACTCAATTTTCCTTCTGCCCTTAATGTCCTCACTTGTTGCAAGAGTTTCATGTTCAGGGACCAGAGTCCCATCTGACACTGTTTCCCTTACAAAGTGATCAGAGGACAAACTAAGACCAGACTGTGAGCCAAGAGCCAGTGGACCATGTGTTGGGGAGAGAGGAGTGTCTGTGAGGGTCCCTGGGAACCAGAAGCATGGACTAGAGAGACATAGACAGAGCTCCCGGATCCTATTTCTTCAGGGCAGTTTGGTGCTGGGCATGTAGCAGCTGCACAGCCTTCTTTGTGGTGGTCACTTTCTATTCTCGGCTGTAGATCCAGTTCCATGCTTTGGGTCATAGAAGACAGTAATCATGACCAGATCAGTGTAAGTGAAGTTGTTGGTGTCAATGGGGCGTAAACTAGTTGTAGTTTTGGAAATGCTATCTAATAAATAGGGAATATGTAATTGACCCTCATGCTGTCTCAAAGATGGCAACGCCCACAGCCAATAAGGAGGGAACATGCTAATTGACTGTCACACCTTCAAAGATGGTGGCATCCACAGCCAGAAGATGGTGGCGCCCATTTCCCTCAGCCCTGCTGGGCAGCGGGTGTGTGGCAATGCTGGGCCCACCTCCAGGCAGGCCAGGCCACTCCATGTGCCTGCCTACAGATACCCCCAGTTGCCCAGGTCCAGCCCAAGGTACAGGAAAGCCTTGGATGGCAGATGCCCAGCCACCCAGGGCCACTCAAGTATCAGGTAACCAGGGTTGGCCAACGTTCACACTGTGGATAGTGGAAGCAGCAGAAGTGTGATGTGGGCGTTGTCTTCCCTTGATTGCTGGGTTGCCTCCTGCCCCTGAGGGCTTCCGGACTGTCAGAGTGGAAATGCTGAGCTAAGAATCACCCCTCCAGTGCACAAATTTCCTACAGCAGGCCTTTAGTGTAATTACAAAAAGTCTTGATGTGAAACACAGACATTAAGGAACATATAAAAATCATTTTTATAAAGATATTTATTTTCTCTGTGCATTATTACAGAATGAATAGATCATCCAGAAAACCACCTGTTACTGGACCTGATGTATTTAATGCCATAGAAACCTGGTCAGCCTTGCTGGCTCCGTCTTGTTCTCACCATCAGGGTCTGAGTCCATGTGGACATAGGACATGGTTCTAACAGGGAGAGGGAGGGCATGTGGGGCTTTCCTGCTTCATCAGCAGCTCATTTCAGAGTCACCATGTCCTCCCCCTCCAGTGCCTCCTCAGGTCTGCGTGTGGCCCTTGTCAGTGCCATCACCGTGTCCCTACATGATGGCCATCCTTGGGCCATGAAGCCCATTCACTGGATGGACCATGTGCAACACGGCAAAAGCCACCCTGAGCCTGGGGGGAGTTACCATGGACAGAGATTCGCCGTGTCTGAGCAGGCACACCTCCAGGACCATTCCTTCATTGTGCTGTCATTTCCTCATTGTCCAACCAGTTCCAGTTGCCTCTCTCTGCCCTGAAATAGCCACACATCACATCTGGAGTCCTTCAGGAGAGAAAGCATTGCCTTGAAGACTAACCCAAGTTCTAGGTTCCAGGTGAGGTCCAAACTACTGTGCCTGAATCCAGACAGAAGGGGGACATGGCTCAATTCCAAACAAATTACCATGTGCAGATGCACACATGCACACTCACACACACATACACAACTTCCAGCTCCCACGTTTCTGAGGGGCTGTGGAGTCCCTGACTCTCAGTGGACTTCGATGGCTGGATCCTGACGTCAGGAATATCCAGGTTCTCATTGTGGGGACCTGTAAGTGACCTTATAAGACAAGATTTTGCAGATGGTTAAGGTGGGAACAAGGGAGCTAAAGGTGCTGATGTGGGGGTCACCCTGAGCCATCTGCTGGGACATACCTGTAACCACAGGGTCCCCTTTATCGGGAAACAATGCAAATCAGACCCAAGGTCTTGTAATGATTAAAATCAGATGTTGGAGTGGGTTTGCCCATTCACCGAGTGAATGAGGATCAGGAGGGAAGCCTGTGGTAGAGAGGACAAGGTGCTGTGGTAGAAGTCCTGGGGGGATATTCCTTGTTGCCATGGTGCCAGGTGGGCCTGTGAAAGGAAAAGGCAGGGTCAGGTGGACCTGTGAGAGGGAAAGATGGAGTTAGGAGCTTGAGGTCAGCACACAGGGGCCTGGGATGCCCTGGGGTCACTCTTAGTGAGAAGGATTCCCAAAACCAGGAAGATCAGAGCCCTGAGGATGGTCTCCTTGCAGAGAAAGAGAGAGAGAAAGTAAAAGACTTGGTGAAGGAGAGTCCCCATTTCTGCTGCTATGACACCTGCAAACACAATGCCCTTCTTCACTGCTGTCTGCAGTGAGAACATGAGAAGGGAGAGCCCTCCCTGGAGGCAGTTGAGAGCTTGAGAGGAAATCCCTGAGCCCAACAGTAAGGCCCTTCTCTCCCCCTCCCTCTGCCCCTGCTCCTGGGGCTGCTCTCTGTGATGTGGGTCCTGTGCGCCCCCTGGTGTCCTGGACACCCCTGCAGCCCAGCCCTGCTGCCTCCTCAGGGAGGTTTATGTCTGGGCTCACACTGACTTCCCCTCACTGTGTGCCTCTTGCACAGTAATACATGGCCGTGTCCTCGGTTCTCAGGCTGCTCATTTGCAGATACAGCGTGCTCTTGGCATTGTCTCTGGAGATGGTGAAGTGGCCCTTCACAGAGGCGGCATAGTATATGTGAGTACTACCATCACCACTAATGTGTGAGACCCACTCCAGGCCCTTCCCTGGAGCCTGGCGGACCCAGTACATGAAGTAGCTACTGAAGGTGAATCCAGAGGCTGCACAGGAGAGTCTCAGAGACCCCCCAGGCTGCACCAGGCCTCCCCCAGACTCCACCAGTTGCACCTCACACTGGACACCTGCAAACACAGAGACACAGGGGGACTTAGAATCACATGGAAGCACAAACAGGCACAGGCACAGGGCTCAGAAATCCCCACTCCTGACAATGACCTTGAGAAATGATCAGGAGGAAAACGCAGCTTGGCACCAAGTCCATGGTGGAGCCACTGGGTCCTGTCTCAGGTGCTTGGGTTCTGGGTGTCTCCCCAACATGCCAGGCAAGGGCCCCCTTTTATGAGCAGGAGGAGAGTCCCATTTGCATGGTGTCTGCATATAAGGTGCAGCTGTGACCCTGTGCTGCATGCCTCACCTTCTCATCCTAGGAGCAACCCCAGATGGGAAAGGACTTAAGGATGCTGGCCACAGGGGTCCCATCCTGACCTGCTCTCCCTCCCTGCTTTCCTGATACCTGTCACCCTGAACTCATTTCTTTGGGGGCAGCTTCCAGAATTGAGAATCCTCCTTCCTGGGGTTTTGATGCGGACCCAGGAGTGCTCCCCCAGAGGCGCATGGATGGGGGTTCCTCTCATTCCCCTTCACCCGCCTTGGACATGTTGATTTCTGGGATTTTGGAATAAGAATTTGCATTGTATGAAGCTTTTATTTTGAGACTGAAAGGTTCTCCTTGTTATTTTCCTCAATCAGATCCTCCACAAAACTCTAACATATGCATGTGAGGAGGCAGGAGAGGCTGAACTGGACGCTGTGGCCGCAGCCTCTGTCACTAACCTGCTGCCACTCTCACAAGCACTCAGCTGCCTCCTGAAAGCATACATTTCCCTCAACTTCGCTGCTGTTGGTGTGCAAAAGCCCTGTTTCCCATCCTCTCACAGTGGGAGAGTTTCCGTCATTTTTACACATGGAGCCTGGCTGGTGGACTCAGTGGTTGGAGTGTCATCCCCACACCAAAGGGTGTGAACTCTTTAGAGTCTCCAACACCATCCTGTGGAGGCAGCAGGTTTTATAATTGTGTGCACCTACCTCTCCACACAGTAAGAAACGTGTGTGAACGTGTGTGGTAAATGAAGAAAAGACAACACGTTGATGTAACAAATGTCCAAACATGATGGTAATGTTTTATAAGATTTTATTGGAGCCAAACTATTGACAACTGTTGGGCAGCAAGACCTCCAATGCTCCATAGAATAACCGTTTTCAGCTGTGTTTGTGCATTTGCAGTTAAGGAGGGAAGGTGAGGAGTGGCATGTAGGTGGGAGAGAGCAACGAGGGGACTGGGTGACAGGATCCTGAACAGGAGGTTCAGTTCTCTCTCTCTCTCTCTCCCTCTCCTCTCTCTTTCTCTCCGAATCTTTACTGTCTAAAGTATTACATAGGTTTCTTTTTTCTCCCCATTATCCTCTCCCTGATCTATCCAATTCCCTCCTGAGGCCCCCACAACCCCAGTGTCTTTGTCCCAGGTGTGGCATATATGCAGACAAGTTCATTGGTTGATCTCTTCCCACCCACCGTCCTCTGCCTTCCCTCTGAGGTTCTGTAATCTGTTCATCATTCCATGACTCTGGGTCTATTTTTGTTCATCAGTGTATTTGATCCATTAGCAATGCAGACTGGGGAAGCCACTATGGTAAACAATATGGAGTTCCATCTAAAAATTAAAAATGGAACTCCCATTTGACCCAGTGATTTCACTTCTAAGAATACATCATAAGAAACCCAAAACACTCATCAAAAAGAATGCATACACCCTTATGCTCATAGCAATGCAGTTTACAACAGCTAAGCTTTGGGAACAGCCCAAGTGCCCATTAGCAGATGATTGGATAACCATGGTACCTCTACACCATAGAAAGGTATGCAGTCGTGAAAAACAAGGAACTGTTAAGGTAAAAAATTTCAGACCTGTAAAGAATTTTGTGAGTTTATTTGAGCCAAACTGTGGACATATACTGGTAAGCAGAACCTCAATGAATTGAGATACTCCTCCAGAGAATGGCGGGTTAAATCTGTGTTTATACATTGCAATCAAAGGAAGGGGTGTAGTGGGGTTACATGAAATTCACTGGTGATAGATTAAGGAGGTGGGAGAAAGCAAAGCAGGGAGTCCTCTGGGATAGGGTACAAAGTGAAATGATGCACAGGTGCATCTTTTACAGGATGGATACAGGAGAGTTTAAGATAACAATTGAGGATTAACTTGAAAACAATCACAATGAGGGATAACATTAATGTGACTCTGTTTCTATGGATATAGATATATAGATATAGATATAGATATAGATATAGATATAGATATAGATATAGATATAGATATAGATGATGGAGACAGAGATGGAGATAGAGATAGAAGTAGAGTTTGGATAGATATAGATAAAGGTACGGATATGTAGAATTTTCTTGATTTTTTAGAAAAAGAGGAAGGGAGCAGGATAGAGAGATAGAAACATCCATGAGAGAGAATCATTGATTGGCTGCCTCCTGCATGGCCCCTTCTCAGGGTAAACACCACAACCCATGAAGTGCCCACAAGAGGAATATAATCAGTGACTTCTTGGATCCTGGGTTGGGTCAACCCCTGAGCCACACGAACCAGACTGGATCTTCTTTGCTTTGTTTTCACCTGAGGACATGTTCATTGAGTTTTAGAGGAAAAGGAAAGACAGAGAGGGAAGGACATAGATCAGTTGCCATATATATATATATATATATATATATATATATATATATATATTTATCTCCATACTTCAAATCAAGCCTGCAACATTCTCATTTATTTATTTATTTAAATATATTTTTATTGATATTAGAGAGGAAGGGAGAGGGAGAGGGAGATAGAAACATCAGTGATGACAGAGAATCATTGGTTGGCTGCCTCCTTCATGCCTCATACTATGGATGTTGTCCCCATCCTGGCCATGTGCCCTGACTGGGAATCCAACAGTGAAATTCTAGTCGTCAGTTGATGCTCAACTACTGAGCCATGCTGCCTGGGCTGTCCCTGCCCTTTTAGGATTCACGGAGTTCCCTGTGCACCTGGGCTCTGGCCAGCAGGATGTTGTCAAGAAGTAGAACGTGGGAACAATCAGTGACTCTTTTGTGAATAAAATCAATGAGGCTCTGTTTCCATGGATTTCCATAGCTATAGATATACTAGAGGACCAATGCACGAAATTCGTATAAGGGGCTTAGCCCTGCCACTTCTGTGGTTTTGTCCAGAATGGAATCTGGTCTAATTAGCATATTGTGTTTTTATTATTATAGACTAGATGCCTGGTGCATGAAATTCGTGCATGGTGGACTGGTTCCTTCAACTCAGCCTGCACCCTCTCCAATTGGGAAACCCGTGCAGGATGTATGATTGCCAGTAAGCAGACATCCCTCTCACAATCTGGGACCATTGGCTCCTAATTGCTCACCTGCCTGCCTTCCTGGTTGCCCCTAATAGCCTCTTCCTGCTAGCCTGATCACCCCTAACTGCCATCCCCTGTGGGCCAATTTGGTTCTGATTGGTTGATTCCCATGTCAACATCAAAAGCTCTGCCATCCAGGCAGTCAATGGCTCCCCACAGCATCCAGATTCAGTTCTCATTGGTCGGTTCCTATGATAGTCAATGTCAGAAGCTCCACTTCATAAGCAGCCGTTGGTTGTTCAGAGCATCTTTATTTGGTTCTGATTGGTCAGTTTCTATGCCAGTCAGCTTTAAGAGCTTCGACTTCTAGACATCCATTGGATCCCCACAGTACCCAGATTTGGTTTTCATTGGTCGGTTTCTTTCTTCTATTTCTTTCTTTCTTCTTTCTTTCTTTCTTTCTTTTTCTTTCTTTCTTTCTTTCTTTCTTTCTTTCTCTTTCTTTCTTTTAAAGCTTAGTTGCCTTTTTAAAAAATATATTTTTTAATTGATTTTTCACAGAGAGGAAGGGAGAGGGATAGAGAGCTAGAAACATCGATGAGAGAGAATCATCCACCAGCTTCCTCCTGCACACCCCCTACTGGGAATGTGCCCGCAACCAATGTACATGCCCTTTACCTGAATGGAAACTGGGACCGATGCTCTATCCACTGAGCCAAACCGGTTTTGGCTCATTGGTCGGTTTCTATGCCAGGTCACCATTGAGTTCATTTGGTCCTTGGCTTTTATTTGTTGGGTGGTTTTGACTATTACTTCAGTTACACGTTTTAATTTTGTACTATCTAGCAACGTTTGGATTAAATTTATAATTTGACCTTCTATTAAGTGTACTGAGAAACACAATGTTGATCTTCACAGAATGTGATTAGTGTTGAAATAATAGTTTCTTGAGCACAACATATTTATTTCATATAGGATCAAAGAGAATTAAATATAATTATGTTTTCTTATATAGAGTGCATAATGTACAGTGTGCTGTTATGGAGAGACTCCAGAGAAGACCACCAAGACGCCAGATCAAAATTTATGCCTTTATTAACGAATTCAAATCCGGGCTCTCCCCCTACTGTCGTAGCAGTAAGAAAAAGAAAGAGAGCCCCAAGCACACAGAAAAGCCTGCTTTTATCCTGAGGAGTTTGTTTTGAGACCTTGACTTTTGCAGTTGTTTTGCAATGGTGAGGGGAGGTATAGCTGACTAGGCAGAGTTCTTTGTCTGTCCTAGGGTCATAATAACCTATCACACTATGAGCTTAGAAAAATTCCACTAATACAGTAACATCATTAAAAGTTTGCACAACACCTGGGGCAGCGGGCTAATTTTCAGTTTAAGTGGTTTCTGTTTGTGCTGCCTTGCGATTACTTGGAACAGGACATACACGGGGGTTGGGGATTGCAGACAGAGTCCGCCCATGACTAACATAAAGTGCATCATGCTACATTCTCTGCTGTGGGCCTGGCCATTCATTCCTCCCCTGGGCTTGAGCACTGCCCCGAAAGGGTCCTGCCAGCTATAACAGTGCAACTGCATGAATGATTATATATCACTGTTCATGTGTGAATGCGTGTCTTTTCCAGAAATAAGTGTGTCACTTGTGTAACACCCTGTATATGTGACTGTATGTGTCTGTGTGTGTGACTGTCTCTGAGTGACTAAGTTTCTGTGTGACTGTGTGTGTGTAACTCTGTGTCTCTGGACAAGTAGTAGGAAGGATGGTATGGACACAGGGGTCCCATGGATGCTCCTCAGCTTCCAACATGCTCCGATGCACATCTCACCACAGTGAAGCTAGGAAAGCTTGGCTCCAGGAGGGAAGGTGAAGGAGTTCGATGATGCACATCCCAGCCCTCATGCTCACCTGTCCCCGCCGTGGGGTCAACACTGCTTCCTGATGGACAGCATGGCCCTCATGTGGGTGGATGTGGGGCTTCCTGTGTTTGGTGCACTGACTCTTTCGGAGTCAATGTGGACTCAGAGGGGATGGGTGAGGTCTCAGCCCTGAGTGTGCTCAGGCCTTTCAGCAGAGGGAGGGCCTGTGATCTTCCTGGAACCAGGAGTGGGAGGGCACAGGGAGAGTCAGACACTGAGGGAGCTGGGCCCCCTAGGGAGGAATGCAGAGCTGTGCACACAGCTCAATCCCAGTGACCCAGCTGCAGAGTTCACACTCATCAGCAAAACACTGAAAAGAGTGAAAAAAGCCACTTTTAGAATTTGTGAAGGAGACTCGGTGAAGGAGAGTCCCCATCACTGCTGCCATGTTACCTGCAAACACAATGCCCTTCTTCACTGTTGTCTGCAGTGAGACCAGGAGAAGGAAGAGCCTCCCTTGAGGCAGCTGAGAGCTTGAGAGGAAATCTCTGAGCCCAACAGGAGGCTCTTCCCTCCCACCTCCCTCTGCCCCTGCGCCTGGGGCTGCTCTCTGTGCTGTGGGTCCTGAGAGCCCCCTGGTGTCCTGGACACTCCCTGCAGTCCAGCCCTGCTGCCTCCTCAGGGAGGTTTATGTCTGGGCTCACACTGACTTCCCCTCACTGTGTATCTTGCACAGTAATACACGGCTGTGTCCTCTGTTCTCAGGCTGCTCATTTGCAGGTACAGCGTGTTCTTGGCGTTGTCTCTGGAGATGGTGAAGCGGCCCTTCACAGAGGCGGCGTAGTATATGGTACTACTACTACTACTACTAATGAGTGAGAGCCACTCCAGCCCCTTCCCTGGAGCCTGGCGGACCCAGCTCATTGTGTAGCTACTGAAGGTGAATCCAGATGCTGCACAGGAGAGTCTCAGAGACCCCTCAGGCTGCACTAGGCCTCCTCCAGACTCCACCAGCTGCACCTCACACTGGACACCTGGCAACACAGAGACACAGGGAAACTTAGAATCACATGGAAGTACAAACAGGGCTCAGCACTCCCCAATCCTGACAATGACCTTGGAAAATGATCAGGAGGAAAATGCAGTTTGGCACAAAGTCCATGGTGGAGCCGCTGGGTCCTGTCTCAGGCACTTGGGTTCTGGGTGTCTCCCCAACATGCAGGGCAAGGGCCCCATTTTATGAGCAGAAGGAGAGCCCCATTTGCATGGAGTTGGCATATAAGGTACAGCTGTGACCTGGGCTGCATGCCTGATCTTGTCATCCTAGGAACAACCCCAGATGGAAAGGATTCAAGGATGCTGGACACAAGGGGTCCTGTTCTGTCCCTCCCTCCCTCACTCCCTCCCTTCCTCCCTCCCATCCTCTCTGCTTTCCTGAGACCTGTTATTCCTTTGGGGGCAGGTTCCAGGATTGAGAGTCCTCCTTCCTGGGGTTTTGATGAGGACCCAGGGGTGCTCCCCCAGAGGCTCGTGGATGGGGTCTCCTCTGCCTCCCTTTCACCTGCGATGGGCCATGTTGTCTTTCTGGGGTTTGAGAATAAGAATTTGCTTTGAATGAAGCTTATATTTTGAGTCTGAAAGATTCTCCTTGTTGTTTTCCACAACTAGATCGTCCACAAAATTCTAACATATGCATGTGAGGAGGCAGGAGAGGCTGGGCTGGACACTGTGGCCACAGCCTCCATCTCTAATCTGCTGCCACTCTCACAAGCACACAGGTGCCTCCCAAAAGCACACATTTCCCTCCACTTGCCTGCTGTTCATGTGCAAAAGCCCTGTTTCCTAGCCTCTCACAGTGGAGAGTTTCCATCATTTACACATGGAGCCTGGCTGGTGGGCTCAGTGGTTGGAGCTCATCCCCACACCAAAGGGTGTGAACTTTTTAGAGTCACCACCACCATCTGTGAAGGCAGCAGGTTTTATAATTGTGTGCACCCCCCTCTCCACATGGGAATAAACATGTGTGAACGTGTGTGGTAAATGAAGAGAAGACAACTCGTTGATGTAACAAATGGCCAAACATCATGAGAATTTTTTATCAGATTTTATTAGGACTAAACTGGTGACAACTGTTGGGCAGCAAGACCTCCAGAGAATAACCATTTGCAGCTCCGTTTGTACATTTGAAGTTAAGGAGGGAAGGTGAGGAATGACATGGGGATGGGAGAGAGCAAGGCGGGACTGGGTGACAGGATACTGAATAGGAGGTGCAGTTCTCTCTTTCGCTCTCGCTCTCGCTCTCTCTCTCTCTCCTCACTCTCCTCTCTCTTCCTCTCTGAAACTTTATTGTTGAAATATTACATAGGTCCGCCTTTTCTCCCCATTATTCTCTTTCCTCTTGCTCCCATTTACTCCCCAGGCCCTCACAACCCCATTGTCTGTGTCCCTGGGTGTGGCATATATGCAGACATGATCCTTGGTTGATCTCTTCCCACTCATCCTCCTCTGCCTTCCCTCTGAGGTTCCATGATTTGTTCATGTTTCTATGGCTCTGGGTCTACTTTTGTTCATCAGTTTAGTTGGCCCATTAGCAAGGCAGACTGGGGCAGCCTTTTAGGTAAAAATAAAGAATTAAATCTAAAAATTCAAAATGGAACTCCCATTTGACCCAGTGGTCCCACTTCTAGGAATATATCCTAAGAAACTCAAAACACTCATCAGAAAGAATGCATGTACCCCTATGCTCATAGCAGTGCAATTTACAACTACTAAGCTTGGTAAACAGCTCAAGTGCCCATTAGCAGCTAAATTGGATAACTGTGGAACATCTACACTATGGAACACTATGCAGCCGTGAAAAAAGAAATATCTGTTTATGTAAAAAAACATTTACACCAGTAAAGAATTTTGTGAGTTTATTTGAGCCAAATGAGCATGTATACTCGTAAGCATAACCTCAATGAATTGAGATAATGCTTTGGGGAATGGCGGGTTAAATCTGTGTTTATACATTGCAATCAAAGAAGAGATGTAGTGGGATTACATGAAATTCATTGGTGATAGATTAAGGAGGTGGGAGAAAGCAAAGCGGGGAGTCCTCTAAGATAAGATGAAAAGTGAAATGATGGACATGTGCTTCTTTTGCAGGATGGATACAGGAGAGTTTAAGATTAATAACAGTTGACAATTAACTTGATAACAAACACGATGAGGAAATATTTTGCTGCCATTTGTTATGCCCTGAGGGGTCAGAGATAAAAAGGCAGTTACAAGTTACCCAGTCATTTCATCAATATGTTTGTTATCTTAGAGGCACAAAGACAAATGGGCTCAGTAAAGATCTAAGCTGGTCTTTGTCAGGGAAAATACTGGCCTAGGACATGACTACCCACCATAACCTGTGTGTAGTTACATATTTAACCTTCAGATCATCTTTTCTGGTTATGTTCTTATAGAAAACTGAAGAAGAACAAAGCAATACTTAGAGAGATGGAGTTACATTTATAACACGCACGTCCAGAGAAAAATATCTCTCAAATTCTGGGCCCCAACATACAGGAACTTTCCCTATTTATATGGTTTTACCTTCTTTGTCTCCCAAATATGGGGTGTTTCCAGCCCCTTTTGCAAGTTCTGAGAGAACCTGTATGTGCTGGGCCTTGAGACCTCAACTAGAGGCCTAGCCTGGCGCCAGCACTGACAACCTTGTCTGGGGAAAGTTCAATAGCCGAGCTGGAGTGGGAGCAGTCTCAGCAAGCAGGAATTTACAGAAGACAATTAGCAGGGTTAACATATCACACAGAAGTTTTCATATAAGATGGAAGCTTCAATGTGAGGTCTCTCTCTGTTTATACAACCGCCATGCAGGCCTTCCCTGAGCTTGTCAGGTCAGCATGTGGCTCCCTTTGTCCTTAGAACAGAGCCCCTTTTTTCACAAACACAATCCCTGAAACTAGACCTAGGAATGGGCTTCCTGTGAGCTCTGTGGCTGAGCCTGTGAGCAAAACTGATTTAAGATGGAGCAGGAAATGGTGTCTTTCCTCAACTTACCACCTGCTCCTATTCTGGGCCCTGTTTTGGTCCTGAGCGCCCCCTGGTGTCCTGGACGCTCCATGCAGCACAGCCCTGCTGCCTTCTCAGGGAGGTTTGTGTCTGGGCTCACACTGACTTCCCCTCACTGTGTCTCTTGCACAGTAATACACGGCCGTGTCCTCGGTTCTCAGGCTGCTGAGCTCCATGTAGGCTGTGCTCATGGACCTGTCTGCGGTCATGGAGACTCTGTCTTGGAACTTCTGTGCGTGGTTTGTGTCTCCATTTCCAGGGTAAACCCACCCCACCCACTCAAGCACCTGTCCTGGGGCCTGTCGCACCCAGTGCATAGCATAGTCAGTGAAGGTGTATCCAGAAGCCTTGCAGGAGACCTTCAGGGAGGCCTCAGGCTGCCTCACCTCAGCCCCAGGCTGCACCAGCTGCACCTGGGAGTGGACACCTGTGGGAGGAGACAGGAGTGAGTGGAATCCCCCTGCACTCTCCCTGGACCATCCTTAACCAGGACAGGGGCCCCTTACCTGTCGCCATGGCCACCAGGAGGAGGGTTCTCCAGCTGCAGTCCATGGTGAGGGCTGTGCTGGGAGCACTTCTGTAGGGGAGTGTGGCTGTGGGTTATGCCCTCAGGACACAGAGTTACCCATATTTAACCTGGTCTGCCTCCTCTCTTTTCCATATTCATGAGGCAGAGTATTTCATAGCTGAGGTCTTGAACCTACCTGAGAGATGGTGACAGAGGGACCCTGTTCAGTGGGGGTCTGAGGGTCCAAGTCCTAATTATTTTTTCTTTAAATTGTACCTTTATTGTTAAAGTTATTACTCATGTCCCCTTGTATCCCCCATTGACACCTTGGCATAATTCTACCACAGATTTTTATCCACTCAGCTACTCATGGGCACTTGGGTTATTTCCAGATCTTAGGTATTGCAAATTGTGCTGCTATGACCATAGTGGTGCACACATTGTTTTTGATTGGTGTTTGGGGTCACTTTGGAAATATTCCTAGAAGTGGGATCACTGGGTCAAATGGCAGTGCCATCTTTAATTTTTTGAGGAAACTCCATGCTGTGTTCCATAGTGGCTGCACCAGCCTGCATTCCCACCAGCAGAGCAGGAGGGTTCCCTTTGCTCCACACCCTCACCAGCACTTGTCATTTGCTGATATGTTGATGGTAGCCTTTCTGACAGGTGTGAGCTGATACCTGCTGTCCTTTTAATTTGCATCTTTCTGATAGTCAGTGACTCTGCATTTCTCCTCTGTTTCTTGGCCATCTGTATGTTCCCTTTGGAAAAGTGTATAGTTAGGTCCTTTGATCATTTTGTAATTGGATTGTTTGTTTCATTTTGGTTAAGTTGTATGGGTTTCTTATACATTTTGGATATTAACCCATTATCCCAAGTATACTTGTAAAATGTCTTCTCCCATACTGTGGCTCCCTTTTCATTTTTGTGGATGGTTTATTTTGCTGTGCAGATACTTTTTATTCTGGTATATTCCCATTTGTTTATTTTCTCTTTTGCTGCCTTTGTCCTTGGAGATGTATCTGTAATTACATTGCGATGAGAGATGTTTCTGATTTTGCTGCCTATGGCTTCTTCTATAATTTTTATGGTTTCTCTACTTTTATTGAGGTTCTTTTAATCATTTTTACTTAACTCCTGGGTATGTTGTATGTTAGTGTATTGTTTCGTTTTGTACACATTAATGTGTCCAATTTTCCAAAAATATTTATTGAAGAGACTGTTTTGACTCCTTTATATGCTCTTGCCTTTTTTTTGTCAAATATTAATTGAGCCTTAGGTAGATTTCTGGGTCCTATGTTCTGTTCCATGGATAAATATGCTTGTTCTTTTGCCAGTATCTGGCTGTTTTGATTTCTATGGCTTTGCAGTATTATTTGATATCTGGTATTGTGATTACTCCACCTTTGTTCTTCTTTCTCAAAATTTCTATGGCTAATTGGGGCCTTTTTGTTCCATACAAATTGTTGGAGTTTTGTGTTGTAGATCTGTGAAATATGTTGTTGCTATTTTAATTTTTTTATTATTACTTGAGGCCTGGTACACAAAATTCATGGGCTGGAGTGGGGGAGGGGTCTCTCAGCCCTGTCTGCACATTCTCACAGTCCAGATCACTCCCTTGTTACTGCCCACATGCTTACTGCTTCTGACCACTCAGCTCACTGCTTCTTAGTGCTGCTGCCATGTATGTGGGAGAGGCTCCCACCACTACCACTGTGCTCACCAGCCATGAACCTGGCTTCTGGCTGAGCGGTGAATCCCCTGTGGGAGCCCACTGACCAGGAGAGGGTAGCTCCTAAGTTAAGCATCTGCCCCCTGGTGGTCAGTGCACCTCATAGCTCAGGTCTATCTGCTAGTTGTTCTGCAATTTATTCAATTTGCATATTTGGCTTTTATTATATAGGATTATTTTTAAATAAATCTGTATTGCTCAGATTATTACAGTTGTTCCTCTTTCCCCCACATAGGCTCCCTCCAGCCGGTTCCTACCCCATCCCATGCCCTTACCATCCCCACTGTCCTCGTCTGTAGGCTTAAGATTTTTGTCTAATCTCTTCCGTACCCCCACACCTCCATCCCTCTAAGAATTGTTAGTCCACTCCCTTTATATGACCCTGATTCTATTATATTCATCAGTTTATTCTGTTCATTATATTTTTTATTCATTTGCTTTTAAGATTCACTTGTTGATAGATATGTATTTGTTGTCACTTGGTTGTTCATAACTTTTCTTTACATTTTTCTTCTTCCCTCACTTTTTAAAGAATGCCCTTAAGCATTTCATATAAAACTGATTTGGTGGTGATGGACTCCTTTAGCTTGTTCTTATCTGTGATGCTCTTTATCTGACCTTCAATTCTAAATAATAGTCTTGCTGGGTAGAGTAATCTTGGTTGTAGGTTCTTGCTATTCATCATTTGAATATTTCTTGCCACTCCCTTTTGTCCTGCATAGTTTCTGTTGAGAAATCTGCTGACAGTCATATGGGCACTCCCTTGTAGGTAACTGACTGTGTTTCTCTTACAGCTTTTAAGAATCTCTCTTTGTCTTTTGCCCTTGGCATTTTAATTATGATAGTCTTGGTATGGTCCTCTTTGGATTCCTCTTGTTTGTGGTTCTCTGATATTCCAGGACTTGTAAGTCTATTTATTTATCCAGGTAAAGGCAGTTTTTTGTTATTATTTCTTCAAATAGGTTTTCAATATCTTGCTCTCTCTCTTCTTCTAGAACCTTCATAAATTGAATGTTGGTATGCTAGAAGTTGTCCCAGAGGCTCCATACACTATCTTCATATTTTTGGATACTTTTTCCTTTTTTTCTTTTCTCTTGGATATTTTTTGCTTCTTCAGATTTCAAATCTTTGACTTGATTTTTGGGATCCTCTAGTCTGCTATTGGATCTCTGTATATTATTTGTTATTTCAGGCAGTGTATGCTTAATTTGTGATTGGTCCTTTTTCACATCTTTGAAGGTCTCACTAAAATTTTCAGAGGTTTCTAGAAAATTCTTGAATAACCTTATAACCATGGTTCTGAACTCTATATCCCATAGTGTGCCTTCTTCCATTTGGTTGATTTGTGGCCTGTTTCTTTGTCTCTGCATTTTACCTACTTCCCTGTGTTGATAGAGTGGCTTGTGTGCTTGGTGTCCTATAAGGCCCAGTGGCTCAATCTCCCCAATTACCTGATGTGGACACACTTGGTACACCCCATTGTGGGCTGCATGCACAGTCTTATTGTAGTTAAGCCTTGGTTACTGTTGGTATCACTGGGAGGAATTGACCTCCTAGCCAATTGGTTGTGAGGACCCGCTATAGACACCCTTATGGGGCAGGACTTGCTTCAGAGGGACTTTGGTGCTCACTGATTCTTCCCCTTGAGTGTGGAGCTTATGGATGTATAGAGTTGTAATCTGCTATGTTCTCACTCTGACCACCGGGTACACTGGCTCTTGGACCTCCAAGGAAGTTCAAAGTCAGCCGCTGCCTGAGACTACCCAGCTGGAGCTACAGAGAGATGTGCAGATTTCTCCTCTTTGTTTGAGGTTTGGAAGATCCCAGATGAGGCCCAGCTGTGAAGCAAGGCAGACTGCTGCTGCTGGGCCTTAGGCCTTCTTTTGTAAGCTTTGGAGCTCTCTGATCCAGCTGCAGTTTGTCAGGTTCTAGGTTGTAAAAGAACAGGCCATTCATATGCAAAAGCTGATACCCACAGCTCGGGTGGAGTTATAAATTGGGTGGGGCGGGGTTTCAGGGAATCACCAGGGCGGAGCCAACAGCAATGGCTGCCAGATTGCCCTGCCCCAGAGAGGTTCCTGGGTCTCTGTGTCAGGCAGTACCTTGCAGGAACAATGACCACTGGGAGCACCTCAGAGAGAAAGCTGCCCTCACCTTCCTGCCAGATACCTGACAGTGTAGTTTCTCCCCATATGGGTCTGGGTTCCCAGAGTCTCACCTGGAACTGGAGGTCAGAGAAATCAGGAGTTTTTATCTCCCTCATTATTGAAATAAAACCCACAATAGCCCACCCTATGAACCTCCGTACTTCCACACCTAAGCATCTCCTACCAGACTGAATGCACTTTTTTTGTTTAGCTTCTGCCTGTAGAACTTCTACTAACCAGTTTTCCCATGATTTTGGATGACATTTGTTTAATATTTTACTTGGAGTTTTGATGTAGTTGTGAGAGGCAGCAAGCACAGATGTTTACCTATGCTACCATCTTGGCCATTCTAAGTTATTTCTATATATATATATATATATATATATATATATATATAATTGGTTTTTTACAGAGAGGAAGAGAGAGGGATAGAGAGTTGGAAACATCGATGAGAGAGAATCATCAATCAGCTGCCGCTTGCACACCCCCTACTGGGAATGTGCCTGCAACCAAGGTACATGCCCTTGACCGGAATCGAACCTGGGACCTTTCAGTCCGCAGGCTGACACTCTATCCACTGAGCCAAACCAATTTCGGCTATTATTACTATTTTAATAGCTGAAATATGGTAGCAACAATACTTGGGTAAAGAATGCTGTTTGAATTTTAACCCTGCTAAGTCTGGCTCCTGCACCTGATTAAACACAGAATGTTTACCTCAGCTTCCAGGTGGAGACCTGGAGGCTAAGGCAATTTTCCCTTGCCTGGGACCAGGACCACAAGAGATTGGTTCCCACTGACTGAGTAACCTTCAGAGATAGAAACTGTAGGTAACCTCTTTGCTTTGCTTCTGTGTTATTGGCTATCGCAAGATAGGGCCACATCCAATGTCTAGCAGGCTGTGACTGGCAAGGACCCTGCAGACTGACCCTAGTCTTTAGAATGTAGTCTTTAGGATTTAGAATTTAGAACAAATGAAAGTTCCTGTGGTTTAAGCCTTTAAAAAGGACTGGCTACACCTGAAATGGTGCAGTTGTATGGAGTCCATCTGCGTGTGGTGCTCTTGCGGCCCTCCTGGCCAGTTTTTCAATAAATCATTGCCTGCTTTTTTAATCAATTATCAGCCTCCGGTGGTCTTATTTTAAACCAAGGGTTTGACCCCACAACAATAGGGATTACATTGAACCTGCAGAGTGCTTTGAGTAATATGGACATTTTAATTATGTTAATACTACCAATGTATGATCACAGTATATTTTTCCACTTGTTTATATCTTTTTCTATTTCCTTATTCAACATCCTCTATTTTCATCAGTACAAGTCTTTTACCTGCTTGGTTAAGTTTATCCTTAAGTATTATAATTTTTGATGCAATAGTAAATGAAATTGTTGTTTGGTTTCCCCCTCTGAGAATTCTTTTGGTGTATAAAAGTACCATTTGTTTTGGCTGTTAATTTCATATTCTGGTACATTTACAAATTCATTTATAAAATCCAGTAGTTCTTGGTCCAGTGTTTCGGTTTTCTCTGTACAGTATCATGTGGTGAGGAGAGTCCCCATCACTGCCCACATATCATCTGCCAGCAGCAGTGTTACCTCCGCTGGGGTCTGCAGTGAGAAAGCAGCAAATTAGATCCTCAGAGAAAGAGCAAGAGACCTCCCTAGAGGCAGCTGAGAGCTTGAGAGGAAATCCCTGAGCCCAACAGGAAGGCCCTTCCTTCTCCCCTCCCTCTGACCCTGCTCCTGGGGCTACTTTCTGAGCTGTGGCGCAGAGCGCCCCCTGGTGTCCCGAGCGCTTCCTGCAAGCCAGCCCTGCAGTCTCCTCAGGGAGGTTTGTGTCTGGGCTCACACTGACTTCCCCTCACTGTGTCTTTAGCACAGTAATACACGGCCGTGTCCTCGGTTCTCAGGCTGCTCATTTGCAGATACAGCGTGTTCTTGGAATTGTCTCTGGAGATGGTGAAGCGGCCCTTCACAGAGTCATCATAGTATGTGCTACCACCATCAGGAGTAATTTGTGAGACCCACTGCAGCCCCTTCCCTGGAGCCTGGCGGACCCAGTGCATCCAGTAGCTACTGAAGGTGAATCCAGAGGCTGCACAGGAGAGTCTCAGAGACCCCCCAGGCCGCACCAGGCCTCCCCCAGACTCCACCAACTGCTCCTCACACTGGACACCTGCAAACACAGAGACACAGGGGGACTTAGAATCACATGGAAGCACAAACAGCCACAGGCACAGGGCTCAGCGCTCCCCACTCCTGACAATGACCTTGAGAAATTATCAGGAGGAAAATGCAGCTTGGCACCAAGCCCATGGTGGAGCCGCTGGGTCCTGTCTCAGGTGCTTGGGTTCTGGGTGTTTCCCCAACAAGGGCCCCCTTTTATGAGCAGGAGGAGAGCCCCATTTGCATGGAGTCTGCATATAAGGTGAAGCTGTGACCCTGAGCTGCATGCCTTACCTTGTTATCCTAAGGGCCACGCCAGATGGGAAAGTACTCAAGAATTATTGAGATCCTCTAGTCTCCTGTTGAATCTCTGTATATTATTCTTTATTTCAGTGAGTGTATGCTTAATTTCTGATTGGTCCTTTTTCATATCCTTGAGGCTCTCACTAAATTTCTCAGAGGTTTCTAGACGATTCTTGAGTAACCTTATAGCCATGGATCTGAATTTTTATTCCTGTAGTGTGCTACATGTAAGTTTTGAGGGGCACAGGAAACTGACCACCAAGGAATTTTAAAGTAGAGTTTATTCCCCAGTAATGAGCGGACTCATTACAGAGGTATAGAAATCAGAATTGAAGGAGTGGGGAGGGGACAGGTGTTGGGAGCTGTAAAACTTGTACCTGGATGAGTTGTAGAGCTGAAAGTCAAGGACAAGGGTCTTTTGACTTGCTCTCCTAAGAAAGGAGCGAGGCCTCCTTGCCTAAAGGCGAGCTGAGGACAGTGTACCCTTCATGGAACCCTGGTACGGACGCGCTGAGACCTCCACAATAGCTTTATCGATGATTCTCTCTCATTGATGTTTCTAACTCTCTGTCCCTCTCTCTTCCTCTCTGTAAAAAAATCAACAAAATATATAAAAAAATAAAAAATAAATAAAAGTGATGGCTTCATCGCCCAATCTCATTTTTGTGATTTCCCCCGGACAGTGAATTGCTCAATTACTCCTCTTACCTTATCAAAATACTAATAATCCTATTATTAATATTAAAGGACGGGGATCTGCAGGATTTGGGTCTTCTGATGCATTTTGGATTCACCAAGTGAAACAAGATAGGCCTGAATTATTGTTATGGATAGAAGGAAAAGAACTTACAGGCCTTTTAGATACTGGGGCAGATGTCTCTGTTATAGCTCATCATCATTGGCCTCATAATTGGCCTGCACAAGAAACTGCAACTCATTTACAAGGAATAGGACAAAAGAACTCCCCTTTACAGAGTAGCAAACTCCTGAGCTGGAAAGATGCAGATGGTCATTCAGGTGATTTCCAGCAATATGTAATGCCTGGTCTTCCTGTGAACTTATGGGGAAGGGATGTCATGGAGCAAATGGGAGTCTATTTATATAGTCCAAGTAAGGTGGTCACAGAGCAACTGATAGATAAAAATGTATTGCCCACTGGCGGATTAGGAAAGAACTCTCAAGGAATAAGACATCCTATTAATCCAAAAGTCCAGCTGGATAGAAGAGGACTGGGTTATTTTTGGAGAGGCCGTTGATTGTCCTGCTACTCATAAAGACAAAATTCAGTGAAAATCTGATGATCCTATATAGGTAGATCAATGGCCTCTCAGGGAAGAGAAAACCGATGCAGCTCAACAACTGTTGCAGGAACAGTTGATGGCAGGGCACAAAGCTCCATCTACTTCTCCTTGGAATTCCCCTATTTTGTACTAAAGAAAAAGTCAGGAAAATGGAGATTATTACAAGATTTAAGAAAGGTCAATGCTACTGTGCACCTGAAGGGGGCATTACAACCTGGATTGCCATCTCCCATGGCTATACCTAGCAATACTTATAAGATAATCATTGATTTGAAAGATTGCTCTTATACTATTCCTTTACATCCTCATGATTGCCAATGCTTTGTTCTTATTGTTCCATCTACTAATCTAAAAGAACCCATGCAAAGATATCATTGGTTAGTATTACCCAAGGAATGGCTAATATTCCCACATTGTGTCAGAAATACTTTCATACAGCCATAAAGGAGACTCGAGAACGAAGCTCGGAAGCATATATCATTCATTATATGGATGATATCTTAATTGCACATGCCCAGGAAGAATATGCACACCAAACATTAATAATTATGAAAACTGGGCTAGCTTCTTATGGTCTTGAGATAGCTCCAGACAAGATACAATCCATGCCACCTTATTCTTATTTAGGATATAGATTGGGAGTTCAAAATTTCTCACCACAGAAGGTGGAAATTAAGACTAGTGACTACACTACGTTGAATGACTTTCAAAAGCTGTTAGGGAATATTAATTGGCTTCGTCCTTCCTTAAAGCTTTCCACTGCTGAATTAAAACCCTTATCTGATATATTAAAGGGAGATCCTAACCCGTCTTCTCCTAGGATACTGTCACATGAAGGGAAACAAGCATTAGAAGTAGTTAACAAAGCCATCAGTAATTGTTTTACCTACTACTCACACACCTACTGGGGTGCTGTTATCAAAATGGGATATTACAATGGGTACATCTGCATGCTTCTCCGAAAAGAGTTCTTACAACATATTATGGTTTAGTGGCAGAACTAATTTAGGCTGGAAGATATGCCAGTATTCTTTATCTGGGAAAAGATCCATCTGAGATAGTTGTACCCTATACCAGCCAACAAGTGGACTGGTTATTTGATTTCTGTGATGAATGGACTATTGCCTTAGCTTCTTTTTTGGGAAAGATTTCACATCATTATCCAGCAGATAAACTTATTCAGTTTGCAAAAACAACCCAGTTTATTTTTCCTGAGAATGTTATTCAGGAGCCCATACCCCGCGCACTAACTGTATTTACAGATGGATCTTCCAATGGCAGAGTGGCAGTATACAGTAATAATTATCAGAAGGTATGGGATACGGGGAGCTCATTTGCTCAAGAAGTAGAACTGTCTACCATTTGTCCAGTTTTTGACCAGTTTCCACAAGCTATAAATATTTATTCAGATAGCCAATATGTAGTTTTTTCTTTGAATGTAATTGAGACAGTGCCATTCATAGGCACACAAAATACTGTTGTTCAATGATTATTTAGGAAAATTCCACAAATGATAAAATCATGTGATACCCCCTGTTTTATAGGACACGTCAGAGCTCATTCTGTTTTACCTGGTCCACTCACTTATGGAAATCAAATACCTCATTTTCCTTTTAATTGGCATCTCTGTGATGGTCATTTACTTTGAACATTTTGAAATGTCTCTTGGCCATCTGTATGTTTCCTTTGGAGAAATGTGTATTTAGGTCCTTTGCCCATTTTAAAATTATATTCTTTGTCTTCCTTTGGTTAAGCTGTATAGATTTCTTATACATTTTAAATATTAACCCTTTATCACATGTATCCTTGCCAACTATGTTCTCTCATTCTCTGGGCTCACTTTTCATGTTGTTGACGGTTTCTTTGGCTGTGCAGACACTTTTTATTTTGATGTATTCCCATTTGTTTATTTTCTCCTTAGTCTCTTTTGTCCTAGGTGATGTATCTGTAAACACATGGCTATGAGAGATGTCTGAGATTTTGTTGTCTATGCTTTCATATATGAATTTTATGGTTTTCCTACTTACATTTAAGTTTTTATCCATTTTGAGTATACTCCTGTGTATGGAGCAGTTCATGTATTGTTTTACGGGGGGGTTTTTTGGACATTTATCTGTCTAATTTTCCCAACAATATTTATTGAAGAGGCTGTTTGAGTCTATTGTATGCTTTTGCCTCCTTTGTCAAATATTTATTGAGCGTAATGACTTACGTACATTTCTTTGTTCTCTGTTCTGTTCCATGGATGTATATGCCTGTTCTTGTGCCAGTGCCAGGCTGTTTTGATTTTATGGCTTTGGAGTATAATTAGATATCTGGTATTGTGTTTTCTCCACCTTTGTTCTTCTTTCTCAAGATTGCTGTGGCTAATTGGGGTCTTTTATGGTTCCATATAAAATTTTGGAGTATTTCCTGTAGATCTGTGAAATGTGATGTTGCTATTTCAAAAGTGATTACATTGAATCTGTAGAGTATGTTGGGTAATATGGACGTTTTAATGATGTTAATCCTACCAATCCATGATCACAGTATATTTTCCACTTGATGTATCTTCCTCTATCTCTTTATTAAACATACTGTATTTTTCTGAGTACAAGTCTTTTACCTGCTTGGCTAAGTTTATTCTTAGGTTTCATAATATTTTTGATGCAAATGTAAATGGGATTGTGGGTTTAGTTTCCCTTTCTGAGAATTCATTATTGGTGTATAAAAGTACCATCGATTTCTGGATGTTAATTTTGTGTCCTGGTACGTTGATGGATTCATTTGTTAAATCTAGATGTGCTTTTTGTGTGGATTCTTTAGGATTTTACATGTACAATATAATGTCATCTATGAATAATAAGTGTTTTACTTCCTCCTTTCCAATTTGGATACCTTTTATTTCTTCTTCTTGTCTGATTGCTGTGGCTAGAATTTCAGTACTATGTTGAATAAGAGTGGTGAAAGCAGACCTTTTTATTTTGTTCACTTTCTGAGGGGAAATGGTTTTTGTGTTTGTTCATTGAGTATGATTCTGGATGTGGGTTTGTCATACATTTCCTTTAGTATGTTGAGATATGAGCTCTCTTCTTCCACTTTGCTGAGAGTATTTATCAAAAGTGGGTGTTGGGATTTATTGAATGCTTTTTCTGAACCTATACATAAGGTCATGTTATTTTTGTCTTTTAATTTGCTTATGTGATGTATCAGGTGTATCAATTTGTGAATATTATACCAGCTTTGCAACCCTGGATAAATCCTCAGTTGGTGATGGTGTATGATATTTTTTAAAATATTGCTGGATCGAATTTGCTAATATTTGCTTCAGAATTTTAGCATCTGTGTTCATCAGGTATATTGGCCTGTAATTTTCTCTCCTATGAGTGTCATCTGCTTTTCAAATAGAGTAATGATGAAATCATAAAAAGAGTTTGGAAGTGTTCTTCTTCTGGGAACTTTTTGAATACTTTGGCGAGTATAGGTGTCAGTTCTTCCTTGGATGTTTGGTAAAACTCCCCTGTGAAGGCATCCAGACCAGGACTTTTGTATGCGGGGAGCTTTTGGATTCCTGCTTCTATTTCCTCAGGTGTTGTCTATTCAGCTTATCTGATTCTCCCTGTTTCATTTTGGGGTACTGTGTATTTCAAGGAAATCTTCCATTTCACCCACATTGTCCAGCTTGTAGGCGTACAGTTGTTTTTATTTCTGGAGTATCGGTTGTTAATTCTCTGCTTTCTTTCCTGATTTTATTTTGGTTCCCTCTCTTGTTTCCTGATGAGTCTGGCTAGTGGTTAATTCAATTTTTAAAAAAAATCTTTTGAAAGTACAAGTCCCATTCCTGAGTGGTGAAAGGTTTTGCAGTTACCAGTGCTGTCAATCAGGAGGGAACCAGGGGAGACACACAGAGGTCTGGGGAGCAGTGTATGACTTGGGGAAGCTTTGCAGACACAGTCAGGTCTCTTGGTTCCTGGAAACCCAGAGAAGGAGGAAGAAGGGAAGTGTGGGAGCACTCCTCCGTCCTGCAGATGTGAGTGAGGTGAAGGTGGGGCCACTACAGCACCTATGACTTGGAGGCTGGGAAATGCTGAGATAGAGCAACAACCCAACAAGCAGTCTCTATCTGGGTTATTATCACGTCTGAGCCCTCAGAGGAGTGATCGATCTACAGAGGACTCAACACCTTTGAGTTGAAATGTCAATCTTTAGTCCATGGTTTTAAGTGAAAAAGATTGGAAAACTGTAAAGCTGTCTCCTTCACCAAGTGATTTCCCTAGTCAGCTGCTTGTTAACATGAGATGACTTTCAATGACCTTGTTAAACATCCTATTTAATAAACCACACTACATGGGACATGCACGCTGCTATCCTCACATCAGTGCTGCTGTGACACCTATAGAAAGAGAGCCGAGGTCATTTCCTGCTCATGTGGGACCAGAAACAGCCACTCCTGACACCTGTACAGGTGAGGTGACCAGGAAGTAGCCCTCAGGAGCCCTTTGTTCCATTCAGATGGTTTCATCCGGCTTCCACTATCCTTGGGATGAGAACATGTTTTATTTACTGTGGTCCTGTCAGTAGGAAGACCCCTATGGGGCAGGTGGGCATGTGGATCAGATCCTGAGCTCAGCACACAGTAAAGGGTCAAATGGTGGTTCAGTCATTCGGTCCTTTATATAGACTAGAGCCCTGTGCATGACACTCGTGCACAGGACAGGGGTGTCACTCAGCCCTGCCTGCGCCCTCTCATAATCCAGGACCCCTTAGGTAGGGTCCCTAGGCCTGGCTGGTGATCAGGGATGATTGGAGCTCTTTTTCCTCCCGCTGTGACAGATGGGCCCTCCCACCCCCCAGCTGCTGCCACTGCTTGCTATCTCTGTGGTTCTGCTCCCTCCCCCCACCAGGGGTCACCACCCTCTGCGGGAAACAGGTGTGGGGTGCAATCGCTTGGCTTGCCTGGGCCTCGCTCTGTGGGGTGATTGATGGCAGAGGCGCCTTCCCTGGTCAATCACCCCACAGAGGGTATGCGGGCCTCGCTCTTCAGGACAATTATTGGGCAATGGTGCCCCCCCATCCAATCACATTGCACCCCCATTCCTTAGCTTGGTATCAGTGTGTGTCATACCGTGGTCATCGGAAGGTCCTCTGGACGGTCATTCTGCTTTTTGGTCGTTCGGGCTACTTGCATTTTATGCTTTAATTATTATAGATATTTGACTGCTTCGTTTTTTCTTACATTCCGGACATGTGGCTATTAGGGGGAAAATGTATTCTGTGCTCTATGTAGGTGAGTTTCCTTAGACTTCTTGAAGGTCACCAATGTTAAATCTGCAGTATTAGTGTAACTCCATGTGTTATTCACTGCAAACATTGTTATTTTCTTAACCTCTAGAAATTGAAAATACAGACCAGTTCTACCCCCCCCCACCCCCCAGGGTTTTAGGCTAAAGAACTTCTGTGTTTCATTCAATCGGTTGGGAGGACCGGGAGGAGGTCCTGGGGGATGATCATGGTCATGGTGGCCCTGATAGGCCTCTGAGAGGGAAAGGTGGGGACAGGTGGGCCTGTGAGAGGGAAAGGTGAGGGCAGGTGGGCCTGTGAGAGGCAAAGGTGGAGGCAGAGGCCTGAGATCAGCACGCAGGAGCCTGAGCTGAGCTATGGTCTCTCTTGGTGGGGATGTTTCCCCAAACCAGGATGATGAGAGCCCTGAGGATGGTTTCCTTCTAGAGAAAGAGACACAGAAAGAAAAAGACTAGGTGAAGGAGAGTCTCCAGCATTGCAGCCATGTCACCTGCAAACACAATGCCCTTCTTCACTGTTGTCTGCAGTGAGAACATGAGAAGGAAGAGCCCTCCCTGGAGGCAGCTGAGAGCTTGAGAGGAAATCCCTGAGCCCAACAGGAAGTCCCTTCCATCCCCCTCCCTCTGCCCCAGCTCCTGGGGCTGCTCTCTGTGCTGTGGGCTCTGAGCGCCCCCTGGTGTCCAGGGTGACCCCTGTAGCCCATCCCTGCTGTCTCCTCAGGGAGGTTTGTGTCTGGGCTCACACTGACTTCCCCTCACTGTGCCTCTTGCACAGTAATACACAGCTGTGTCCTCCGTGGTCACGGAGCTCAGCTGCAGGGAGAACTGGTTCCTGCCTGTGTCAGCAGTGATGGAGATGCGGCCCTGGAAGGCTGGGTTGTAGCTTGTACTCCCTGTCCAGTACCCCATCCACTGCAACCCTTTCCCCGGGGGCTGGCGGATCCAGTGCCAGTAGTAACTGCTGGTGACTGAGCCCCCAGACACAGTGCAGGTGAGGGAGAGGGTCTGCGAGGGCTTCACCAGTCCTGGGCCCGACTCCTGCAGCTGCACCTGGGACAGGACACCTGGGACAGAGAGAACACAGTGAGTCCTGGCTCAGATGCAGGGTCCCCATCTCCTCACGTCTGAGCCCTGAGTCACTCACATCTGGGCGCTGACAGCAGGAGGAGGAAGAGCCACAGGGGAGTCATGTCCTCCAGGTGAGGTCCTTGTCCCCAGAAAGCATTCTCCAGGGGGAGGAGGCCTGCATTTAAGTGGATGCCAACTGTGTGTGTGTCTGGTGGCCTTGTGGGCATTTGCATATGGGAGGTGTCTGTACATACAAAGGGAAGAGGTGAGGGAGGTCTGGTTTCTGGGGCTTCTCCTGGAAGGAGGTGCTTCCTGTACCCCCAGCGAACCAGGCCCTCCTTGGGGTCCTGGTCACCGTGCCCCGGTGCCTCTCCTTCCACAGCAGGTGCTGTGCTGCAGGAGGTGGTCAGGACGTAGGATGTGGGCACAATCAGTGACTCTATGGAATAAAATCAATATAGATAAAGTAATAGATTAGATATAGATATAGGTGTGTGTAGATACAGACATAGACACAGATCGTATAAAAATATAACTTTTATTATATTTAGAGAGACAGGAAGAGAAATGGATTGAGAAACTTTCATTTTAGAGAATCATTGATTGGCTGCCTCCTGTGTGGTTCCCACTGGGGATGGAGACCACAACCCAGCCAGGTGTCCTCATCAGGAAAGAAACCAGTGACTTCTTGGGTCCTGAGTAGAAACTCAACTCCTCAGCCTCACAAGCCAGGCTGGACCCACTTTTCTTTGTCCTCACCTGAGGACATGTTCATTGATTTTTAGAGGGAAAGGAGAGAGAAATGAAGACATAGAAACATCAATAATGAGAGAGAATCATTGATCTATTGTGTCCTGCATGGTCACAATTGGGGATGGAGCCCACAACTCGGGCATGTTCCCTGTCTGGAAATGGATTCATGGAGCGAAGCTGGACCACTGAGCCACATCAACCAGGTTTCATTCCATGTTGTAATGCACTTAGTTTAGAATCCTAACTTGATGGTTTTTCATTTTCTCTTCACCACTTTAAAGCCATCATTCCTTTATCCTCTTAATTTTTGATTTTTCGTGTGATATTTGATGTTTTTATTATCCTTAAAAATGTATTGTTACTAATGTCAGAGAGTTAGGAAGAGGGAGAAGGAAATGGAAACATCAAAGATGAGAGAGAATCATTGATCAGTTGCTCCTTCATTCCTCCTATTGGGGATTGATTTTGAAACCCAGGGCCTGTTCCCTGAATGGGAATCAAACACATAACCTGGTTGTTCCTGGGTGGACACTCAGCCCCTGAGGCACACCCCCAGCTCCTTCCCCCTCTGAGTAGCATTTTCTTGACTCAGGGTTCACTCAGTGGCTCTAGGTCTGACTGTGTTCCAGAGCCTGACAGATGCCAGTTCTCAGAGTTTCGGTTTGTATTTTGGTGGTTTTGTGGAGGAACAAGAGTTTGGAGCAGCCTATGCCACCATTTTGCTTCTGCACCTTCGGCTCAGTGACTCCTTTTGAACAAACAGAGAATGAGAAGGAGAAATGCAACCACCATGAAAATCTACCCACAACAGAGAGAACAGAGGGGGCAGCGCCCATCCCAGGCCAGCAGAGGTGGGAGGAGGGGCCCGGGCTGAGCAGTGACTCTAGTGTTTGTAAGGAGAGCTTGTGTTTTTGGAAGATGAGCTTCCTGTTCCTGGAGGACCCCAGACATATGTCCAGAAGTGGTAGCTTTGAGGGGAGTTAGGTTGATGTGCAGGTAGACAGGACAGGGTCCATGGGAAACCAAGGCAGGTGGATGTGAGGCAGGAGCAGACTCCACAGTCTGAGCAGCCTAACCACAGGCACCAACCAGGCAGCAATAGCAGAATGTTTCTGGACTCAGAGCAGGAGGCCTGGGAAACGAGGGAGGGCCTGGGACAGGAAGGTGAACAAACAAAGGAACAGGGGACGTGCAGGCCCCTTGCTGGGCAGGAACAATGAGGGCCAATCAGGTGGGCACACAGGTGGACACGGAGCAGGCTGGTGGCACATATACAGCCAAGACCACAGACTTCATGGGCAGCCCATCAGGGAACCGCCTCCCCATTAGGGGGGCCTGAATTTGCTTGTAATAAGTGTCCAAGCATTTGCTTAAACCTTCTGGTCCCAGATTTTATTCTTGGACTTGGTGACCCCCAATCCCGGGGACAGAAGAAGCTGGGCTCACTGATCCTGTGATCAAGTTTGGCTCAAATAAACTCTAAAACTATTCTCCACAGGCCTAGAGGTTCTCATGTCAAGGACTTCAAAGTGGCCCATTTATCTTGTGGATTTTATGCAGATTCAACCAGCAGGGGAGCTTGCCACCATGTCACAGGGAAGAAGGCACAGTTGGGGAAGTTGCCTTTCTTTCCTTCTCCTTCTTTTATAAACTTTCCTTGACTCCAGAGAGGAGGTCAGTGGAGCCATGGAAACATCAATGATGAGAATCACTGATCAGCTGTCTCCTGCCCTCTCCACAATATCTCCCCCGGCCCCCTGGTCCCAGCTATTGTGACTGAAACCCCGGAATGTGTGCTGACCACGATTCAAACCATTACCTCCTGATTCATAGGTTGATGCTCAACCACCTTATCATGGCAGCTGTGCTAGAAAAAGGAGGGAAACTTAAATCCATGACAAGCAATAGCACACTTGTCTCATCTCCAACACCTGTGAATTCATTTCAACTCATCCCGTCCAGGTAGCAGGTTTTTATAATCCTGTTCACTTCATTCTCCACACGGGGAAAACATGTGTGAAAGTATGTTTAAAAAGATCAAAACACAACAAGTTGATCTAAGAAATGTCCAAACATGTAGAGAATGTTTTATAAGATTTTATTGGAGCCAAACGGACAAGAACTGTTGGGAAGCAAAACCTCAAATGCTCTGGAGAATAACAATTTACATCTGTGTTTGTGCATTTGAAGTTAAGCAGGGAAGGTGAGGGGTGACATGGAGGTGGGAGAGAGCACAGCGGGGTCTGGGTGACAGGACAGTGCACAGGAGGCCCTCTCCTGAGGGTGGTCATGCTGATGTCACAGGTGTGTGAACCCAGATGCACAGGAACCATGGACGCGGTGCTTCAGGCAGGGAGGAGCCTTTCAGTAAAGAAGTCATAGGCTGGGGCGTGCCCACCCCCAGGACTGCCCAGGTGGGAATGTGTGATCAGAACCTCCTGTGAGGGTCCTGTCAGTCACTGGGTTTTATCAGATTTAGGACAGAGCCCCCTTTTTGTTCACAAACACAATCCCTGAAACTAGACCTGGGACAGGGCTTCCTGTGAGCTCTGTGGCTGAGCCTGAGAGCAAAACTAATTTAAGATGGAGCAGGAAATGGTGTCTTTCCTCAACTCTCCAAATGCTCCTGGTCAGGGCCCTGTGCTGGTCCTGAGCGTCCCCTGCTGCTCATGTATGCTCCCTGCAGTCCAGCCCTGCAGCCTCCTCAGGGAGGTTTGTGTCTGGGTTCACACTGACTTCCCCTCACTGTGTCTCTTGCACAGTCATACACAGCTGTGTCCTCGGTTCTCAGGCTGCTGAGCTCCATGTAGGCTGTGCTCCTGGACTTGTCTGCGGTCATGGAGACTCGGCTTTGGAACTTCTATGCATAGTTTGTGCCTCCATTTCCAGGATAAATCCTCCCCACCCACTCATGCCCCTATCCTTGGGCCTGTCGCACCCAGTGCATGTAGTATTCGGTGAAGGTGTATCCAGAAGCCTTGCAGGAGACCTTCATGGAGGCCCCAGGCTGCCTCACCTCAGCCCCAGGCTGCACCAGCTGCACCTGGGAGTGGACACCTGTGGGAGGAGACAGGAGTGAGTGGAATCCCCCTGCACTCTCCCTGGACCCTCCTTGACCTGGACAGGAGCCCCTTACCTGTCGCCATGGCCACCAGAGGAAGGTTCTCCAGCTGCAGTCCATGGTGAGGGCTGTGCTGGGAGCACTTCTGTAGGGGAGGGTGTGGCTGTGGGTGATGCCCTCAGGGCACAGACTTACCCACCTTTAACCTCCTCAGCCTCCTCTCTTTTGCATATTCATGAGGCAGAGTATTTCATAGCTGAGGTCTTCAGCTCTCCTGAGAGAAGATGGTGACACAGGGACCCTGTTCAGGAGGTGTCTGAGGGTCACGTTCTAATTCTTTTTCCTTTAATTTGTTCCTTTATTGTTGAAGGTATTACTCATGTCTCAGTGTATTCCTCATTGACACCTTTTAGCCTGCCCCAGTGCCCCAGGCCTTCACCATCCTGTTGTCTGTGTCCCTGGATTAAGTCTATGTGCATAGGAGTTTGTTGGTTGACCTCTTCCCACCCACCCACCCACCCACCCTACCACGATTTCCCTCTGAGATCCCACATTATGCTCCATGCTTCTAGGTCTCTGGATCCATTCTCTTCATCAGTTTATTTTGTTCATTAGGTTCCGCATATGAGTGAGACTATGTGATATTTGTCTTTCTCTGACTGAATTATTTCACTTAGCATTGTGAACGAAAACAGCCACGTGCTGACCTGATGAGCTCAGGGAAGGCCTGCGTGGCAGTCTTGCAGACTCAGAGACCTGAAGTAACCACAAAGGATGGTTTGAAAATTAAATATCTTACTACCAACAGGTTATAGTGGGCAGTCATTTTCTAGGCCAATGTTTCCCAGACAAAGATCAGCTTGATCTTTACTGAGCCCATCTGCCTTCCAGCCTCTAAGATAACCTATCTGTGAGATGTCTGAGTAACCTGTAACTTCCCTTTTCTCTGGAGCCCCTGAGGTACAACCAAATGTGATGGGCTCCAGGACTGATGCCTCAAATTCCTTCGTTATCATGTTAATTGTTCCTGCACTCACCTAAGTAAGCGTCCATCATTTTACTTTTTATCCAATCTCAGGGCTTTCCCACAGGCTTGCTTTCTCCTGCCTCCTTACTCCATCACCAATGAATTTAATGTAACCCACCTATGTCCCTCCTTTGATTGCAATGTATAAATACAGAAATGTAACCCGCCATTCTTCGGAGCATTATCTCAATTCTTTGAGGTTCTGCTTCCCGGCAATTGTCGACAGTTTGGCTCAAATAAACTCACAAAAATTCCTTTACAGGTTTCAATGGTTTTTTTCCCGTTAACAGCATGATACTCTCCAGGTCCCTCTATGCTGTCCCAAAGGGTAAGAGATTCTTCTCCATTACTGCTGCATAGTATTCTCTGGCATTAATGTACCTAGGCTTTTTATCCACTCAGGCATTCGGGTTGTTTCTAGATCTTAGCTCTTGTAAATTGTCCTGCTGTGAACATAGGGGTGCATGCATTGATTTTTATTGGTGTTTGGGGTCGCTTTGGATAAATTCCAAAAAGTGAGATCACTGGGTCAAATGGCAGTTCTATCTTTAATTTTTTGAGGAAACTCCATTCTGTGTTCCATAGTGGCTGCACCAGCCTGCATTCCCAGCAGCAGAGCAGGAGGGTTCCCTTTGCTCCACACCCTCACCAGCACTTGTCATTTGTTGGTTTGTTGTTGTAGCCATTCTAACAGGTATGAGCTGATACCTGCTGTCCTTTAATTAGCATCTCTCTGAGGGTCAGTGACTGAGCATTTTTCCTATGTCTCTTGGCCATTTGTATGTCCCCCTTGGAGAAGTGTGTATTTAGGTCCTTTGCCCATTTTTAAATTGGATTGTTTGTCTTCCTTAATTTAAGTTGTATAATTTTCTCATGTATTTTAGATATTAACCCTTTATCACATGTATCGTTGTCAAATATGTTCTCCCATACTGTGGGCTCCCTTTTCATTTTGTTGATGGTTTCTTTGCTGTGCAGACACTTCCTATTCTGATGTATCCTCATTTATTTATTTTCTCCTTAGTTTCCTTTGTCCTGGGAGATGTATCTGTAAACACATGGCTATGAGAGATGTCTCAGATTTTGCTGCCTAAGGTTTCTTCCAGGACTTTTATGGTTTCCCTACTTTTATTGAGGTTCTTTTTAACTATTTTGCATTTACTCCTGTGTGTGGTGAATATTAATGGATTGTTTCATTTTCATGCTCGTTTATCTGTCCAATTTTCACAACAATATTTATTAAAAAGACTGTTTTGACTCCATTGCATGTTCTTGCCTCTTTTGTGAAATATTAATTGATCCTAATGGCTTGGGTAGATATCTGGGTTCTCTGTTCTGATCCATAGATGTATATGCCTGTTCTTGTGCCAGTGCCAGGCTGTTTTGAAACCTATGGATTGGGAGTATAATTTGATATCTGATGTTGTGATACCTCCACATTTGTTCTTCTTTCTCAAGATGGCTGTGGCTAATTTGGTTCTTTTTTGGTTCCATATGAATTTTTGAAGTATCTGTTGTTGATCTGTGAAATATGCACTTGCAATTTTAATGGGGATTACATTGAATCTGTAGAGTGGTTTGGACAATATGGACATTTTAATGATGTTAATTCTACTAATCCAAGATCACTATATAGTTTTCCACTTGTTTACATATTCCTCTATCACTTTATTCAATACCAACCACTTTACAGAGTACAAGTCTTTTACTTGCGTGGCTAAGTTTATTCTTACATATCATAATTTTTAGATGCAATGGTAAATGGGATTGTTGGTATGGTTTCCCTTTCTGAGAATTCATTATTGGTGTATAAAAATACCATCGCCTTTAGCCTGTTAATTTCATATTCTGTTAAATTACCGAACTCCTTTCTTAAATCCTGTAGCTTTTTGGTAGAGGCCTTCGGGTTTTTCTATGTACAGTATCATGTGGTGAGGAGAGTCCCCATCACTGCCCACATGTCATCTGCCAGCAGCAGTGTTACCTCCTCCTCTGGGGTCTGCAGTGAGAAAGCAGCATATTAGAGCATCAGAGCAAGAGCAAGAGCCCTCCCTGGAGGCAGCTGAGAGCATTAGAGGAAATCCCTGAGCCCAACAGGAAGGCCCTTCCCTCCCCATGACTCTGCCCCTGCACCTGGGGATGCTCTCTGTGCTGTGGGCCCTGAACGCCCCCTGGTGGTCATGAGCACTCCCTGATCCCCTACCATGCTGCCTCCTCAGGAGGTTTGTGTCTGGGCTCACTTGACTTCCCCTCACTGTGTCTCTCTTGCACAGTAATACAGGGCCGTGTCCTCGGTTCTCAGGCTGCTCATTTGCAGGTACAGCGTGCTCTTGGCGTTGTCTCTGGAGATCGTGAAGCGGCCCTTCACAGAGTCAGCGTAGTATGTGCTACCATCAGGATTAATTTGTGAGACCCACTCCAGCCCCTTCCCTGGAGCCTGGCGGACCCAGTGCATCCAGTTGCTACTAAAGGTGAATCCAGAGGCTGCACAGGAGAGTCTCAGAGACCCCCCAGGCTGCACCACGCCTCCCCCAGACTCCACCAGCTGCACCTCACACTGGACACCTGCAAACAAAGAGACGTCCTGCTCAGGAAATGCTCATACGTCCACTGTTTCTCTCACTCATGTCCACTAACATTCTCACTGTCTCTCGTTCTCCATAAATTACCTCTTACAAGAGCCACAAGGAACATCCAGCTGAGCGCATACCCCATGGTGAATGGTCTGTGTTGAGTCCTGATCAGGGAATGGGAACACCTGTGATCCCAGGGCTTGGCTCCGGTACCAGAGTTGCAGGGCTGGTTTTTATGAGCAGAGAGGGCCCTATTTGCATGTCCTCTGCTTCATAGGGAGCTCTGGGTTGAAGATCTACAGGGAAGGCAGTGCCTCCATGCAGGTGAGAGTGTCCTGTGGGAGGACTGTGGTCACGATAACATTTCAATAACAAAATACAAAATTCTAAGTAAGTTTGAAACTTGTTCAAGTGTCCACATGTGGGAGTAGTGAGCCCTGCATCTGGCCTGTGTCCTCCTCTCTGGACCCGCCTGCTACAGCAGACCTGTACAGAGACCCAGGAGAATTTGTCTAAAAAAGAAAAAGAGAAGGTTTAAAATTCCAGATGCCTTTGACAGTCACCAGTAATGACAACCATGAGAAATCAATCCTCACCACCTGAGAAAGAAGTAAAAGAGAAGGAGGTTCATGTTCAGGAGACAGGAAGTTCCCTCTGACACTTTGTCCTACAGAGTGTTCAGAGGACAAACTAAAGACACAATTGTGACAATAGAGTCCATGGACCAAGTTTTGGGGGAAAGTGCAGCATCTTTTTGGATCCCTGGAAACCAGAAGCATGAAATAGAGAGACACAGACAGAGCTCCGGGGTCCCATTCCTTCAGGGCAGTTTGGTGCTGGACGTGTAGCAGCTGCACGGCCTCCTTTGTGGTGGTCATTCTCTAGACCAGCGGTGGGCAAACTTTTTGATTCGGAGGGCGGGAACAAAAGCAACCTGGCCATGCTGGCACTCTCATCTTGGGCTGCTGGTGAAGGAGCGGAGGACAGAGCAAGAGAACCCTCGCTTTTTCGGCTCCGCGGGGGCGGGATAGAACAGCTGAATGGACTGGATCCGGCCCTCGGGCCGTAGCTTGCCCACGGCTGCTCTAGACTCTGTTGTAGATCCAGTTTCATTCATTGGGACCTAGAAGAACCTCTATCATCACCAGGTGTGTTGAGGGGAAGGTGTCAGAAATGGTTTAGGAATAATTAAGTTTAGGTGATGAAAATCTTGTTATTGGAGAGCTCATGTCTCATGTGACCCTTGTGACCGATGTCCCCACAGGGTGGGGGTCAACTGGAACCTGAACCTGACCCAGTGCCACATATGGGGAGAGCTCCCTGGGAACATGAAGGAGGTGGGATTAGCCAAGACCGAGGACACACACATCCCGGGTTCTTGTCTCATTAGGGTGTCCTCTCCGTGTTGTGTAGCCAGTTTACATTTCCTCCCCTCACTTTCCTCTGAAACAGCCACATGTTTCCTGGAGCCATGGAGACACTCTTTTGAGAGGGGGCGGGGTCACCAGCCATGTGTGTGTTGGTTTCATATCTTACATCTTTCCTGGATTCTAGTTCTATTAGCGTCTCATGCGGTTTTTAGGGTTTTCTATGTACAAGATCCTGTCATCTGCTTACAGATAAGGAGAAACATTGTAACTTTTTCTCTCTGATTTGGACATTTGAAATGTCCTTTTCTTGCCTAATTATTCTGACAAGGGCTTCTGGTTTTGACAAATAGAAGCAGTCACAGGAGAGCCCTTGTCTTGGTCCTGATGTAAGAAGAAAAGCTTTGAAAATTTCTCTGTGTGCTGTGATGTCACTTGTTGATTTTTTCAAATGTGGCTTTTAGTATATTGAGGTCCATCACTTCTATATCTACTCTGCTGAGGATTTTAATTCTGAGGTGATTCTCAATTTTAATGGCTTTCTTCTGTATCTATTTATGCTGACAGCAGTTCCAGGATGTCATAATTACAAGCTTTTCTTCAAAAGGTTGACGACGCTTGGGGGCTCAACATGGGCTGAGCCATATATGTAATCATCGGTTGCAATGGCTAAAAAGAATCTCTCCCAAACCTGAATAGGATATTCCTTTGCTGCCAGACAGCTCAAGGCATCTTAATATGCACGTTATTGCCCCCTGTTGGCCATACACGTAAACAGCTGTAGGCTATTTCCCAATCTGACAATTCTTCTGTAAACCCTACCCCATGAAACCCTAACCTTTGAAGTGTATGTCTCCAACTTGCTTTAGGACAATTGTGTCAGTAAAAAGCTCAGGGTCCAGAGGGAAGGAAAAACTAACCTATTTATAAGACTGTGTACTTTATCCTTATTGCTGGCTGGCTTGGCACTGAGCTGTGTGGGCTCAGCTGCCCTGTGGAGTCAGAAGAGCCTCAAGTTGGATCTCGGTGACCTGGGTCAGAAGATTTGATCATTCCCTGGTACTTGGCACAGGAGTATCTGAAAAGATTCTGCGATATTTGCATGTGAAGAAGTAGTTTCTGTTTACAACAGACGTTCTCACTCAGATACGTCAGAGGTAAGTGCAGCATCAGGACCCAGAGGTTCCCTGAGGGACACTGTGACATGAGGAGGAAACCACACAGGAACCAGCCCAAACCTCCAATAGCACAGGCTGGAATGGTTCTTGTGTTCATAAACACTGATTGCCCCCTGGTGGTCACAGCCTTGGCTGCAAAGAGATTTGTGTCTGGGCTCACACTGACTTCCCCTCACTGTGTCTCTGGTACAGTAATACATGGCTGTGTCCTCAGATTTCAGGCTGCTCATTTGCAGGTACAGCGTGTTCTTGGAATTGTCTCTGGAGATGGTGAAGCGGCCCTTCACAGAGTCAGCGTAGTATGTGCTACCACCACTGCTAATTTCTGAGACCCACTCCAGCCCCTTCTCTGGAGTCTGGCGGATCCAGTGCATGTCATAGCTACTGAAGGTGAATCCAGAGGCTGCACAGGAGAGTCTCAGAGACCCCCAAACTGCACCAGGCCTCCCCCAGACTCCACCAGCTGCTCCTCACTCTGGACACCTGCAAACACAGAGACACAGGGGAACTTAGAATCACATGGCAGCACAAATAGGCACAGGCACAGGGCTCAGCACTCCCCACTCCTGACAATGACCTTGAGAAATGATCAGGAGGAAAATGCAGCTTGGCACCAAGTCCATGGTGGAGCCGCTAGGTCCTGTCTCAGGTGCTTGGGTTCTGGGTGTCTCCCCAGCATGCCAGGCAAGGGCCCCCTTTTATGAGCAGGGGGAGAGCCCCATTTGAATGGAGTCTGCATATAACCTGCAGCTGTGACCTGGGATGCATGCCTGAGCTTGTCATCCTAGGGGCGACCCCAGATGGGAAAGGACTCAAGGATGCTGGCTACAAGTGGTCCTGTCCTGACCCGCCCTCCCTGCCTCCTTTTCTGAGACCGGTCACCCTGACCCCATTCCTTTGGGGGCAGCTTTTAGGATTGAGAGTCCTCCTTCCTGGAGTTTTGATGAGGACTCAGGGTGCTCCCCCTGAGGCACGTGGATGGGGCCTCCTCTAGCTCCACTTCACTCTTTGGGTCATGTTCCCTTTCTGGTGTTGGCAATAAGAATTTGCATTGAATGAAGCTTTTAATTTGAGACTGAAAATTTCTCCTTGTTATTTTCCCCAATCAGATCATCCACAAAACTCTAACATATGCATGTGAGGAGGCAGGGGAGGCTGGGATGGACGCTGTGGCCGTAGCCTCTGTCTCTAACCTGTTGCCACTCTCACAAGCACACATCTGCCTCCCAAATGCACACATTTCCCTCAACTTCCCTGCTGTTCCTGTGCAAAAGCCCTGTTTCCCAGCCTCTCACAGTGGAGAGTTTCCATCATTTACACATGGAGCCTGGCTGGTGGTGGGGGCTGGCTGGTGGAGATCAATGGGTAAGGGGACATATGTGATACTTTCAACAATAAAATATTAATAAATGTGGAAAAATGTTTATTTTTATTTTTTAATTTATTTTTATTAAATTATTATCTGTGTACATATATTACCATTGCCCCCCCAAAAAACATGCCCTCACTCCCTAGAGTTTTAAATAAACAATTTTTAAATGGACTCCTAGCCCTGGCAGTTTGTGTCAGTGGATAGAGTGCTGTCCTTTGAAACAAAAGTTCTCAGGTTCCATTCTGGTCAAGGGCATGTACCTGGGTTGCAGGCCCCTCCCTGGCACTTGACTGGTTAGAGCATGTGCAGGAAGCACCCAGTTGATGTGTTCCTCACACATCTATGTTTCTTTCTTCCCCTCACTCTCCCCTCTCTCTCTGAAAAGCAATGGAAAACATCTTTGGGTGAAGATGAAAAAAGATAAAAAAGGAATATGTTGGCTCTTGGAACAAAATCTTGGGTAGAGAGTTGAGGTACCTTGTCCGCCCTGGGGCAGGTGAGCCCCTCTCTTCTCGGAGGTGAGGGGCCACCTGTGTCCATCCTCCCCCAGGTGAGGACAGAGGACACAGGGATCTGGGACTGTGGTCCCTTGTTCCTCTGGGAAGGCGGCCACCACCACGTGGAAAGTGCGATCCCGCTGGGGAGGGGAGGCATGGGCAGGTCAAATACCACAAAGCCTTCCTTCTCTTCCTTTTCACTTTTTATTCTTATTTTAAAATATAATTTTATTGATGTCAGAGAGGAAAGGAGGAAGAGAGAAAGATGGAAACATCAGTGATGAGAGAGAATCATTGATCGGCTGCCCCCTGCACGCCTCCTATTTGGATTGATCCTGCAATCAAGGGCTGGTCCTTTGAATGAGAATCAAACACATAACCTGGTGTTTCCTGGGCCATTGCTCAGCCCCAGAGCCACCCCTACCCCCGGCTCCTTCCCTCTCTGAGTAGCATGCACTTGATCAGGGTTTGCTCAGTTGCTGCGGGTCTGACTCTGTTCCAGAACCTGACAGATGCCAATTTTGAGAGTTTCATTATTTTGGTGTTGTTTTTGTTTTTTTAATGCTTTTGTGAAGGAACAAAAACAAGAGTTTGGTGCTGCCTATGCCACCATTTTGCTTCTGCCCCTTCTGCTCAGTGACTCCTTTTGAACAAATAGAGAATGAGAAGGAGAAGAGCATCCACCATGGAAATCTACCCACAACAGAGAGAACAGAGGGGGCAGTGCCCATCCCAGGCCAGCAGAGGCAGGAGGAGGGGCCCGGGCTGAGCAGTGACTCTGGTGTTTGTAAGGAGAGCCTGTGTGTTAGGAAGATGAGCTTCCTGTTCCTGGAGGACCCCAGACACACGTCCAGAAGGGGTGGCTTTGACAGGAGTTAGCTTGATGTGCAGGCAGACAGGGCAGGGTCCATGGGAAACCAAGGCAGGTGGATGGGAGGCAGGGGCAGACTGGGCAGTCTGAGCAGCATAAGCACTGGCACCAACCAGGCAGCAATAGCAGAATGTTCATGGACTCAGAGCGGGAGGCCTGGGAAAGAGGGAGGGCCTGGGACAGGAAGGGGAAGGCACACAAGGGAACAGGGGACGTGCAGGCCCCTTGCTGGGCAGGAACAATGAGGGCCAATCAGGTGGGCACACAGGTGGACACGGAGAAGGCTGGTGGCCCATATACACCTGAGACCACAGGCTTCTGGGGCAGTCCATCATGTGGCCCTCCCCATATGGGGAGCCTGAATCTGCTTGTAATAAGTGTCCACCATTTTGCTTAAAACTTCTGGTCCCCAATTTTATTCTTGGACTTGGTGACCCCCGATCCCAGGGACAGAAGAAGGTGGGCTTGCTGCTCCTGTGATCAAGTTTGGCTCAAATAAACTCTTAAAGATATTTTCCACAGGCTTAGAGGTTCTCATGTCAAGGACTTCAAAGTGGCCTGTTTATGTTGTGGATTTTATGCAGATTCAACCAGCACGGGAGCCTGCCAGAGTCTCACAGGAGAGAAGGCACAGCTGGAGAAGCCGCCTTTCTTTCCTTCTCCTTCTTTATACATTTTCCTTGACTCCAGAGAAGAGGCCAGTGGAGCCATGGAAACATCAATGATGAGAGTCATTGATTGGCTGCCTCCTACCCCCTCCCCTATCATCACTCCCCGAGGGATTGAGACTGAAACCCAGGTTTGTGTGCTGACCAAGTATTTGAACAATGACATCCTGGTTCATAGGTTGATTCTCAACCACCTTATCATACGTTCATGACAACGAACAGCAAACTGGTCTCATCTCCAACACCTGTGAACTCATTTGAACACATTCCTTGCAGGTAGCATGTTTTTATAATAGTGTGCACTTCCCTATCCACACGGGAAGAAACATGTGTGAACACATGTTGTAAATGAAAAAAGACAACATGTTGATGTACGAAATGTCAAAACACGTATAGAATGTTTTATAAGGTTTTATTGGAGCCAAACGGATGAGAACTGTTGAGAAGCAAAAACTCAAATACTCAGGAGAATAACACTTTGCAGCTGCATTTGTCTATTTGAAGTTAAAGACAGAAGGTGAGGGGAGACATGGAGGTGGGAGAGAGCATGGCGGGGACTGGGTAGCAGGACAGTGAACAGGAGGCGCTCTCCTGAGGGTGGTCATGCTGACATCACAGGTGTGTGAACCCAGATGCACAGGAACCATGGACGTGGTGCTTCAGGAAAGAGGAGCCTTTTAGTAAAGAAGTAATAGGCCTGGAGCGTGCCCACCCCCAGGAGTGCCCAGGTGGGAATGTGTGATCAGAGCTTCCTGTGAGGGTCCTGTCAGTCACAGGGTTTTGTCAGATTTAGGACAAAGCCCCCTTTTTGTTCACAAACACAATCCCTGAAACTAGACCTGGGACAGGGCTTCCTGTGAGCTCTGTGGCTGAGCCTCTGAGCAAAACTAATTTAAGATGGAGCAGGAAATGGTGTCTTTCTTTAACTCTCCACCTGCTCCTGGTCATGGTCCTTTCCTGGTCCTGAGCGCCCCCTGGTGGTCAGAGGTGCTCCCTCCAGCCCAGCCCTGATGCCTCCTCAGGGAGGTTTGTGTCTGGGCTCACATTGATTTCCCCTCACTGTGTATCTTGCACAGTAATACACGGCTGCGTCCTTGGTGGTCACGGAACTCAGCTGCAGGGAGAACTGGTTCTTGGACGTGTCTCTGGAGATGGTGGTTCGGCTCTTGAGGGAGGGGCTGTAGTAAGTGCTTCCCTCATAACAGATCATGGCAATCCACTCCAGCCCCTTCCCCGGGGGCTGGTGGATCCAGCTCCAGCAGTAACCACTGGTTGTGATGGAGAATCCAGAGACAATGCAGGTGAGGGAGAGGGTCTGCGAGGGCTTCACCAGTTCTGGGCCCGACTCCTGCAGCTGCACCTGGGACAGGACACCTGGGACAGAGAGAACACAGTGAGTCCTGGCTCAGATGCAGGGTCCCCATCTCCTCACGTCTGAGCCCTGAGTCACTCACATCTGGGCACTGACAACAGGACAAGGAAGATCCACAGGGGAGTCATGTCCTCCAGGTGAGGTCCTTGTCCCCAGAAAGCATTCTCCAGGGGGAGGAGGCCTGCATTTAAGTTGACGCCAACTGTGTGTGTGTCTGGTGGCCGTGTGGGCATTTGCATAGGGGAGGTGTCTGTACATACAAAGGGAGGAGGTGAGGGAGGTCCTGGTTTCTGGGGCTTCTCCTGGAAGGAGGTGCTGACTGTGCCCTCAGAGAACCAGGCCCTTCTTGGGGTCCTGGTCACCGTGCCCAGGGGCCTCTCCTTCCACACCAGGGGCTGTGCTGCAGGAGGTGGTCAGGAAGTAGGATGTGGGCACAATCAGTATAAGATCAACATGCCTCTGCTCCCATGGATATAGATAGATATCTATAAGAGATAGATATTGATTTATATATGTATAGCTTAACTATAAATGTATTTTAGATATAGATACAATATAGATATAGACATTCTTTTCTTTATCCTTATTTTTGATTTTAGATATATAGAAAGAAAAGAGAGATATAATATTCAGATAGAAAGAGAAATGAGAAAGAGAGAGAGAGAAACATTGATGTGAAATAGAAATATTGAAGAGAGAGAATGGTAAGAAAGAGAGACATGATAGTTGAGAGCATTTTTATCATTGCCTCCCAAATCTGCCAAGACTGGGAACCGATAACCCTGGCATATATTTGTTTTAATATATAAATTTTATTGATTTCAGAGAAGGAAGGAGAGTGAGAGACAGATAGAAACATCAAAGATGAAAAGAAACATTGGTCATCTGCCTCCTGCATGGTCACAACTGGGAATCAAGCCCACAACTCAGGCATTTGCCCTAACTAGGAATGGAATCACAGGTTGAAGCATAACTACTGTGCCACACCAGCATGGCTTCATTCAGATTTGAAATATATGTTCAGTTAGTTTAGAATTCAACCTTGATGGCCACTCAATTTTCCTTCAGCACTTCACGTCCTCTCTTGTTGCAGGAGGTTCATGTTCAGGAGACTGGAAGTCCCATCTGATACTGTTTCTCTTACAAAGTGATCAGAGGACAAATTAAGACCAGTCTGTGAGCCTAGAGCCAGTGGACTGAGTGATCAGGAGAGAGGAGCATCTGTTTGGGACCCTGGGAACCAGAAGCATGAACTAGAGAGACACAGACAGAGCTCCCGGGTCCTATTCCGTTGGACAGTTTGGTGCTGGATGTGTAGCAGCTACATAGCCTCCTTTGTGGTGTTCATACTCTAGACCAGGGGTGGGCAAACTTTTTGACTCAAGGGACACAATGGGTTCTTAAACTGGACTGGAGGGCCGGAACAAAAGCAACCGGACCATGCTCACACTCTCATCTTGGGCTGCTGGTGAAGGAGCTGGGGAGAGCAAGAGAACCCTCCGCTCTTTCTGCTCCGCAGGTCGGATAGCATAGCCAAATGGGCCGGATTCGGCCCACAGGCCGTAGTTTGCCCATGGCTGCTCTAGACTCTGTTGTAGACCCAGTTCCATGCCTTGGGACATAGAAGAACCTCCGTCATGACCAGGTGTGTAGAGGGGAAGATGTCATTAATGGTTTAGGAATAATTAAGTTTAGGTGATGAAAATCTTGTTATTGGGGAGCTCATGTCTGCATGTGGCCCTTGTGACCACTGTCCCCACAGGATGGGGGTCAACTGGAACCCACACCTAACCCAGTGCCACATTGGGGGGAAGCTCCCTGGGAACATGGTGAAGGATTAACCAAGACCTAGGACACTCACGTCCCGCGTTCGTGTCTCATTAGGGTGTCCTCTCCCTGTTGTGTAGCCAGTTCATGATTCCTCCCCTCCCTTTCCTCTGAAACAGCCACGTGTTTCCTGGAGTCATGGAGACACCCTGTTGAGAGGGAGCAGGGGCACCAGCCATTTGTGTATTGGTTTTGTATCGTACATCTTTCCTGGATTCTAGTTCTATTAGCATCTCATACAGTTTTTAGGGTTTTCTATGTACAACATCCTGTCATCTGCTTACAGATAACGAGAAACATTGTAACTCCTTTCTCTCTGATTTGGACATTTGAAATGTCCTTTTCTGGCCTAATTGTTCTGACCAGGACTTCTTGTTTGATATATAGAAGTAGTCACAGGGGAGCCCTTGTCTTAGTCCTGATGTAAGAAGAAAAGCTTTGAAATTTTCTCTGTGTTGTGCAATGTCACTTGTTGGCTTTTCACATGTGGCCTTTAGTACACTGAGGTGCATCTCTTCTACCCTTAGTCTGCTAAGGATTTTAATTCTGAAGCAATTCTCAATTTTAAAGGCTTTATTCTTCATCTCTTTATACAACTGTGTACTTTATCCTTCATTCTGTGGATGAGATGTAGCACAGTTACTGGCTTACATATGTTTAGCCATCCTTGCATGCTAGGACGGTATCCCACTGTATGGTGTAAATGACCCTTTCAGTGTGCAGTTTAGTTTCCTAATGTATTTTAGAGTGTTTTCACATGTAATTTCATCAGGGATATTGACCTGTCATTTTTGTATGTTTTTACTTGGCTTTTATATGAATGTAATGGTCATCTCAATAAATCTGTTTGGAAGTGTTGTCTCTTTCCTTAATTCTTGGAAGCTTTCAAGAAGAATTGACAGACAGTTATTTATTCTTATTTGAAATTCTGATAGAATTCACCCTTGAGTTCATTTGGTCTTTGGCTTTTATTTGGTGGAAGGTTTCCACTATTACTTTAATTATATTTTTACATTTTGTAGCAATCTAGCAAAGTTTGGATTTAATTCCTCATGTGAGCTCCTACTTAGTGGACTGAGAAATACAACTGTTGATCCTCACAGGTTGTGGTCAGTGTTGAAAGGATAGTTGCTTGCACAGCACATATTTATTTTACAAGGCATCCGAGAGAATTAAATATAATTACGTTTTCTAATATAGAATTTGTAATGTACAATGTGTAATGGCATGAACAGTATTACATCACTGTTCATGTGTGAATGCATGCCTTTTCCAGAAAAGTGTGTGTGAGACTGTGTGTGAGGCTGTGTGTGTGTGTGTGTGTGTGTTTGTGTGACTTTGTGTGAGAGTGTGTGTGATTCTGTGTATGTGACTCTGTGTGTGTGTGTGTGTGTGACTATGTGTTTGCTGGACAAGTAGTAAGAGGACGGTATGGACACAGGGGTCCCATGGATGCTCCTTGGCTTCCAACATGATCCGATGCACATCTCACCACAGTGAAGCTAGGAAACCTTGGCTCCAGAAGGAAGGTGGAGGAAGAGTTCGATGATGCACATCCCAACCCTCTGGGTCATCTGTCCCCGCCATGGGGTCAGCACTGCTTCCTGATGGACAGCAGGGCCCTCGTGTGGGTGGATATGGGGCTCCCTGTGTTTGGTTCACTTGGTGACAGCTCTTCTGGGGTCGATGTGGACCCAGAGAGGATGGGTGAGGTCCACAGCCCTGAGTGTGCTCAGGCCTTTCAGCAGAGGGAGGGCCTGTGATCTCGCTGGAACCAGAAGGGGGAGAGCACAGGGAGAGTCAGAAGCTGGAGGAACTGGGTCCCTGAGGGAGGGAGGGATGCAGAGGTCTGGACACAGGCCAATCCCAGAGACCCAACAGGGGAGCTCACACTGATCGTTAAAACACTGAAAAGGGTGAAAAAAGCAACTTTTAGAATTTGTGAAGGAGACTTAGTGAAGAAGAGTCCCCGTCACTGCCGCCATGTCACCTGCAAACACAATGCCCTTTTTCACTGTTGTCTGCAGTGAGAACATGAGAAGGAAGTGGCCTCCCTGGAGGCAGCTGAGAGCTTGAGAGGAAATCCCTGAGCCCAACAGAAAGGCCCTTCCCTCTCCCCTTCCTATGCCCCTGCTCCTGGGGCTGCTCTCTGTGCTGTGGGCCCTGAGCGCCCCCTGGTGTCCTGGACGCTCCCTGCAGCCCAGCCCTGATCCCTCCTCAGGGAGGTTTATGTCTTGGCTCACACTGACTTCCCCTCACTGTGTCTCTTGCACAGTAATACACGGCCGTGTCCTCTGTTTTCAGACTGTTCAGTGTTAACTGAACTTGACTCTTGGATGTGTCCCTAGAGATGCTGAGGCGGGATTTCAGTGTTGGGTTATAGGCTGTACCTCCACCAGACCATATAGCCCCTACCCACTCCAGCCCCTTTCCTGGAGCTTGGCGGGCCCAATGTACACCATAGCTGGTCAGAGAGAATCCAGAGACAGTGCAGGTGAGGGAGAGGGTCTGTGAGGGCTTCACCAGTCCTGGGCCCGACTCCTGCAGCTGCACCTGGGACAGGCCACCTGGGAACAAGGAGCATCAGCCCTGTCAGTCACCTGGAGTCACAGCCATCCCATGACCCCTGCATCACCCCTGAGACCCTCACCTTGGGGGGCTGCAAGCAGGCACAGGAGAAGACCCAGCATTCTCATCTTCTTCTAGACACAGCTCTGCCTTACCAGAGTCCTCAGCCCTGAGTGAGGAGAGAGCTGGGAGCCTGCACAGCCCTGGGGGAAGATGTACCCTGGAGCTTGAAGGGAAATTTGCATGTGGGGGAGCCTTTCCTATAAGTGTGGGGCCTGAGGTCAGGCTGCCCTGGTCTTTTGGGAGTCTCTGTTACACTCCCCATGTAAGTCAGGGACAAGGGATCACAAGGGCCATGAGTACATTGCAATTAGGTCAATGAATGGCCTGAATGGCCTACATTCTCTGAGAATAAGAAGAAATTGTGGACTTTCCACTTCTCATGAATCATTTAACCATGTGTCAAAGGCATTTGTTCTGACCATTTCTGAATCTCAAAGTCTTATTATGTCCACATTTCCAGACTTTTAAAATCTAATTTTTTTTGAAATAATTTGTATCATTGTACAAACGATAAAAATAAAGCACACCTATTCTCAGTATCTTAATTTATGATGTTATTTTGATCTGAGAAACTACTCCCAACCACAGAAAGGTGAGACACCTGTGATTCTTGAAGTTGGAAAATTTGTGATTGTGATTGCAGCTTCCTATGCAAACTATTTGATATGCAAGCTCATGGCCCTTTGCAGGCTCCCTTCTAATAGTTTCTTCAGAAATAGTCATGGCTTTAGGTGGAGAGAAGACATGAAACAAAAGCAGTGATCGTGGATGTGCATAGTCAGAATCATTCACATGTGGAAATGATGATGGATGGAGATGGAACTGTGTTCTCAGTCTAGTGTCATCAGTGATGTTGGGGTTCAGCTGGTGGTGAGAGAAGAGACTTCCTACCATAGAATGTCTCATCGGAAAGGGAACTACAATCCAGAGAGGAATCCCTCCCTCCCATGTCCCCCGTCTCCTTCCGCTGGGAGGTCACTGTGGTCAGTGGGTACTGGGTTCTCCCAAAAGTATATATAGTCCTTAAAGTATTATGTGTACATTCTGCCATCAGACATGTTATTTGCAAATACATTCTTCACATATGTTGTAATTTGTGCTCTGAAATCTTTGATGGGACAAAAGTCTTTGATTTAAACAAGGTTAATTAAGCAACATTGTTTGTAATGGATCTTATATAGGGAGACTTTACAAAGAACTCCCCAGAAAACGGTGGGCCTCCACTGTCCATGTGGATGGGCTACAGCAGCCACAGGGACTGGAGCAGGTTCTGGTTCCAGAGGGGAGCACTGCTGGGAAACTACCCATCAATGTGGACGTGACTGTGGACCTGGGGGAGGGGAGGAAGCTGGACTTGATTTGATCACATGACAGAAACATGCCTAATTCTCATGGACAGAGAGCTACTGGACATGTGGGTTTACAGCCTCCTCCAGTGAAGGCCCAGAAGGAAGTACAGGGCATCACAGACACAGCTCGCATCATTGTAGGAAACACCTGAATAATGATGAGCAGGAGTTCATTAAAGTAGAAACATTAAAGGTCATGCAGGCAGGGATCCGGAGAAATAGGGAACCTGTCACTGCACACTGGTGGGAAGGGGCCCCTGTTTCCTACAGGCACATTCTCACAGGATCTCTGTTCTAGAAGGTGACTCCTTCCCAGGTGCAAGATGTTCCCACTTGTGCACCTTTGGGGTCGTTACTGATCTGTTCTCAGCATGGCTTCCTGAAGCTGCACAATTCATTTGTGTCCCTTCTCTGAACTCTCTCAACACTGACAGGGAAGGGTGGACACCCCTCACCGCAGGAGCCATGGAGATGTATGTCTGTAAGAGGAGCCTTCATTTCATTGGACCAGGACCCCTGAGTCAGTCTATCCTTGTCATCGAAACCATCATCATCTTTATCAACACCATCACCATCACCATAATCATCATCACCCTCATCATCATCAACACCACTGGCTCACTTATCATTTTTCTTGCACTCATTTCTGCAGACACACTTGTTGTCAACAACATATTTGGTCATATATTAAAAATGTTAAGGAAAATACATGCCCAAACAAAATATTACTTTAGATTTGAACGCTGACAATACATGGCTCATTCCTATCCTCCGCTCCATGTGCCCCACATGGGAATCTGACCAGAAACATTGGTCTCCTCTCCATTTGTCACTAAGAGGTAGGAACCACATGATCCCCTGGAAGCAGAATTCCTCCCCTGCCCCACCACCTCACCAAAATAAAAGCTCTGAGCCAGTCTCCTTTCCTGGCTCATCAGAGCAGGTGTGATTTCCTGGAGGGCCTTTCCTGTGCTTTCCAGAGTTTTAGTTAAGCATGGAATTAGCATTTCATGTGCCTCTGTGTGTGTTTGTCATCACCCTGGACATCTGTACCAAGCTGAGGGAGGTCCCTAAGCCTCTGCCTGGTGTCACCTACTCTTGTTGCTATGAGCATCATGACAGGCCAATGACCTTCACCCCAAGGTCTTTCTTCTCTAGCTTTGGGGTCACATTACTCTGGTGCCCACTGTTTAACACACTCATGTCCTGCTGGCTGGCTGAAACCTTGAGTTCTGTGGGGCTGAGTTGCACTGTTGAATACACAGAGCCTATGGTTGGATTTAGGTGATGTGGGTCAGAAGATTAGATGATTATTATTTGGACACAAGACTTTCTAAAAGAATGTTTCTGTGGTTTGGCCACATGAGAAAGTTGTCTCTCTTCACAACAGACTTTCTCACTCAGAGACTCAGACGTCAGCTCAGAGTCAGGACCCAGAGATTCCCTGAGGGAAGCTGTGACATGAGGAGGAAACCACACAGGAACCAGCCTGAACCTCCAACTGCACCTGCTGGGATAGTCCATATGTTCAGGGACACGGAGCGATCCCCGGTGGTCAGAGATCTTCCTGCAGGGAGGTTTGTGTCTGGGCTTACACTGACTTCCCCTCACTGTGTCTTTTACACAGTAATATGTGGCCGAATCCTCGGTTCCCAAGCTGCTCATTTGCAGGTACAGCATGTTCTTGGCGTTGTCTCTGGAGATGGTGAAGCGGCCCTTCACAGAGTCAGTGTAGTATGTGCTAACACCACTACTAATAGCAGAAACCCACTCCAGGCTCTTCCCTGGAGCCTGGCGGACCCAGTCCATAGCAATGCTATTAAAGGTGAATCCAGAGGCTGCACAGCAGAGTCTCAGAGACCACCTCCCACCCAGGCTGCACTGCCCCTCCCCCAGACTCGACCAGCTGCTCCTCATACTGGACACCTGCAAACACAGAGACACAGGGGGACTTAGAATCACATTGAAGCACAAACAGCCACATGCACAGGGCTCAGCGCTCCCCACTCCTGAGAATGACCTTGAGAAATGATCAGGAGGAAAACACAGCTTGGCACCAAGTCCATGGTGAAGCTGCTGGGTCCTGTCTCAGGCGCTTGGGTTCTGGGTTTCTCCCAACATATCGGTCAAGGGCCCCTTTTATGAACAAGAGGAGAGCCCCATTTGCATGGAGTCTGCACATAAGGAGCAGCTGTGACCCTGGGCTGCATGCCTGACCTTGTCATCCCCAGATGGGAAAGGACTCAAGGATGCTGGCCACAAGGGGTCCTGTCAGAACCTGCCCTCCCTCCTTTCTGAGACCCATCACCCTGACACCATTCCTTTGAGGGCAGCTTCCAGGATTGAGAGTCCTCCTTCCTCGGGGTTTTGATGAGGACTCAGGGGTGCTCCCCCAGAGGCCCGGGGATGGGGCCTCTTCTCGCTCCCCTTCACCCGCCATGGGCCACGTTGCCTTTCTGGGGTTTGAGAATAAGAATTTGCATTGAATTAAGCTTTTATTTTGATGCTAAAAGATTCTTCTTGCTATTTTCCTCAATCATATCCTCCATAAAAATCTAACATATGCATATGCAGGAGAGGATGGGCTGGTTGCTGTGGCCACAGCCTCCTTTATAACCTGCTGCCACTCTCACAAGGACGCAGCTGCCTCCCAAAACCACAAATTTCCCTCAAGTTCCCTGCTGTTTCTGTGCAAAAGCCCTGTTTCCACCTCTCACAGTGGAGTTTCCATCATGTACACAGGGAGCCCTAATGAATGGTGGTGGCTGGCTGGCTGGCAGGGGGCAAAGAGGGACATATGTGATACTTTCAACAATAAATTATTATCCTAATAATAAAAGTCTAGCGTAGTAACTTGTAAAGACCGATCATGACCAAAGGCTGACCAGCTGAAGTCAGTGCTGGGTTGCCATGGCGACCTTCAGAGCTGCTGCCACATGCTCTGGGCTGGACTGGTGAGCTCCCTCCAGCCCATAGAGACTAGTGAGCTACAGCTGGTGGAAAGCAGTGAGCCCAGGCCCAGTGGCCCTGCGATCTTGGGGCATTCATGGGTTGAACACGCCAGGATCAGCTGCCCCTCATCCCCAGGCTTGGAAGCTGCTCAGCTGACCAACTCGCACTGCACTAGGGACCTGTTTGGCATGTGGCTTGGGGTCTTGGGACTCTAGCTTGCAGCCACAGGAAGTCTCCCTCTCTCCAGAATTAGGAGCACTAGCCCAGGTCTACCCAGGGGCCTGGTCTGACTGGGGGGGAAGGTGGATTCCTGCAGGCTGGGGTTTGATCACCACACATTAGCAGTAGGAGACCAGTACCTCTGTTATTGCTGTGTGTCTGGGTTTTAATTGGACAAATGCCTGGCAAATCTTTTAGGAGGAGAATTCTGTCTGGGTTTCCTCAAATTCCCTCAGCGCCTAATAAACCCTCTGTAAAGGCACAGAACAAGTGAGGTGCTTAAATAAAAATCAGAGGTCTCCAGCAATGGCGGGCCTCTCTCATCACAGCCATTTGGACTGGATGGCATTGGAGTATTTATCTGGACACCATGACAGAGAAACACAAGCTGAAGTCATGATCTCTGCCCTTAAAATATTTACAATTTTATTAGAGCGAGTGGATGATAAAAGCACAGTAATAACATCAGAATGTAAGGCAACAATACAGAGAGGAACAGAGGCAATTGCTAGGATGATTTTCCAACAATCAGTACAAAGAGTATGTGTGTGAATTAAATTAAAAACATATGTGTGGAGGTAGCTGCTTCATGAGTATGGCCTCCCTTCCTATTTTAAAGGAGGCTGAGTTCCCTGCGAACTGTGTAGTATGCTGTGATACCTGAGGCACAGGACCAGGGAGGCCCTAAGTGTATTGTGCTTTGATATTTGAGTCATTCTTTATTGTTCAATCTGATCTATTTCTGTACACCTCAGCTTGGTAATAGTTAAGTTACTAGAGTAATACCTCTTACTATAAAATATTACTAGAAGATCAAATGATCAGGTGACATTTATTGTTATTGTGTATAAATAAACACCATCTCTGGCATGCTAAAGTGATAGGTATTATAGAAATACTCAGATAGGGAGATCTACAGGCTTGATTACAAGTGAGGCTTACTATCACAACCCAAATTTATTGTTTAAAAAAATAAAAGGCAGGGAGCCAACTAGAAACTGAATCAAATATAAGTGCTTGAAGGGCAAATGTATAATGGATAAGCTTTGCTATTACAAGAGCAAGAAGAAAAAAATTCAAATGCAAGAATGAAAATCACATTGCATCCACTTTAAGTAGTTCTTAAATAAAAAAGAATGATATACTATGAAAATACTTAATACATATTGTAAAGACATTTGTTCAAAGAGGATTTCCTAGAATAGGTGATATTTTAGTTAATTTTCAAAAATGGGAACAGGTTAGCTAGATAAGAAAAAGTTATAGTGTCATGAATTGCAGAGGGTGCAGGTGGGGCTGAGGGACACCCCCTTCATAGATAAATTTCGTGCACCTGCATCTAGTTAAATACAAATACTTAAAATGAAAAAGGGGGCCCTAGTCCTAGAGGGTTTGCTCAGTGGATAGAGCATACCACTGGGGACCAAAGGGTCTCAGGTTCAGTTCTGGTCAAGGGCACATACATGGGTTGCAGGCCCCTCCCTAGCCCTTGCCCTGGTTTGGGAACCTGCATGAGGCAACCAGGTGATGTTTTTCTGAAACATCAATGTTTATCTCTTCCCCTCCCTCCCTTTCTCTCTCTGAAGAGTAATGGGAAAAAAATCCATGGCAGAGGATGAAAAAAGGAATCTATTGTCTCTTGGAACAAAGCCGTGGGTAGAGAGTTGAAGTACCACTTCATCCTTGGGGGCAGGTGAGCACCTCTCTTTTCAGAGGAGAGCTGCCACCTGTGTCCATCCTCCCACAGCCCCAGGTGAGGACAGATAGACACAGGGATCTGGGACTGTGGTCCCTTGTTCCTCTGGGAAGGAGGCCACCACCACTTGGAAAGTGAGATCAGAGAGAGGATGGGAGGCATGGGCAGGTCAAACACCACAAAATCCTCCTTCTCTTCCTTTTCACTTTTTATTCTTATTTAAAACTATATTTTTTATTGATTTCAGAGAGGAAAGGAGGGGCAGAGAGAATTGGAAACATCAGTCATGAAAGAAAATCGTCAATCCATTGCATCCTGCATGTCCCCCACTGGGGGTCCAGGCAGCGGCCATGACAAGTGCTCTGACCAGGAATCCATCCCAGTCCTGAATGATGGCTGTTCTCTATTTTAGTTGTGCATTTCACGTGGTTATGAGAGGCAGCGAGAACATGCATTTACCTCTGCACCCAAATTGGTTCTCACCCCTTTCCAATTTTTTAAAGTGGAGGCTTAGATTCTTGATTTAAAGGTCTTTATTCTTGTTTAACATAAACATTTAATGCTATCAATTTCCCTCCAAGCACCGCTCTAGCTGCATCGCTCAAAATTGATATTTTGGAATTTCATTTTCATCCAATTTGGAAATAGATTTTCTGTTAGTTTAGAATTCTACGTTGGTGACTTCTCAATGTTCCTTCAGCTCTTTTAGTCAATGTTCCATTGTCTTCTGGTTTTGGTAGCTTTTTTATGTGACCTTTGATGTTTATATTAATCTTGTTCCTTGACTCGTGTTTTGTTTTGTTTTTGTTTTTTTTCTGCCATCTGTGTGGTTCTGCCCCCTCCCCCCTCTTCGGGTCACCTCCCTCTGTGGGAAACAGTATGAGGTGCAATCTCTTGGCATGCCTGGTCCTCCCTCTGTGGGGTGATTGATGGCAGAGCCCCCCTGCCCCATCAATCATCCCACAGAGGATGGCCTGGGCTTCCCTCTTCAGGACAATTATTGGGCAATGGTGGAGACCCCCAACCAATCACATTGCACCCCAATTCCTTAGCTTGGTACCAGTGTGTGCCATAGCGTGGTCGTCTGTATGGTCATTCTGCTGTTTGTTCGTTCGGTCTATTTGCATATTTCACTTTTATTATTATAGAGATTTCACTGCTTTATTGTCTCTTACATTCCTGAAAGCTATTTCATGGAAAATTTACTCTGTGTTCCCTTTTGGAGAGTTTCCTTAGACTTCTTGAAGTTCACCTATGTTTAATCTGCAGTGTTAGTCTAACTCCATGTGTTATTCACTGCAGATGTTGTTATGTTCTTAACCTCTAGAAATTGAAAATACAGACCAGTTCCATCCAGTCCTGTCTGTTTGATTAAAGCCATTGTGAGTTCAACTCAATTGGTAGGGAGGACTGAGAGCTGTGCTTGGAGGTCCTGAGGGATGATCCTGGTCCTGGTGGCACAGGGGGCCTGTGAGAGGGAAAGGTGGGGGCAGGTGGGCCTGTGAGAGGGAAAGGTGGGGATAGGTGGACCTGTGAGAGGGAAAGGTGGAGGCAGAGGCCTGAGGTCAGCACACAGGGGCCTTGGCTGAACTGGGGTCTCACTTGGTGGGGACATTTCCCAAACCCAGGAAGAGGAGAGGCCTGAGGATGGTCTCCTTGCAGAGAAAGAGAAACAGAAAATACAAAAACTTGGTTAAGGAGAGTCCCTGTCACTACCGCCATGTCACCTGCAAACACAATGCCCTTCTTCACTGTTGTCTGCAGTGAGAACATGAGAAGGAAGAGCCCTCCCTGGAGGCAGCTGAGAGCTTGAGAGGAAATCCCTGAGCCCAGCAGGAAGGCCCTTCCCTCCCCATCCCCCTGCCCCTGGTCCTGGGGTGCTCACTGTGCTGTGGGCCCTGAGCACCCTCTGGTGTCCTGGACACTCCCTGCAGCCCAGACCTGCTGCCTCCTCAGGGAGGTTTGTGTCTGGGCTCACACTGACATCCCCTCACTGTGTGTCTTGCACATTAATACACAGCTATGTCCTCCGTGGTCACGGAGCTCAGCTGCAGGGAGAACTGGTTCTTGGTTGTGTCTATGGAGATGGAGGTTCGGCTCTGGAGGGAGGGGCTGTAGTAAGTGCTGCCATCCTTATGTTTAGACCCTATCCATTCCAGTCCTTTCCCTGGGGGCTGGCGAATCCAGCCCCAGTAGTAACCACTGGAGATGGAGTAACCAGAGACAGTGCAGGTGAGGGAGAGGGTCTGCGAGGGCTTCACCAGTCCTGGGCCCGACTCCTGCAGCTGCACCTGGGACAGGACACCTGGGACAGAGAGAACACAGTGAGTCCTGGGCTCAGATGCAGGGTCCCATCTCCTCACGTCTGAGCCCTGAGTCACTCACATCTGAGTGCTGACAGCAGGAGGAGGAAAAGCCACAGAGGAGTCATGTCTTGCAGGTGAGGTCCTCGTCCTGCAGAAAGCATTCTCCAGGGGGAGGAGGCCTGCATTTAAGTGGACGCCAACTGGGTGTGTGTCTGGTAGCCATGTGGGCATTTGCATAGGGGAGGTGTCTGCACATACAAAGGGAAGAGGTAAGGGAGCTCTCTGTCTCTGGGGCTTCTCCTGGAAGGAGGTGCTGACTGTGCCCTCAGAGAACCAGGCCCTCCTTGGGGTCCTGGTCACTGTGCCCAGGGGCCTCTCCTTCCACACCAGGGGCTGTGCTGCAGGAGGTGGTCAGGAAGTAGGATGTGGGCACAATCAGTGACTCCTTTAAAATCAATGTACGTCTTTTTCCAGAGATATAGATATAGATGTAGAGGTATAACTAAATATAGATCATTTATTAAAATACTATTTTTTTTGTTTTGTTTTAGAGAGAGAGGAAGGGAGAGGCAGAAAGAGATAGAAACATGTGTGTGAGAGAGAATCATTGATTGGCTGTCTCTTGCATGGCTCCCACTAGGAATGGAGACTACAACCCCATCAGGTGCCCTCACCAGGGATCTAACCAGTGACTTCTTCAGTCCTGGGTTGAAGCTCAACTTCAGCGCCACATGAGCCAGCCAGGATCTACTTCTCTTTGTCCTCAGCTGACGGTGTGCTCATTGATTTTTAGAGGGAAAGGCAAGGAGAGCTAGACAGGGAGAGGAGAGGAGAGGAGAGGAGAGGAGAGAGAGAGAGAGAGAGAGAGAGAGAGAGAGAGAGAGAGAGAGGAGAGAGAGAGAGAGGAGAGAGAGAGAGAGAGAGAGAGAGAGAGAGAGAGAGAGAGAGAGAAACATTATGTGTGTGAGAAACATTGATCAATTACCTCTCATAAACACCCACTGCTAATCACACCTGCAACATTTTCATTTATTTATTTAAATATTTTAAAATAGATATCATAGAGGAAGATAGATGGAGAAGGAGACAGAAACATCAATGATAAGAGAGACAGAAACATCAGTGCTTCCTGCCTGCCCCACACTCTGGATGTTGGGGGCAATCTTGCCATATATATTGAAAGGGAATCGAACAGTGACCTCCTTGTTCATAGGCCGCAGCTCTACCACTTTGCCAAACTGACTGTGCTGTCCCTCTACTTTTGGAACATATGGAGTTCCCTGTACACCTGGGCACTGGTCAGCTGGATGTTGGTAACATCATAAGTGACCAGACCCCATCCCTTCCCACACTGACCTCTGCCCTCAGTGGCCATGGGGTTGTCCACCAGGATGCTCTGCAGAACACAGGCCCCTGGAGGTTCCCTCAGCCCAGGTGTGAGCTGTTGGAGGTGTTCTGAGCTCAGTGCTCAGCTGTGTCTCCACCTGACACAGGAGGGCACCCACCAACTTGACATCACACGAGGGCACTGCCTGTGGGATCATAGAGGGGCTGAGAGGCACTGGCCCTGAAGTCTTAGGTAGTGCTTGGCACAGGAGATGGGCATAAGGGGGTGACATGGGGCACATTTAAGGCAAAACCTACCAGGGCAGGAAGGAGAGGGCAGACACATCCACAGGGGACGTCCTGTGCAGGCCCCATGGGGTGACAGTGTGGGCGGCAGAGGACAGAGGGTGAGGATGGGGTGGAGTCTGTGGAGCTGGAGGCACAGCAAAAGGGGGTGGGAACAGGTCTCCCTACAGCAGGTTCTCAGGATGCAGGTGGTTCTCCTGGGGAAGCAGGAGAGGTGTTGGGACACGTCCCCTGGGACCAGGTTCTGAGACCCACGTGGAACAGGGACCAGCAGGGCTTCCTGCCTCCATCAGGGGCACAGCAAGAGGTGGGCGCTTCCAGGCTCACAGAGAGGCAATGCCTGCAGGGTCCGACCTCCTCTTACGTGGGGCAGCCATGTCAGTGAGAGGCAAGCGGCTAACTGCCCCCAAAGGGCTCCTCCTGGGGCAGAGCGAGGGGCTGATCACCCTCAGGTGAGGTTTGGGGCCTGGATTCCATGTGCTCCTCTCAGAAGTGTGTGGAGGGTGGGGGACTTCACTCTCAGTGAGGGGACAGGGATCCCTACAATGTTTTCCTTGTGAACCCAGAGAGAGACCATCAGAGACCTAGTGACAGGAAGGGCACAGAGGAGAAGTCGACAAGATCTGAAACACAGCCACTTACTGCTTTTTCCTGCTGAGAATCGTATTAGAGACACAGAGAAGGAAGCAGGACCTGCCCCCTCAGGGACACTAGGAGGGCAGAAAGCATTGACCCCAATAGGAAGCCCTCACAACCCCTCCAGGGACCTCTTCCCACCTACCCACCCTAACATGATTTCCCTCTGGGATTCCCCAGTCTACTCCCAGGTCTCTGCATCCATTCCCTCCATCAGTTTATTTTGTTGATTAGGTTCCACATATGAGTGCGATCATGTGATACTTGTCTTTCTCTGACTGACTTATTTCACTTAGCATGACATTCTTCAGGTCCCTCCACGCTGTCCCAAAGGGTAAGAGATCCTTCTCTTTTACTGCTGCACAGTATTCTGTGGCATAAATGTACCACAGCTTTTTATCCACTCCGCTACTGATGGGCTCGTGGGCTGTTTCCAGATCTTAGCTATTGCACATTGTGCTGCTATGAACATAGGGTACATGCATTGTTTATTATTGGTGTTTGGGTTTGCTTTGGATATATTTCTAAAAGCAGCATCACGAGGTCAAATGGCAGTCCCATCTTTAATTTTTTGAGGAAACTCCATTCTGTGTTCCATAGTGGCTGCAACAGCCTGCATTCCCACCAGCAGAGCAGGAGGGTTCCCTTTGCTCCACACCCTCACCAGCACTTTGTCATTTGTTGATTTGCTGATGGTAGCCATTCTGACAGGTGTGAGCTGATACCTCCTTGTCCTTTAATTGGCATCTCTCTGAGGGTCAGTGACTCTGTGCATTTCTCCTATGTCTCTTGGCCATTTGTATGTTCCCCCTTGGAGAAGTGTGTATTTAGGTCCTTTGCCCATTTTTAAATTGGATTGTTTGTCTTCTTTTGGTTAAGTTCTATAGAATTCTTATATATTTTAGATATTAAATCTTTATCACATGTATCCTTGTCAAATATGTTCTCCCATACTGTGGGCTCCCTTTTCATTTTGTTGATGGTTTCTTTGCTGTGCAGACACTTCCAATTCTGATGTATTCCCATTTATTTTCTCCTGAGTTTCCTTTGTCCTGGGAGATGAATCTGTAAACACATGGCTATGAGAGATGTCTCAGATTTTGTTGCCTACGGTTTCTTCCAGGACTTTTATGGTTTCCCTACTTTTATTGAGGTTCTTTTAACTATTTTGCATTTACTCCTGTGTGTGGTGTATGTTAATGTATTGTTTCATTTTCTTGCTCATTTATCTGTCCAATTTTCACAACAATATTTATTAAAAATACTGTTTTGATTCCATTGTATGCTCTTGCCTCCTTTGTGAAATATTAATTGTGTGTAATGGCTTGGGCAGATATCTGGGTTCTCTGTTCTGTTCCATGGATGTATGTACCTGTTCTTGTGGCAGTGCCAGGCTGTTTTGATTCCTATGGCCTGGGAGTATAATTCAATATCTAGTATGGTGATACCTCCACATTTGTTCTTCTTTCTCAAGATGGCTGTGGCTAATTGGGATATTTTTGGTTCCACTCAGTAGAGTGTTTTGGGTAATGTGGACGTTTTAATGATGTTAATTCTAGCATCCATGATCACAGTATATTTTTCTACTTGTTTATATCTTCCTCTAACTTTTTATTCAACACCAAGTACTTTTCTGAGTACAAGTATTTTACCTGCGTGGCTAAGTTTATTCTTACGTATCATAATGTTTTTGATGCGATGGTAAATGGGATTGTTGGTCTGGTTTCCCTTTCTGAGGATTTATTATTGGTGTATAAAAGTACCATGGACGTTCACCTGTTAATTTCATATCTTGTTAAATTTCTGAACTCCTTTATTAAATCCTGTAGCTTTTTGTTTGAGGCCTTCGGGTTTTCTATGCATTTGAAGTTAAGGAGGGAAGGTGAGGCATCACATGGAGGACGGTGAGAGCACAGCCGGGACTGGGTAGCAGAACAGTGAACAGGAGGTGCTTGCTGAGGGTGGTCATGCTGATGTCACAGGTGTGTGAACCCAGATGCACAGTGTTAGAGTGGGAATTTTTGAGCATGCTTCCCCCTAGTCAAGTTGGCCATAAATCCCAGCTGCAACTAACAAAACAGCCTTACAGGAGAGATCATTGTCAACTTTCCTGATAACCAGATGCAGTTACTTATTCTACCAGCCGCCAGGACCCCATGTAAGTGACATGTTGACTTTACCTAAGAAAATCTACTTTGTTTAAATCGTTTTAAAATTGTTTGCTCTGCAAAGACAGGAGGTAGTGAATGGGTATAAATGTGGTTGAACACAAAGGGTCAGGGCTGCTCTGCTGTGAGGAGAGAGCAGTCAGCGGGCGCGTTATTAAAGGATCCCTAAACTTTGATTTGGTCTGGACTCCAGTGATCGTTTAGGGGTGCTTCAGGCAAAGAGGAGCCTTTTAGGAAAGAAATCATAGGTTGAACATGCCCACCCCCAGGACTGCCCAGGTGGGAATGTGTGATCAGAGCCTCCTGTGAGGGTCCTGTCAGTCACTGAGTTTTGTCAGATTTAGGACAGAGCCCACTTTTTGTTCACAAATATAATCCCTAAAGCTAGACCTAGGACAGGGCTTTCTGTGAGCTCTGTGGCTGAGCCTTGGAGCAAAAAGAATTTAAGATGGAGGAGAAAATATATCTTTGCTCAACTCTCCAGATTCTCCTGGTCAGGGCCCTGTGCTAGTCCTGAGCGCCCCCTCTGGTCATGTATGCTCCCTCCAGTCCAGCCCTGCTGCATCCCTCAGGGAGGTTTGTGTCTGGGCTCACACTGACTTCCCCTCACTGTGTCTCTAGCACAGTAATACGTGGCGGTGTCCTCAGTGGTCACGGAACTCAGCTGAAGGGAGAACTGGTTTCTGGACATGTCTCTGGAGATGGAGGTTGGGCTCTGAGGGAGGGGCTGTAGTAAAGGTTTCCACTATTATTTATGCAGCCCATGCACTACAGCCTCTTCTCTGGGGGCTGGCAGATCCAGCACCATCAGTAACCACTGGTGATGGAGTAACCTGAGACAGTGCAGGTGAGGGAGAGAGTATGTGAAGGCTCCACCAGTCCCGGGCCCAACTCCTGCAGCTGCACCTCCGACAGGACACTTGGGACAGAGAGAACACAGTGAGTCCTGGGCTCACATGTAGGGTCCCCATCTCCTCACGTCTGAGCCCTGAGTCACTCACATCTGGGTGCTGATAGCAGGAAGAGGAAGAGCACAGGGGAGTCATGTCCTGCAGGTGAGGTCCTCATTCGCCAGAAAGCTTTCTCCAGGGTGAGGAGGCCCTGCATTTAAGTGGACGCCAACTGTGTCTGTGTCTGGTGGCCATGTGGCATTTGCATAGGGGAGGTGTCTGCACATTCAAAGGCAAGAGGTGAGGAAGGTCCCGGTCTCTGTGGCTTCTCCTGGAAGGAGGTGCTGACTGTGCCCTCAGAGACCCATGTCCTCCTTGGGGTCCTGGTCACCGTGCCCAGGGACCTCTCCTTCCACACCAGGGCTGTGCTGTAGGAGATGGTCAGGAAGTAGGATGTGAGCACAATCAGTGACTCCTTAGGGATAACATTAATGTGACTCTGCTTCCATGGATATAGATGATATAGATATATAGATATAGATATAGATATAGATATAGATATAGATATAGATATAGATATAGATATAGATATAGAGATATAGAGATATAGAGATATATAGATATATAGATATATAGATATATAGATATATAGATATATAGATATATAGATGTATGGATGTATAGATATATAGATGTATAGATATATAGATGTATAGATATATAGATATATAGATATATAGATATATAGATATATAGATATATAGATATATAGATATAGATATAGATATAGATAGATATAGATAGATATAGATAACTATGGATGATAGAGTTAGTGACAGAGGTAGAGGTAGAATTAGAGATGATAGAGATAGAGATAGAGATAGAGATAGATAGAGATAGAGATAGAGATAGAGATAGAGATAGAGATAGAGATAGAGATAGAGATAGAGATAGAGATAGAGTAAGTATATATATATAGATATAGGTATGAATATTTAGAATTTTCTTGATTTTTAGAAAGAGAGGAATGGAGCAGGATAGAAAGATAGAAACATCCATGAGACAGAATCATTGATTGGCTGCCTCCTACATGGCTCCCTCTGGGGGTGAAGACCACCCCCCCCCCATCAAGTGCCCACACCAGGAATCTAACCAGTGACTTCTTGGGTCCCCGGTTGGGTAAATCCCTGAGCCACAAGAGCGAGGTTGGAACTTCTTTGCTTTGTTCTCACCTGAGGATATGGTCATTGATTTTTAAATGGAAATTGAAGAAGAGAGGGAAGGACAGAGAGAAACACAGAACTGAAAGAGAAACATAGATCAGTTGCCTCACATATATCCATACTGCGAATCAAGCCTTCAACATTCTCATTTATTTAGTTATTTAACTATATTTTTATTAATGTTAGAGAGGAAGGGAGAGGGATAGGAAGATAGAAACATCAATGATGACAGATAATCATTGGTTGGCTGCCTCCTTCGTGCCTCACACTATGGATGTTGTCCTCATCCTGGCCATGTGCCCTGATTGGGAATCCAACAGTGAAATTCTGGTCCTTGGTTGATGCTCAACTACTGAGCCATGCTGCCTGGGCTGTCCCTGTCCTTTTAGGACTCACGGAGCTCCCTGTGCACCTGGGCTCTGGTCAGCAGGATGTTGTCAGGAAGTAGGATGTGGGAACAATCAGTGACTCCTTAGGGGATAAAATCAATGAGGCTCTATTTCCATGGATTTCAATAGCTATAGATATACTAGAGGACCAATGCATGATATTCATGTCAGGGGCTTGGTCCCCACCACTTCCATGGTTTTGTCCAGAAGGGCACCTGGTCTAATTAGCATATGATGCTTTCATTATTATAGACTAGAGGCCTGGTGCATGAAATTCGTGCATGGTGGACTGGTTCCTTCAACTCAGCCTGCACCCTCTCCAATTGGGAAACCCTTGCAGGATGTCTGATTGTCAGAAGGCAGACAACCCTCTCACAATCTAGGAGCACTGGCTCCTTAACTGCTCATCTGCCTGCCTGACTGATTGCCCATAACTTCCTCTGCCTGCCAGCTTGATCACCCATAACCACGCTCTTCTGTTGGCCTGTTTGTCCACAACTGCCCTCTCCAGTGGCTCAATTTGGTTCTGATTGGTTAGTTCTTATGCTAGCGTCAAAATCGTTGCCACCTAGGCAGACATTGGCTTTCCACAGCATCCAGATTTGGTTCTCATTGGTCAGTTCCTATGCCAGTCAGTGTTAGAAGCTCCACCTCCTAAGCAGCCATTGGTTCTTCACAGCACCTTTATTTGGTTCTGATTGGTCATTTTTTATACCATTCAGCTTCAAGAATTCCAACTCCTAGAGAGCCATTGGATCCCCAAAGTACTTAGATTTGGTTCTCATTGGTTGGTTTCTATGCCAGTTCATTATTAAGTTCATTTGGTCCTTTGCTTCTATTTGGTGCTAGGTTTTCACTATTACTTCAGTTACACATTCTAATTTTGTAGCTATCTAGCAAAGTTTGGATTTTAAATTCTTTATTTGAGCTTCTATTAAGTGGACAGAGAAACACAACTGTTGATCTTCACAGGCTGTGGTCAGTGTTCAAATAATAGCTGCTTGAGCTCCACATATTTATTTCATATGGCATCAAATAGAATAAATATAATTATGTTTCCTTATATAGAATGCGTAATGTACAGTATGTAACCACATGAATGATTTTATATCACTGTTCATGTATGAATGCATGGCTTTCTGGAAATGAGTATATGACTCTGTGTGTGTGTGTGTGTGTCTTTGACGCTGTATGTGTGACTGTGTGTGTGACTGTGTATGTGTGACTCTGTGTGTGTTTGAATCTGTCTCCTGGACAAGTAGTAGGAAGGATGGTATGGACACAGGGGGTCCCATGGATGCTCCTCGGCTTCCAACAGGCTCCGATGCACATCTCACCACAGTGAAGTTAGAAAACCTTGGCTCCAGGAGGGAAGGTGGAGGAGGAGTTCAATGATGCATATCCCAGACCTCAGGGTCACCTGTCCCCGCCGTGGGGTCAGCACTGCTTCCTGATGGACAGCAGGACCCTCTGTGGGTGGATGTGGGGCTCCCTGTTTTTGGTGCACTGAGCTGACAGCTCTTCCGGGGGTCAATATGGACCCAGAGAGAAAGGGTGAGTTCGCAGCCCTGAGTTTTCTCAGGCCTTTCAGCAGAGGGAGGGCCTGTGATCTCCCTGGAACCAGGAGGTGGATGGCACAGGGAGAGTCAGACAATGAGGGAGCAGGGTACCTGAGGGAGGGATACAGAGCTGTGCAAGCACCCCAATCCCAGCCACCCATCTGCGGAGTTCACACTCATCAGCAAAACACTGAAAAGAGTGAAAAAAGCCACTTTTAGAATTTGTGAAGGAGACTTGGTGAAGGAAAGTCCCCATTCCCTGCATCCAGGTCACCTGCAAACACAAAGCCTTCTTCACTGTTGTCTGCAGTGAGAACATGAGATGGAAGAGCCCCTCCTTGGAGGCAGCTGAGAGCTTGAGAGGAAATCCCTGAGCCCAACAAGAAGGCTCTTCCCTCCCCCTCCCTCTGATCCTGCTCCTGGGGCTGCTCTCTGTGCTGTGGGCTCTGAGCTCCCCCTGGTGTCTGGGGTGCTCCCTGCAGCCCAGCCTGCTGCCTTCTCAAGAGGTTTGTGTCTGGGCTCACACTGACTTCCCCTCACTGTGTCTCTTGCACAGTAATACACGGCCGTGTCCTCGGTTCTCAGGCTGCTCATTTGCAGGTACAGCGTGTTCTTGGAATTGTCTCTGGAGATGGTGAAGCGGCCCTTCACAGAGTCCGCGTAGTATATGCTACCACTCCAACCACTGTATGCGACCCACTCCAGCCCCTTCCCTGGAGCCTGGCGCACCCAGCTCATGGAGTAGCTACTGAAGGTGAATCCAGAGGCTGCACAGGAGAGTCTCAGAGACCCCCCAGGCTGCACCACGCCTCCCCCAGACTCCACCAGCTGCACATCACACTGGACACCTGCAAACACAGAGACACAGGGGCACTTAGAATCACATGGAAGCACAAACAGGCCCAGGCACAGGGCTCAGAACTCCCCACTCCTGACAATGACCTTGAGAAATGATCAGGAGGAAAACGCAGCTTGGCACCAAGTCCATGGTGGAGCCGCTGGGTCCTGTCTCAGGTGCTTGGGTTCTTGTGTCTCCCCAACATTCCGGGCAAGGGTCCCCTTTTATGAGCAGGAGGAGAGCCTCATTTGCATGGAGTCTGCATATAAGGTGCAGCTGGAACCCTGGGCTGCATGCCTGACCTTGTCATCCTAAGGGTGACCCCAGATGGGAAAGGACTAAAGGATGCTGGCCACAGGGGGTCCCCTCCTGACCCGCCCTGCCTCCCCCTTTCCTGAGACCCGTCACCCTGACCCCATTCCTTTGGGGGAAGCTTCCAAGATTGAGAGTCCTCCTTCTTCAGGATTTAGATGAGGACCCAGGGGTGCTGCTCCAGAGGCCTGTGGATGGGGCTTCCTCTCCCTCCCTTTACCCCGCCGTGGGCCATGTTGCCTTTCGGAGATTTGGGAATAAGAATGTGTATTGAATGAAGCTTTTATTTTGAAACTGAAAGATTCTCCTTGTCATTTTCCTCAATCAGATCCTCCACAAAAGGCTAACATATGCATGTGAGGAGGCAGGAGAGGCTGGGCTGGACAGTGTGGCCACAGCCTCTGTCTCTAACCTGCTGCCACTCTCACAAGCACAGAGCTGCCTCCCGAAAGCACACATTTCCCTCAACTTCCCTGTTGTTCCTATGCAAAAGCCCCAGCCTCTCACATTGGAGAGTTTCCATCATTTATACTTGGAACCTGGCTGGTGGGCTCAGTGATTTGAAGTCATCCCCACACCAAAGGATATGAACTCTGTGGAGGCAGCAGGTGTTATAATTGTGTGCACCTCCCTCTCCACAAGGGAAGACACGTGTGTGAACGTGTGTGGTAAATGAAGAGAAGACAACACGCTGATGTAAGAAATGTCCAAACACGGAGAGCATGTTTATAAGATTTTATTGGAGCCAAACTGATAACAACTGTTGGGGAGCAAGACCTCCAATGCTCCAGAGAATAACCATTTACAGATGCGTTTGTGCATTTGAAGTTAAGGAGGGAAGGTGAGGAGTGACAGTGGGGTGAGAGAGAGCAAGGTGGGACTGGGTGACAGGACAGTGAACAGGAGGTTCTCTCTCTCTTTCTCTCTCTCTCTCTCTCTCTTCTCTCTCTTCTCTCTCTCTCTAATCTTTCTTGTAGAAAATATTACATAGGACACCTTTTCTCCCCATTATCCTCTTTACTCCCGCTCCCTTCTCTTGCCCAGGCTCTCACCACTCCATTGTCTGTGTAAGCAGGTTAGGAATGTCTGCAAACAAGTTCATTGGTTCATCATTCCCACCCATCCTCCCCTGCCTTCCCTCTGAGGTTCCATGGTCTGTTCATGACTCTTTGTCTCTGGGTTTAATTCCCCCCCCCATCAGTTTATGTAGTCTATTAGCAATGCAGATTCTTTCAGCCATTATATTAACAATATGGAGTTCCAACTAAACATTAAAAATGGAACTTTCAGTTGATCCAGTGGTCCCACTTCCAGTAATACATCCTAAGAGGCCCAAAACACTCATCAGAAAGAATGCATTCACCACTATGCTTGTAGCAGTGCAATTTACAACAGCTAAGCTTTGGAGACATCATTAGCAGATGATTGGATAACAGTGGTACATCTATACCATGGAACACTATGCAGCCGTGAAAAAGAAAGAACTGTTAAAGTAAAAAAAAAATTAGACCTGTGAAGAATTTTGTCAGTTTATTTGAGCCAAACTGTAAACCTATGCTTAGAAGTAGAGCCTCAATGAATTGAGATACTGCTCTGGAGAGAGGGGGTTACATCTGTGTCTATACATTGCAATCAAAAGAAGGGATGTAATTGGGTTACATGAAATTCACTGGTGATAGATTAAGGAGGTGGGAGAAAGCAAAACAGGGAGACCTCTGGGATAGGGTACAAAGTGCAATGATGGACAGGTGCTTCTTTTACAGGATGGATACAGGAGAGTTTAAGATAATTAACAGCTGAGGATTAACATGATAACAATAACAATAAGAGAACCTACTGGTGGTATTTGTTGTGCCCCAAGGGGTTTGGAAAATAAAGGGAAGTTACAAGTTACCCAGTGATTTCATAGGAATGTTATCTTAGAGCCCAAAAGACTAATGGGCTCAGTAAAGATCTAAGTTTGCTTTGTAAGGAAAATACTGGCCTGGGCATTACTATTCACCACAACCTGTGTGCAGTTAAATGATTAATTTTTAGACCATCTTCTGTGTTTATGTGAGGTCTTTCTGAGTTTGTACAAATGCCATGCGGGCCTCTTTGGAGCTTGTCAGCTGACCATATGGTCCCTTTGGTCCCTAGAAAAGAGTCCCCTTTTTGTTCACAAACACAATCCCTAAAACTAGACCTAGGACAGGGCTTCCTGTGGGCTCTGGGGCTGAGCCTCTGAGCAAAACTAATTTAAGATGGAGCAGGAAATGGTGTCTTTCCTCAACTTTCCACCTGCTTCTAATCTGGGCCCTTTGTTGGTCCTGAGCGCCCCCTGGTGTCAAGGAAGCTCCCTGCAGCCCAGCCCTGCTGCCTCCTCAGGAGGTTTGTGTCTGGGCTCACACTGACTTCCCCTCACTGTGTCTCTTGCACAGTAATATACGGCCGTGTCCTCAGTTCTCAGACTGCTGAGCTTCATGTAGGCTGTGCTTGTGGACTTGACTGCGGTCATGGAGACTCTGCCTTGGAACTTCTGTGCGTAGCTTGTGCCTCCATTTCCAGGGTAAACCCTCCCCACCCACTCCAGCCCCTGTCCTGGGGCCTGTCGCACCCAGTGCATCCAGTAGCTGGTGAAGGTGTATCCAAAAGCCTTGCAGGAGACCTTCACAGAGGCCCCAGGCTGCCTCACCTCAGCCCCAGGCTGCACCAGCTGCACCTGGGAGTGGACACCTGTGGGAGGAGACAGGAGTGAGTGGAATCCCTCGGCACTCTCCCTTGACCCTCCTTAACCAGAACAGGAGCCCCTTACCTGTCGCCAAGGCCACCAGGAGGAGGGTTCTCCAGCTGCAGTCCATGGTGAGGGCTGTGCTGGGAGCACTTCTGTAGGGGAGGGTGTGGCTGTGGGTGATGCCCTCAGAGCACAGACTTACCCACCTTTAACCTCCTCAGCCTCCTCTCTTTTGCATATTCATGAGGCAGAGTATTTCACAGCTGAGGTCTTGAGCCCACCTGAGAGAAGATGGTGACACAGGGATCATGTTCAGTGGGTGTCTGAGGGTCCAGGTCCTAATTCTTTTTTTCTTTAAATTGTACCTTTATTGTTGAAGGTATTACTCATGTCCCCTTCTGTTCCCCATTGACACCATGTAGCCCGTCCCAGATGCCCCAGGTCTTCACCATCCTGTTGTCTGTGTCCCTGGATTAAGCCTATGTGCATACCAGTTTGTTGGTTGACCTCTTCACACCCACCCACCCACCCACCCACCCTACCATGATTTCCCTCTGAGATCCCCAGTCTGCTCCATGCTTCCAGGTCTCTGGATCCATCCTCTTCATCAGTTTATTTTGTTCATTATGTTCCACATATGAGTGAGACCATGGGATACTTGTCTGCTCTGACTCACTTATTACCCTTAGCATGACACTCTCCAGGTCCCTCCATGCTCTTCCAAAGGGTAAGAGATCCTTCTCATTTACTGTTGCATTGTATTCCGTGGCATAAATGTACCACGGCTTTTTATCCACTCAGCTACTCATAGGCACTTGGGCTGTTTATAGATCTTAGGTATTACAGTTTGGCTGCTAACAGTACAGGAGTGCATACATTGTTAATGATTGGAGTGTGGGGTCCCTTAGCTTATATTTCTAAAAGTGGGATCATTGGTTCAAATGGCAGTTCCATCTTTAATTTTTGAGGAAACTCCTTTCTGTGTTCCATAGTGGCTACACCAGCCTGCATTCCCACCAGCAGAGTAGGAGGGTTCCCTTTGCTCCACATGCTGGCCAGCACTTGTCATGTGTTGGTTTGTTGATGTTACCATTCTGACAGGTGTGAGCTGATACCTCATTGTCCTTTTAATTTGCATCTTCCTGATAGTCATTGACTCTGAGCATTTTTCCTATGTCTTTTGGCCATCTGTATGTTCCCCTTGGAGAAGTGTGTATTTAGGTCCTTTGACCATTTTGTAATTGGATTGTTTGTCTTCCTTTGGTTAAGTTGTATAGGTTTCATATATATTTTGGCTATTAACCCTTTATCACATCTATCCTTGCCAACTATGTTCTCCCATTCAATGGGCTCCCTTTTCATTTTGTTGATAGTTTCTTTGGCTGTGCAGACACTTTTTATTTCAATGTATCCCCATTTGTTTATTTTCTCCTTAGTTTTCTTTATCCTGGGTGATGTATCTGTAAACTCATGGCTATGAGTGATGTCTGAGATTTTGTTTTCTTCTAGGAATTTTATGCATTCCCTACTTATATTTAAGTTTTTAACCATTTTGAGTGTACTACTTTGCGTGTTGTATGTTAGTGCGTGTTTCATTTTTTTGCATGTTTATCTGTCCACTTTTCCCAACAATATTTACTGAAGAGCCTGTTTGAGTCCATTGTATGCTCTTGCCTCTTTGTCAAATATTGAGTTTAATGACTTGGATAGATTTCTTGGTTCTACCAAGCTGAAGAAATATGCCTGTTCTGGTGACAGTGCCAGGCTGTTTTGATTCCTAAGGCTTTGGAGTATAATTTGATATCTGGTATTGTGATGCATCCACTATTGTTATTTTTTCTCAAGATTTCTGTGGCTAATTGGAGCCTTTTTTGTTCCATATAAATTTTGGGAGTATTTATTGTAGATATGTGAAAAATTCTGTTGCAACCATAATGGGGATTACATTGAATCTGTACAGTGCTTTGGGTAGTATGGACATTTTAATGATGTTAATTCTACTAATCCATGATCACTGTATAGTTTTCCAATTGTTTATATCTTCCTCTATCTTTTTATTCAACACCAAGCACTTTACTGAGTACAAGTCTTTTACCTGCATGGCTAAGTTTATTCTTATGTCTCTTTTTTGTTTTGTTTTTTTGATGCAATGGTAAATGGGATTGTTGGTCTGGATTTCCTTTATGAGAATTCATATTGGTGTGTAAAAGTACCATGGACTTTTGCCTGTTAATTTCGTTTCCTGTTAAATTAGCGAACTCCTTTCTTAAATCCTGTAGCTTTTTGGTAGAGGCCTTTGGGTTTTCTATGTACAGTATCATGTGGTGAGGAGAGTCCCCATCACTGCCCGCATGTCATCTGCCATCAGCATTGTTACCTCCTCTGGGGTCTGCAGTGAGAAAACAGGAAATTAGAGCCTTGGAGAAAGAGCAAGAGCCCTCCCTGGAGGCAGCTGAGAGCTTGAGAGGAAATCCCTGAGCCCAACAGGAAGGCCCTTCCCTCCCACCTCCCTCTGCCCCTGCTCCTGGGGCTGCTCTCTGTGCTGTGGGCCCAGCGCGCCCCCTTGTGTCTGGGGTGCTCCCTGCAGCCCAGCCCTGCTACTTCCTCAGGGAGGTTTGTGTCTGGGCTCAGACTGACTTCCCCTCACTGTGTCTCTTGCACAGTAATACATGGCCGTGTCCTCGGCTTTCAGGCTGCTCATTTGCAGGTACAGCGTGTTCTTGGCGTTGTCTCTGGAGATGGTGAAGCGGCCCTTCACAGAGTCAGCGTAGTATGTGCTACCACCATCAGGATTAATGTATGCGACCCACTCCAGCCCCTTCCCTGGAGCCTGGCGAACCCAGCTCATGTAGTAGCTACTGAAGGTGAATCCAGAGGCTGCACAGGAGAGTCTCAGAGACCCCCCAGGCTGCACCAGACCTCCCCCAGACTCCACCAGCTGCACATCACACTGGACACCTGCAAACACAGAGACACAGGGGGACTTAGGATCACATGGAAGCACAAACAGGCCCAGGCACAGGGCTCAGAACTCCCCACTCCTGACAATGACCTTGAGAAATGATCAGGAGGAAAACGCAGCTTGGCACCAAGTCCATGGTGGAGCCGCTGGGTCCTGTGTCAAATGCTTAGGTTCTGGGTGTCTCCCCAACATGCCGGACAAGGGCCCCCTTTTATGAGCAGGAGGAGAGCCCAATTTGCATGGAGTCTGCATATAAGGTGCATCTGTGACCTGGGCTGCATGCCTGACCTTGACATCCTAGGGGCGACCCCAAATGGGAAAGGACAACTCTTAGGGAGCAAGACCTCCAATGCTCTGGAGAATAACTTTGCAACTGCATTTGTGCATTTGAAGTTAAGGAGGGAAGGTGAGGAGTGACATGGAGTTGGTTCATTACCAATGGAGACTGGGGCAGCCTTTTAGGTAAAAAAAAAAAAAAAAAAAAAAAAAAAAAAAAAAAAAAAAGGAATTCCATCTAAAAATTGAAAATGGAACTCCCATTTGACCCAGTGGTCCCACTTCTAGGAATATGTCCTAAGAAACCCAAAACACTCATCAGAAAGAATGCATGCACCCCTGTGCTCATAGCAGCACAATTTACAACAGCTAAGCTTTGGAGACAGCCTAAGTGTCCATCAGCAGATGATTGGATAACCGTGATGCCTCTATATTATGGAACACTATGCAGTCCTGGAAAAAGAAAGAACTGTTAACGTAAAAAACACAGCTGTAAAGAATTTTGTGAGTTTATTTGAGCCAAACTGTGCACATATGCAGGTAAGCAGAACCTCAAGGAATTGAGATAATGATACCGGGAATGCCATCAAAGGAAGGGATGTAGTGGGGTTACGTGAAATTCAGTGGCGATAGATTAAGGAGGGGGGAGAAAGAAAAGCGGGGAGACCTTTGGGATAGGGTACAAAGTGAAATGATGGACAGGTGCATCTTTTACAGGATGGATACAGAGAGTTTAAGATAATTAACAGCTGAGGATAAACTTGATAACAATCACAAGGAGGGAGTGTCCTGGTGCCATTTGTTGTGCCCTGAGGGATTGGGGCAGGGGGGAGGAAGTTACAAGTTACCCAGTCTTTTCACCAATATGTTATCTTAGAGGCAAAAAGGTAAATGGGCTCAGGAAAGATCAAAGTTGATATTTGTCAGGGAAAATACTGAATACTGGCCAGGACATGACTATCTACCGTAACCTGTGTGTAGCTACATATTTAATTTTCAGACCATCTTTTGTGGTTTTGTGAGGTCTCTGGATTGTACAACCTCCATGCAGGCCTCCCCTGAGCTTGTCAGGTCAGCATGAGGACCCTTTGTCCTTAGAACAGAGCCCCCTTTTTGTTCACAAACACAATCCCTGAAACTAGACCTAGGACAGGGCTTCCTGTGAGCTCTGTGGCTGAGCCTGTGAGCAAAACTGATTTAAGATGGAGCAGGAAATGGTCTTTCCTCAACTCTCCAACTGCTCCTAATCTGGGTCCAGTGCTGGTCCTGAGCGCCCCCTCATGTCCTGAACGCATCCTGCAGCCCAGCCCTGCTGTTCCTCAGGGAGGTTTGTGTCTGGGCTCACACTGACTTCCCCTCACTGTGTATCTTGCACAGTAATACACGGCCGTGTCCTCTGTGGTCACGGAGCTCAGCTGCAGGGAGAACTGGTTCTTGGACTTGTCACTGGAGGTGGAGGTTCGGCTCTTGAGGGAGGGGCTGTAGAAAGTTTTTCCATCATAATCTATGCGGGCAATCCATTCCAGCCCCTTCGCGGGGGGCTGGCGGATCCAGCACCAGTAAACACAGGTGACTGAGCCCCCAGACACAGTGCAGGTGAGGGAGAGGGTCTGCGAGGGCTTCACCAGTCCTGGGCCCGACTCCTGCAGCTGCACCTGGGACAGGACACCTGGGACAGAGAGAACACAGTGAGTCCTGAGCTCAGATGCAGGGTCCCCATCTCCTCACGCCTGAGTCTTGAGTCACATCTGGGCGCTAACAGCAGGAAGAGGAAGAGCCACAGGGGAGTCATGTCCTCCAGGTGAGGTCCTTGTCCCCCAGAAAGCATCCTCCAGGGGGAGGAAGTCTGCATTTAAGTGGACGCCAACTGTGTGTTTGTCTGGTGGCCATGTGGGCATTTGCATAGGGGAGGTGTCTGCACATACAAAGGGAAGAGGTGAGGGAGGTCCTGGTCTCTGGGGCTTCTCCTGGAAGGAGGTGCTGACTGTGCCTTCAGAGACCCAGGCCCTCCTTGGGGGCCTGGTCACCATGCCCAGGGGCCTCTCTTTCCAAACCAGGGGCTGTGCTGCAGGAGGTTGTCAGGAAGTAGGATGTGAGCACAGAAAGTGACTCCTTACGGATTACATCAGTGTGCCTCTACTCCTATGGAAATAGATATAGATAGATAGATATAGATACAGATACAGATACAGATACAGATACAGATACAGATAAAGATACAGATACAGATACAGATATAGATATAGATATAGATATAGATATAGATATAGATATAGATATATACTATGGATATAAGTATGGATTTGGATATAGATATGAATATATGTATAGATAGACATACATGGAGATGTATTTGAAGAATATAACTCTCATGATTTTTAGAGAGAGAGGAATGGAGAGGCATAGAGAGATAGAAACATCCATGAGAAAGAATCGTTGATTGGCTTCCTCCTGCATGGCCCCCACTGGGGATGGAGACCACAACCCCATCATGTGTCCTCTTCTGGAATCTAAAAGTGACTTCTTGGTCCCTGGTCAAAACTCAACTGCTGAGCCACATGAGCCATGCTGGTTCTTCTTTTCTTTGTTATCACATGAGGATATGCTCATTGATTTTTAAAAGGAAGGGTAAGAGAGAGGAGAGAGAGAGAGAGACAGAGAGAGAGAGAGAGAGAGAGAGAGAGACAGAGAGAGACAGAGAGAGAGAGAGAGAAGGCATATGAGAACCTTTGATATGAGAGAGAAACATTGATCAGAGAATGATGAGGAAAGAAGGGAAATATTGACAAAGAAACACCCAGTCCCCCTCTCCTGCAGGCGGATGCTGGGCCTCGCTCTGGGGGACCTGTCTCAGCCAGCTGGTCAGGGCTCAGTGAGGCTGAGGAAACACAAACCCAAATGAGGAAAAGCCCGTTGTCCCAGGTGCCAGGAGGACTTCCTCTCTCCTTCCTTTCCACATGCATGTGGGGTTCAATGTCAGTGTAGAAGCTCACTGAGCGCCTCCCCAGCTTCACACCCAGCATGCTTTCTGGGGACCTGGGAACCCACTCTGATGTATGACCTCTAGGGGCACCCCTCTCCCCGCTTCTGTGGGAGGAAGGCGGCAGCCAGGCTTCAGGGGTCTCCTGGCTCCCAGGGCAAAACTACTTCCTGTCCCAAAGAGGCAGGAGAGGTCATGTTCCATGGGCTCAGCTCAATGAGCACACACACGTGGCCCCTGGAGTCAGCAGGGGATTTAGGGTGAACTCTGGGGACCAGGGTGCTGCCCAGTTCTTCCTGAGGCTGCGTCTCTGGGAGAAGCTGTGTGTCTGGGGATGGTTTCCCACAGGAACTCAGTTCCATCCCCTTATCTGCTGCTTTGCCAGCCCCACGTGGGCAGCACCACTGCGGTGAGGATCAGTCTCAAACAGCCCCATTTCTGTACACTCACCTGTGATGCTGACGCAGATCCTTCTGGTTGCTCCTCAAAGATGGACATGTCCCCTGCAAGGAGGGACGCCTTGTATGGTGGTTCCCCTCCGTGTACTTTTCTCGTCTTCTTACTCTTCCTTAAGTGTCAAGTACAATGTGAGTAAAAGTGGTGAGAGTGGACCTTTTTCAATCTGTCCCCATCTGAGGGGACCATTTAACTCCCCGGAATCGAGTGTGATAGTAGCTACAGGAATCACAGGACCAGAGTGAGGAAGGGACCTTTGTCCCAAGTGCCCTAAGCATGGGATCATGAATGGGTGCTGTGCTCTGTCACACATTTTTGTGTGTTGATTTTAATGACCATGTGACTTCTCTTCTCTTCACATTTGACCTGGTGGATTACTTTGGTCTGCACTGGAGTCACTCTTGGTGGGAACAATTTCCAAAACCAAGATGATGAGAGCCCAGAGGATGGTCTCCTTGTACAGAAAGAGAAACAGAAAATAAAAGACTTGGTGAAGGAGAGTCCCTGTCACTGCTGCCTTGTCACCTGCAAACACAATGCCCTTCTTCACTGTTGTCTGCAGTGAGAACATGAGAAGGAAGAGCCCTCCCTGGAGGCAGCTGAGAGCTTGAGAGGAAATCCCTGAGCCCAACAGGAAGGCCCTTTCTTCCCCTCCCTCTGCCCCTGCTCCTGAGGCTGCTCTCTTTGCTGTGGGCCCAGGTCGCCCCCTAGTGCCCGAGGCGCTTTCTGCTGCCTCCTCAGGGAGTTTTTGTCTGGGCTCACACTGTCTTTCTCTCACTGTGTCTCTTGCACAGTAATACATGGCCGTGTCCTCGGTTCTCAGGCTGCTCATTTGCAGGTACAGCGTGTTCTTGGCGTTGTCTCTGGAGATGGTGAAGCGGCCCTTCACAGAGGCGGCGTAGTATGTGCTACTACCACTACCACTACTAATGTATGCAACCCACTCCAGCCCCTTCCCTGGAGCCTGGCGGACCCAGTTCATGTCATAGCTACTGAAGGTGAATCCAGAGGCTGCACAGGAGAGTCTCAGAGACCCCCCAGGCTGCACCACGCCTCCCCCAGACTCCACCAGCTGTACATCACACTGGACACCTGCAAACACAGAGACACAGGAGCACTTAGAATCACATGGAAGCACAAACAGCCACAGGCACAGGGCTCAGCACTCCCCACTCCTGACAATGACCTTGAGAAATGATCAGGAGGAAAACGCAGCTTGGCACCAAGTCCATGGTGGAGCCTCTGGGTCCTGTCTCAGGTGCTTGGGTTCTGGGTGTCTCCCAAACATGCCAGGCAAGGGCCCCCTTTTATGAGCGGGAGGAGAGCCTCATTTGCATGGAGTCTGCATATCAGGTGCAGCTGGGACCTGGGCTGCTTGCCTGACCTTCTCACCCTTGGGGCGACCCCAGATGGGAAAGAACTCAAGGATGCTGGCCACATGGGTTCCCATCCTGACCTGCCCTCCTTTCCTGAGACCCAACACCCTGACCTCATTCCTTTGGGGGCAGCTTCCAGGATTGAGAGTCCTCCTTGTGGGGTTTTGAAGAGGACCCACGGGTGCTCCCCCAGAGGCATGTGCATGGGGGATTCCTCTCACTCCCCGTTACCCACTTTGGGCCTTGTTGCTTTCTGGGGATTGAGAATAGGAATTTGCATTGAATGAAGCTTTTATTTTGAAGCTGAAAGATTCTCCTTTTTATTTTCCAAAATCAGATCCTCCACAAATTTCTAACATATGCATGTGAGGGGGCAGGAGAGGCTGGGCTGGACACTGTGGCCACAGCTTCTGTCTCTAACCTGCTGCCACTCTCACAAGCTCACAGCTGCCTCCCAAAAACACACATTTCCATCCACTTCCCTGCTCTTCGTGTGCAAAAGCCCTGTTTCCAGCCTCTCACAGTGGAGAGTTTCCATCATTTACACATGGAACCTGGCTGGTGTGCTCAGTGGTTGGAGCTCATCCCCACACCAAAGGGTGTGAACTCTGTGGAGTCACCACCACCATCCTGTGGAGGCAGCAGGTTTTATAATTGTGTGCACCTCCCTCTCCACACGGGAAGACACGTGTGTGAATGTGTGTGGTAAACGAAGAGAAGGCAACACGCTGATATAAGAAATGTCCAAACATGGAGAGCATGTGGGTAAGATTTTATTGGGTCCAAAACTGTGAGCAACTATTGGGGAGCAAGGCCTCCAATGCTACGGAGAATAATCGTTTGCAGCTGTGTTTGTGCATTTGAAGTTAAGGAGGGAAGGTGGGGAGTGACACAGAGAGAGCAAGGCGGGGACTGGATGCCAGGAGAGTGAGCAGGAGGTAGGAGGTTCTCTCTCTCTCTCTCTCTCTCTCTCTCTCTCTCTCTCTCTCTCTCTCTCTCTCCTCTCTCTCTCCTCTCTTTCTCTCTCTCCTCTCTTTCTTCCAGTCTTTATTGTTTAAAGTGTTACATAGGTTTCTTTTTTCTCCTCATTATCCTCTCCCTGCTCGCTCCCATTCCCTCCCCAGGCCCTCACCACCTCATTGTCTGTGTCCCGGGTGAGGCATATATGCAGACAAGTCCATTGGTTTATCTCTTACCAGCCACCCTCCCCTGCCTTCCCTCCGAGCTGCAATAGTCTGTTCATGCTTCCATGTCTTCAGGCCCATTGTTGTTCATCAGTGTGCTTGTTCCAATTAGACAGAGATGACACTTTTATTAAATAAATCATAGTTTGCTGTGTGCCCAAGAGGAATGTGTGGTCAGAGTTTTCTGTGAGGGTCCTGTTAGTCAGTGAGTTTTGTCAGATTTGGGACAGAGCCTGTACAGCCCAGGAGAGGATATGCCCTCCAGTTTGAAGAGAAATTTGCATGTGGGACAGTCTTTTCCTTATAAGCAGAGGGCCAGAGGTCAGTATTCACTTTGATATGAGTAACAATTCCCAAAGCAGGAGAAAAAGGGAGGCCCTTGATTCTTTTTTAAATATATATGTATATTATTGATTTTTTTAAAGAGAGGAAGAGAGAGGGATAGAGATTTAGATACATTAATGAGAGAATCATCGATCAGCTGCCTATTGCACACCCCCGACTAGAGATGTGCCCTCAACCAGAGTACATGCCTTTTACCAGGATCAAACCTGGGACCTTTCAGTCTGCAGGCCGATGCTCTATACACTGAGTGAAACCAGTTTTGGCTGACCCTTGATTCTTTTAAAAAATATATATTTTACAGAGAGGAAGGGAGAGAGAGAGAGAGAGAGAAAGCTAGAAACATCAATGAGAGAGAAACATTGACCAGTTTCCTATTGCACACATACTGGGAAAGTGCCCGAAACCAATGTACATGCTCTTGACCGGTATCGAACCTGGGACCTTTCAGTCCGCAGACCAATGCTCTATCCACTGAGCAAAACTAGTTTCGGCTGACCCTTGATTCTTGATGGTGGAATCTTTATTCTGTTACTTGAGGCCCAGTGCACTAATTCATGCACCAGTGGGGGCCCTCTGCCAGGCCTGCGGGAACTGGCTGAAATTGGAGCTTGGCCAGCTGGGGAGGGATCCAGAGAGGGTTTCAGGGCTTGTCTGGCCCAACTCACTCAGTCCCAATGTACCAGACCCCAGCAGCAAGCTAACCTACCCCCTGAGGCGTCTGCCTCCTGGTGGTCATTGCAGGTCATTCTGAGCAGTTGAACTGCCCAAGCTTACCATTAGCATATTACACTTTGATTGCTTGATTGAATAGCAAACTAGTCGACCAGACACTTAGCATATTAAGTTGTATCGTATAGGATAATACACTGTGAAATCTCTTTCCTTATGAAAGCCCAATGCATAGTGCACAGGCCCCGAGGTAATAACTTCAGAGGTAATCATGATTTAATGTGGAGAAAAGATTAGAAATAAAAGAAATGATCATGCATGTGCACCACTGAGAATCACTTATACTTTAAATGATATGGCAGCCTGTTAAGAGACCTGATTTCTCAGTCTAGTGTTATCAGTGATGTTGGGGTTCAGAGTGAGAAAAATTGGAGAATTTCTAGCATAAATTTTATCACAGGAAGGGACAACATCCTTAATGTGTACTGCACACATTTACCACCAGGCACAGGATTTGGAAAGATGTTATCTTGCTAAGCTTGTCACAAATTTACTTGATGGAATATTTGGTGGGGAAAATTTATTTATTCTATTAAAGTTCAACGCATCACTATTTTCTTTGATGGACGCTCTTTTGGGTGATTTTACAAAGAACTTGTCAGAAATTGCTGAGCCTCCACCATCCACATGGGTTGGCTACAGCAGCCACAGGGACTGGAGCAGGTTCTGGTTCCAGAGGGGAGCGCTGCTGGGAAACTACCCATCAATGTGGATGTGACTGTGAACCTGGGGGAGGGGAGGAAGCTGGACTTGATTTGAGTCACATGACAGAAACGTGCCTGATGTTCATGGACAGAGAGCTACTGGACATGTGGGTTTACAGCCTCCTCCAGTGAAGGCCCAGAAGGAAGTGCAGGGCATCATAGACATAGCTCGCATCATCCTAGGAAACACCTGAATAATGATGAGCAGAAGTGGATTGAAGGAGAAGGGTTAAAGGTCATGCAGGCAGGGATCCAGAGAAATAAGGGACCTGTCACTGCACACTGGTGAGAAGGGGAACCTGTTTTCTACAGGCACATTCTCACAGGGCCTCTGTTCTAGAAGGTGAACCCTTCCAGGTCCAAGGTGTTCCCACTTGGACACCTTTGGGTTGAGTAAGCACATGGTCTCACCATAAATCACTGATGTTGCATAATTCATTGGGGTCCAATTCATAAAATTTCTCCACACCAAAGGGAAAGTTGGAGACCCCTTCCTGCAGGAGCCAAGGTGATGGTGTGTCTATATGAGGAGCCTTCATTCCTTTGTATCAGGACCCCTGTCTCAGTCCTTGGTCATTGTCATCATCACCATCAACAACATTGTCTGCAGTGGTGTCCAGAGAGGAGGCCAAACCCCAGATGCAGGGTTCTGTTGGCCGTCCAACAATAGTTCTTGCAGCCATTTTCAGAGACATGGCTTTGTACACAGTGTTGACCCTTTACATCATTTTTATTCATTTATTACCATTGTCAAGGGACATAGGTAGCCAGACATTATATTGCTGTACAATTGACTGCTGACAACGTATGGCTCATTCCTGCCTCTTCTTCATCTGCCCCAGATCGCAATCTGAACTGAAATATTGGTCTCCTCTTCATTTGTCACTAAAAGGGTGAAGCCACAAACCCCTGGGCACAGAATCGCCCTCCCCCATCGCTTATGCCAGGGGTGGGCAAACATTTTGACCCGAGGGCCACCATGGGTTCTTAAACTGGACCAGAGGGCCGGAACAAAAGCAACCTGACCATGCTGGCACTCTCATCTTGGGCTTCTGGTGAAGGAGCGGAGGGGAGAGCAAGAGAACCCTCCACTCTTTCGGCTCCCTGGGCCTGATAGAACAGCCAAACGAGCCGGATCCGGCCTGCTGGCCATAGTTTGCCCACGGCTTCCGTAGACAAATAAAATCCCTGTGGGAGTCTCCTCTCCTGGCTCCATCAGAGCCGCTCTGCCTTCCTGAGGGCCTTTCCTCTGCTTCCAGAGAGTTCAACTGCGTGCACAATACACACCCCATGGCCCTTGGTGTGGGTACTGGTGGACGTCCTGGACATCTGGACCAAGCTGCTGTGGTCAGCTGCCTCTGCCTGGTGTCAGCTCCTCTCAGTGCTGTGAGAATGATGAAAGTCAGTGACCTTCACCACCAGGGATCTTTCTTCTCTAGCTTTGGGGACATGTGACTGGTGCCCCGTGTCCACCACGCTCCTGTCCTGCTGGCTGGCTTGGCCCTGAGCTGTGGGGAGCTGAGATGCCCTGTGGAGTCAGAAGAGCCTCTCGTTGGATCTCGGTGACCTGGGTCAGAAGATTTGATCATTCCCTGGTACGTGGCACAGGAGTGTCTGTAAAGACTCTGCAGTTAGTCCATGTGAGGAAGTTGTTTCTGTTTACAACAGACATTCTCACTCAGACTTCAGAAGTAAGTGCAGAATCAGGACCCAGAGGTTCCCTGAAGGACACTGTGACATGAGGAGGAAACCACACAGGAACCAGCCCAAACCTCCAAGGGCACCTGCTGGTGGGATGGTCCTTGTGTAAAAAAACCCTGATTGCCCTCTGGTGGTCACAGCCTTGGTTGCAGGGAGGTTTTTGTCTGGGCTCACACTGACTTCCCCTCACTGTGTCTCTGGCACAGTAATACATGGCTGTGTCCTAGGTTCTCAGGCTGCTCATTTGCAGATACAGCATGTTTTTGCCATTGTCTCTGGAGATGGTGAAGCGGCCCTTCACAGAGTCAGCGTAGTATATGGAACTGGTACCACTACTACTAATGTACTGGTACGCGATCCACTCCAGCCCCTTCCCTGGAGCCTGGCGGACCCAGTTCATGGCATAGTCTCTGAAGGTGAATCCAGAGGCTGCACAGGAGAGTCTCAGAGACCCCCCAGGCTGCACCAGGCCTCCCCCAGACTCCACCAGCTGCACATCACACTGGACGCCTGCAAAGACAGAGACACAGGGGGACTTAGAATCACATGGAAGCACAAACAGGCACAGGGCTCAGCACTCCCCACTGCTGACTATGACCTTGAGAAATGATCAGGAGGAAAACACAGCTTGGCACCAAGTCCATGGTGGAGTTGCTGGGTCCTGTCTCAGGTGATTGGGTTCTGGGTGTCTCCCCAACATGCTGGGCAAGACCCCTTTTATGAGCTGGAGGAGAGCCCCATTTGCATGGAGTCTTCATATAAGGTGCAGCTGTGACCTGGGCTGCATGCCTGACCTTGTCATCCTAGGGGCGACCCCAGATGGGAAAGGACTCAAGGATGCTGGCCACAAGGGGTCCTGTCAGAACCTGCACTCCCTCCTTTCTGAGACCCATCACCCTGAGACCATTCCTTTGAGGGCAGTTTCCAGGATTGAGAATCCTCCTTTCTAGGGTTTTGATGAGGACCCAGGGGTGCACCCCCAGGGCACATGGATGGGGCCTCTTCTCGTTCCCCTTCACCCACCATCGGCCATGTTGCCTTTCTGGGGTTTGTGAATAAGAATTTGCATTGAATTAAGCTTTTATTTTGTTGCTAAAAGATTCTTCTTGTTATTTTCCTCAATCAGATCCTCCATAAAAATCTAACATATGCATATGCAGGAGAGGATGGGCTGGTTCCTGTGGCCACAGCCTCCTTTGTAACCTGCTGCCACTCTCACAAGGACGCAGCTGCCTCCCAAAACCACACATTTCCCTCAAGTTCCCTGCTGTTTCTGTGCAAAAGCGCTGTTTCCAGCCTGTCACAGTGGAGTTCCCATCATGTACACAGGGAGCCCTAATGAATGGTGGTGGCTGGCTGGCTGGCAGGGGTCAAAGAGGGACATATGTGATACTTTCAACAATAAATTATTATCCTAATAATAAAAGTCTAGCCTAGTAACTTGTAAAGACCGATCATGACCAAAGACTGACCAACTGAAGTCAGTGCTGGGTTGCCATGGCGACCTTCGGAGCTGCTGCCACATGCTCTGAGCTGGACTGGTGAGCTCCCTCCAGCCCATAGAGACTAGTGAGCTGCAGCTGGTGGAAAGCAGTGAGCCCAGGCCCAGTGGCCCCGCAATCTTGGGGCATTCATGGGTTGAACACGCCAGGATCAGCTGCCCCTCATCCCCAGGCTTGGAAGCTGCTCAGCTGACCAACTCGCACTGCACTAGGGACCTGTTTGGCATGTGGCTTGGGGTCTTGGGACTCTAGCCTGCAGCCACAGGAAGTCTCCCTCTCTCCAGAATTAGGAGCACTAGCCCAGGTCTACCCAGGGGCCTGGTCCTGACTGGGGGGGAAGGTGGATTCCTGCAGGCTGGGGTTTAATTACCACGCATTAGCAGTAGGAGACCAGTACCTCTGTTATTGCTGTGTGTCTGGGTTTTAATTGGACAAATGCCTGGCAAATCTTTTAGGAGGAGAATTCTGTCTGGGTTTCCTCAAATTCCCTCAGCACCTAATAAACCCTCTGTAAAGGCACAGAACAAGTGAGGTGCTTAAATAAAAATCAGAGGTCTCCAGCAATGGCGGGCCTCTCTCATCACAGCCATTTGGACTGGATGGCATTGGAGTATTTATCTGGACACCATGACAGAGAAACACAAGCTGAAGTCATGATCTCTGCCCTTAAAATATTTACAATTTTATTAGAGCGAGTGGATGATAAAAGCACAGTAATAACATCATAATGTAAGGCAACACTACAGAGAGGAACAGAGGCAATTGCTAGGATGATTTTCCAACAATCAGTACAAAGAGTATGTGCTGTGAATTAAATTAAAAACATATGTGTGGAGGTAGCTGCTTCATGAGTATGGCCTCCCTTCCTATTTTAAAGGAGGCTGAGTTCCCTGCGAACTGTGTTCTATGCTGTGATACCTGAGGCACAGGACCAGGGAGGCCCTAAGTGTACTGTGCTTTGATATTTGAGTCATTCTTTATTGTTCAATCTGATCTATTTCTGTATGCCTCAGCTTGGTAATAGTTAAGTTACTAGAGTAATACCTCTTACTATAAAATATTACTAGAAGATCAAATGATCAGGTGACATTTATTGTTATTGTGTATAAATAAACACCATCTCTGGCATGCTAAAGTGATAGGTATTATAGAAATACTCAGATAGGGAGACCTACAGGCTTGATTACAAGTGAGGCTTCCTATCACAACCTAAATTTATTGTTTAAAAAATAAAAGGCAGGGAGCCAACTAGAAACTGAACCAAATATACGTACATGAAGGGCAAATGTATAATGGATAAGGTTTGCTATTACAAGAGCAAGAAGAAAAAAATTCAAATGCAAGAATGAAAATCACATTGCATCCACTTTAAGTAGTTCTTAAATAAAAAAGAATGATATACTATGAAAATACTTAATACATATTGTAAAGACATTTGTTCAAAGAGGATTTCCTAGAATAGGTGATATTTTAGTTAATTTTCAAAAATGGGAACAGGTTAGCTAGATAAGAAAAAGTTATAGTGTCATGAATTGCAGAGGGTGCAGGTGGGGCTGAGGGACACCCCCTTCATAGATAAATTTCGTGCACCTGCATCTAGTTAAATACAAATACTTAAAATGAAAAAGGGGGCCCTAGTCCTAGAGGGTTTGCTCAGTGGATAGAGCATACCCCTGGGGGACCAAAAGGTCTCAGGTTCAGTTCTGGTCAAGGGCACATACATGGGTTGCAGGCCCCTCCCTAGCCCTTGCCCTGGTTTGGGAACCTGCATGAGGCAACCAGGTGATGTGTTTCTGAAACATCAATGTTTATCTCTTCCCCTCCCTCCCTTTCTCTCTCTGAAGAGTAATTGGAAAAAATCCATGGCAGAGGATGAAAAAAGATAAAAAAGGAATCTATTGTCTCTTGGAACAAAGCCCTGGATAGAGAGTTGAAGTACCACTTCATCCTTGGGGGCAGGTGAGCACCTCTCTTTTCAGAGGAGAGCTGCCACCTGTGTCCATCCTCCCACAGCCCCAGGTGAGGACAGACGGACACAGGGATCTGGGACTGTGGTCCCTTGTTCCTCTGGGAAGGAGGCCACCACCACTTGGAAAGTGAGATCAGAGAGAGGATGGGAGGCATGGGCAGGTCAAACACCACAAAACCCTCCTTCTCTTCCTTTTCACTTTTTATTCTTATTTAAAACTATATTTTTATTGATTTCAGAGAGGAAAGGAGGGGCAGAGAGAATTGGAAACATCAGTCATGAGAGAATATCGTCAATCCATTGCATCCTGCATGTCCCCCACTGGGGGTCCAGGCAGCGGCCATGACAAGTGCTCTGACCAGGAATCCATCCCAGTCCTGAATGATGGCTGTTCTCTATTTTAGTTGTGCATTTCACGTGGTTATGAGAGGCAGCGAGAACATGCATTTACCTCTGCACCCAAATTGGTTCTCACCCCTTTCCAATTTTTTAAAGTGGAGGCTTAGATTCTTGATTTAAAGGTCTTTATTCTTGTTTAACATAAACATTTAATGCTATCCATTTTCCTCCAAGCACCGCTCTAGCTGCAACCCACAAAATTGATATTTTGGAATTTCATTTTCATCCAATTTGGAAATAGATTTTCTGTTAGTTTAGAATTCTATATTGGTGACTTCTCAATGTTCCTTCAGCTCTTTTAGTCAATGTTCCATTGTCTTCTGGTTTTGGTAGCTTTTTTTATGTGACCTTTGATGTTTATATTAATCTTGTTCCTTGACTCGTGTTTTGTTTTGTTTTGTTTTGTTTTGTTTTGTTTGCTGCCATTTGTGTGGTTCTGCCCCCTCCTCTCTCTTCGGGTCACCTCCCTCTGTGGGAAACAGTATGAGGTGCAATCTCTTGGCATGCCTGGTCCTCCCTCTGTGGGGTGATTGATGGCAGAGCCCCCCTGCCCCGTCAATCATCCCACAGAAGATGGCCTGGGCTTCCCTCTTCAGGACAATTATTGGGCAATGGTGGAGACCCCCAACCAATCACATTGCACCCCAATTCCTTAGCTTGGTACCAGTGTGTGCCATAGCGTGGTCGTCTGTACGGTCATTCTGCTGTTTGGTCTTTCGGTCTATTTGCATATTTCACTTTTATTATTATAGAGATTTCACTGCTTTATTGTCTGTTACATTCCTGAAAGCTATTTCAATGAAAATTTACTCTGTATTCCCTTTTTGATAGTTTCCTTAGACTTCTTGAAGTTCACCTATGTTTAATCTGCAGTGTTAGTCTAACTCCATGTGTTATTCACTGCAGATGTTGTTACGTTCTTAACCTCTAGAAATTGAAAATACAGACCAGTTCCATCCAGTCCTGTCTGTTTGATTAAAGCCATTGTGAGTTCAACTCAATTGGTAGGGAGGACTGAGAGCTGTGCTTGGAGGTCCTGAGGGATGATCCTGGTCCTGGTGGCACAGGGGGCCTGTGAGAGGGAAAGGTGAAGGCAGGTGGGCCTGTGAGACGGAAAGGTGGGGGCAGAGGCCTGAGATCAGCACACAGGAGCCTGAGCTGAGCTATGGTCTCTCTTGGTGGGAATGTTTCCCCAAACCAGGATGATGAGAGCCCTGAGGATGGTTTCCTTCTAGAGAAAGAGACACAGAAAGTAAAAGACTAGGTGAAGGAGAGTCTCCAGCACTGAAGCCATGCCACCTGCAAACACAATGCCCTTCTTCACTGTTGTCTGCAGTGAGAACATGAGAAGGAAGAGCCCTCCCTGGAGGCAGCTGAGAGCTTGAGAGAAAATCCCTGAGCCCAGCAGGAAGTCCCTTTCCACCCACCTCCCTCTGCCCCTGCTCCTGGGGCTGCTCTCTGTGCTGTGGGTGCTGAGCATCCCCTGGTGTCCAGGGTGACCCCAGTAGCCCATCCCTGCTTGTCTCCTCAGGGAGTTTTGTGTCTGGGCTCATACTGACTTCCCCTCACTGTGCCTCTTGCACAGTAATACAGAGCCGTGTCCTCGGTGGTCACGGAGCTCAGCTGCAGGGAGAACTGGTTCCTGGCTGTGTCAGCAGTGATGGAGATGCGGCCCTGGAAGGCTGGGTTGTAGTTTGTACTCCCTGTCCAGTACCCCATCCACTGCAACCCTTTCCCTGAGGGCTGCCCGATCCAGTGCCAGTAGTAACTGCTGGTGACTGGGCCCCCAGACACTGTGCAGGTGAGGGAGAGGGTCTGCGAGGGTTTCACCAGTCCTGGGCCCATCTCCTGCAGCTGCACCTGGGAAAGGACACCTGGGACAGAGAGAACACAGTGAGTCTGGGCTTAGATGCAGGGTCCCCATCTCCTCACATCTGAGCCCTGAGTCACTCACATCTGGGCGCTGACAGCAGGAGGAGGAAGAGCCACAGGGGAGTCATGTCCTCCAGGTGAGGTCCTCGTCCCCCAGAAAGCGTTCTCCAGGGGGAGGAGGCCTGCATTTAAGTGGACACCAAGTGTGTGTGTGTCTGGTGGCCGCGTGGGCATTTGCATAGGGGAGGTGTCTGCACAAACAAAGGGAAGAGGTGAGGGAGGTTTCAGTCTCTGGGGCTTCTCCTGGAAGGAGGTGCTTCCTGTACCCCCAGAGAACCAGGCCCTCCTTGGGGTTCTGGTCACTGTGCCCCAGTGCCTCTCCTTCCACAGCAGGGGCTGTGCTGCAGGAGGTGGTCAGGAAGTAGGATGTGGGCACAATCAGTGACTCCTATAGAATAAAATAAATATAGATAAAGTAATAGATTAGATATAGGTATGTGTAGATATAGACATAGACACAGATCATATAAAAATATATCTTTTATTATATTTAGAGAGGACGAGAAATGGATAGGGAAACATCCATTTTAGAGAATCATTGATTGGCTGCCTCCTGTGTGGTTCCCACTGGGGATGGAGACCACAACCCAGCCAGGTGTCCTCATCAGGAAAGAAACCAGTGACTTCTTGGGTCCTGAGTAGAAACTCAACTCCTCAGCCACACAAGCCAGGCTGGACCCACTTTTCTTTGTCCTCACCTGAGGACATGTTCATTGATTTTTAGAGGGAAAGGAGAGAGAAATGAAGACATAGAAACATCAATAATGAGAGAGAATCATTGATCTATTGTGTCCTCCAATGGTCACAATTGGAGATGGAGCCCACAACTCGGGCATGTGCCCTGTCTAGAAATGGATTCATGGAGCAAAGCTGGACCACTGAGCCACATCAACCAGGTTTCATTCCATGTTGTAATGCACTTAGTTTAAAATCCTAAGTTGATGATTTTTCATTTTCTCTTCACCACTTTAATGCCATTATTCCTTTATCCTCTTAATTTTCGATTTTTCGTGTGACATTTGATGTTTTTATTATCCTTAAAAATGTATTGTTACTAATGTCAGAGAGTTAGGGAGAGGGAGAAGGAAATGGAAACATCAACTATGAGAGAGAATCATTGATCAGCTGCTTCTTCATTCTCCTATTGGGGATTGATTTTGCAACCCAGGGCCTGTGCCCTGAATGGGAATCAATCACATAATCTGGTGGTTCCTGGGTGGACACTCAGCCCCTGAGGCACACCCCCAGCTCCTTCCCTCTCTGAGTAGCATGTACTTGACTCAGGGTTCACTCAGTGGCTCCAGGTCTGACTGTGTTCCAGAGCCTGACAGATGCCAGTTCTCAGAGTTTCGGTTTGTTTTTTGGTGATTTTGTGGAGGAACAAGAGTTTGGAGCAGCCTATGCCACCATTTTGCTTCTGCCCCTTCGGCTCAGTGACTCCTTTTGAACAAACAGAGAATGAGAAGGAGAAGAGCAATCTCCATGGAAATCTACCCACAACAGAGAGAACAGAGGGGGCAGCGCCCATCCCAGGCCAGCAGCGGCAGGAGGAGGGGCCCGGGCTGAGCAGTGAGTCTGGTGTTTGTAAGGAGAGCCTGTGTTGTTGGAAGATGAGCTTCCTGTTCCTGGAGGACCCCAGACACATGTCCAGAAGGGGTGGCTTTGAGGGGAGTTAGGTTGACGGGCAGGCAGACAGGGCAGGGTCCATGGGGAACCAAGGCTGGTGGCTGATAGGCAGGGGCAGACTGGGCAGTCTGAGCAGCCTAAGCACAGGACCAACCAGGCAGCAATAGCAGAATGTTTGTGGACTCAGAGCGGGAGGCCTGGGAAACGAGGAAGGGCCTGGGACAGGAAGGGGAACACACAAGGGAACAGGGGACATGCAGGCCCCTTTTGGGCAGGAACAATGAGGCCAATCAGGTGGGCACACAGGTGGACATGGAGCAGCCTGGTGGCCCATATACACCGAGACTACAGGCTTCATGGGCAGCCCATCTGGAAACCGCCTCCCGGTGCGGGGATCCTGAATCTGCTTGTAATAAGTGTCCATGCTTTTGCTTAAACTTTCTGGTCCCAGATTTTATTCTTGGACTTGGTGACCCCCAATCCCTGGGACAGAAGAAGCTGGGCTCACTGATCCTGTGATCAAGTTTGGTCCAAATAAACTCTTAAAACTATTCTCCACAGGCTTAGAGTTTCTCATGTCAAGGACATTATAGTGGCCCATTTATCTTGTAGATTTTATGCAGACTCAACCAGCAGGGGAACTTGCCACCATGTCACAGGGGAGAAGGCACAGCTGGGGAAGCTGCCTTTCTTTCCTTCTCCTTCTTTTATAAACTTTCCTTGACTCCAGAGAGGAGGTCAGTGGAGCCATGGAAACATCAATGATGAGAATCACTGATCAGCTGTCTCCTGCCCTCTCCACCATATCTCCCCCCCGCCCCCCGTCCCCCGGTCCCAGGTATTGTGACTGAAACCCCGGAATGTGTACTGTCCAAGGATTCGAACCATGACCTCCTCGTTCATAGGTTGATGCGCAACCACCTTATCATGCCAGCTGTGCTGGAAAATGGAGGGAAACATAAATCCATGACAAGCAACAGCACACTTGTCTCATCTCCAAGACCTGTGAATTCTTTTGAACTCATCCCGTCCAGGTAAGGTTTATATAATCATGTTCACTTCGCTCTCCACACGGGGAAGAAGCCAGTGTGAACACGTGTTGTAAATGAAGAAAAGACAACAGGTTGATGTAAGAAATGTCCAAACACATATGGAATGTTTTATAAGATTTTATTGGAGACAAATGGATGAGAACTATAGGGAAGCAAAACCTCAAATGCTCAGGATATTAACCGTTTGCAGCTGTGTTTGTGCATTTGAAGTTAAGGAGGGAAGGTGAGGGGTGACATTGAGGTGGTAGTGAGCCCAGCGGGAATGGGTAGCAGGACAGTGAACAGGAGGTCATGCTGATGTCACAGGTGTGTGAACCCAGATGCAGAAGAACCAGGGAATGGGTGCTTCAGGAAAGAGGAGCCTTTTAGTAAAGAAGTCATAGGCTGGGGCATGCCCACCCCCAGGACTGCCCAGGTGGGAATGTGTGATCAGAGCCCCTGAGAGGGTCCTGTCAGTCACTGGGTTTTGTCAGATTTAGGACAGAGCCCCTTTTTGTTCACAAAAACAACCCTGAAACTAGACCTGGGACAGGGCTTCCTGTGAGCTCTGTGGCTGAGCCTGTGAGCAAAACTAATTTAAGACTGAGCAGGAAATGGTATCTTTCCTCAACTTTCCACCTGCTCCTGGTCAGGGCCCTGTGATGGTCCTAAGCGCCCCCTGCTGCTCATGTATGCTTCCTGCAGCCCAGCCCTGCAGCCTCCTCAGGGAGGTTTGAGTCTGGGCTCACACAGACTTCCCCTCACTGTGTCTCTTGCACAGTAATACACGGCCATGTCCTCGGTTCTCAGGCTTCTGAGCTCCATGTAGGCTGTGCTCATGGAGTTGTCTGTGGTTATAGAGACTCTGCCTTGGAACTTCTGTGCATAGGTTGTGTCTCCATCACCAGGGTAAACTCTCCCCACCCACTCAAGCCCCTGTCCTGGGGCCTGTCGCACCCAGTGCATGTAGTAGCTGGTGAAGGTGTATCCAGAAGCCTTGCAGGAGACCTTCAAGGAGGCCCCAGGCTTCCTCACCTCAGCCCCAGGCTGCACCAGCTGCACCTGGGAGTGGACACCTGTGGGAGGAGACAGGACTGAGTGGAATCCCCCAGCACTCTCCCTGGACCCTCCTTAACCAGGACAGGAGCCCCTTACCTGTCGCCATGGCCTCCAGGAGGAGGGTTCTCCAGCTGCAGTCCATGGTGAGGGCTGTGCTGGGAGCACTTCTGTAGGGGAGGGTGTGGCTGTGGGTGATGCCCTCAGGGCACAGACTCACCCCTATTTAACCTGGTGTGCCTCCTCTCTTTTGCATATTCATGAGGCAGAGTATTTCATAGCTGAGGTCTTGAGCCCACCTGAGAGAAGACAGTGACACAGGGACCCTGTTCAGTGGGAGTATGAGGGTCCAAGTCCTAATTCTTTTTTCTTTAAATTGTATTTTTTGTTGAAGGTATTACTCATGTCCCCTTGTGTCCGCCATTGACACCTTCTAGCCTGCCCTGGGTGCCCCAAGGGATCCCCATCCTGTTGTCTGTGTCACTGGATTAAGCCTATGTGCATACGAGTTTGTTGTTTGACCTCTTCTCAGCCGCCCACCCTACCATGACTTCCCTCTCAGATTCCCCAGTCTGCTCTATGCTTCCATGTCTCTGGATCCATTCTGTTCATCATTTTATTTTGTTAATTAGGTTCCAAATATGAGTGAGATTATGTGATACTTGTCTTTGTCTGACTGGCTTATTTCACTTACCATGATACTTCCCCGGTCTGTCCATGCTGTCCCAAAGGGTAAGAGATCCTTATCTTTTACTGCTGCATAGTATTATTTGGCATAAATTCACCACAACTTTTTCTCCACTCACCTACTGATGGGCACTTAGGCTGTTTCCACATCTTAGCTATTGCAATTTGTGCTGCTATGAACATAGGGGCGCATGTATTGTCTCTGATTGGTGTTTTGGGTCTCTTAACATCTATTCTAAAAGTGGGATCACTGAATCAAATGGCAGTTCCATCTTTAACATTTTACAAAAACTCCAGTCTGTGTTCCATAGTGGCTGCTCCAGCCTGCATTCCCACCAACAGAGTAGGAGTGTTCCCTTGGCTCCACACCCTCTCCACCACTTGTCATTTGTGGTTTGTTGATGGTAGCCATTCTGACAGGTGTGAGCTGATACCTCCTTGTCCTTTTAATTGCATCTCACTGACTAGAATATTTTTTCTATGTCTGTTGGTCATCTGTATAGTCCCTTTGGAAACGTATATATTTAGGTCCTTTGCCCATTTTGTAATTGGATTGTTTGTCTTTCTTTGGTTAAGTTTTATGGGTTTCTTATACATTTTGTATATTAACCCTTTATCACAGGTATACTTGTCAAATATCTTCTCCCATACTGTGGCTCCCTTTTCATTTTTGTGGATGGTTTCTTTTGCTGTGCAAACACTTTTTATTCTGATGCATTCCCATTTGTTTATTTTTTCTTTAGTTGCCTTTGTCCTGGGAGATGTATCTGTAAACAAATGGCTATGAGAGATGTCTCAGATTTTGCTGCCTATGGCTTCTTCTATAATTTTAATGGTTTCTCTACTCATATTGAGGTTCTTTTAATCATTTTTAGTTTACTCCTGGGTATGTTTTATGTTAGTGTATTGTTTCATTTTTTACATGTTTATGCATCATTTTTTCCCAACAATATTTATTGAAGGGACTGTTTTGACTCCACTGTATGCTCTTGCCTTCTTTGTCAAATATTAATTGAGCCTGATGTCTTGGGTAGATTCCTGGGTTCTCTGTTCTGTTCCATGGATGTATATGCCTGTTCTTGTGCCAGTACCTGGCTGTTTTGATTCCTAAGGCTTTCAGTATAATCCCATATCTGGTATTATGATCCCTCCAACTTTGTTCCTCTTTTTCAAGATTGCTATGGCTAATTGGAATCTTTTTTGGTTCCATACAAATTGTTGGAATATGAGTTGTAGATCTGTGAAATATGCTGTTGCAATTTTATTTTTTTATTATTACTTGAGACCTGGTGCACAAAATTCATGCGCTGGAGTGAGGGAGGGGTGACTTAGCCCCCCACCCCCCCTTATGCACATTCTCACAGTCCAGGATCCCTGTCTTGTTACTGCCCACATGCTTGCTGCTTTTTACTGCTCAGCTAGCTGCTCCTTAGTGTTGTTGCCATGTAGGTGGGAGAGACTCCCACTTCCACCACTGTGCTCATGAGGCATGAGCCTGGCTTCTGTCTGAATGGTGAATCCCATGTGGGAGCCCACTGACCATGAGGGGGAAGCTCCTGAATTGAGCATCTGCCCCCTGGTGGTCAGTGCACCTCATAACACAGGTCTTTCCACTACTCATTCTGCCATTTGGTCAATTTGCATATTTGGCATTTATTATATAGGATTATTTTTTTTAATAAATCTGTATTGTTCAGATTATTACAGCTGTTCCTCTTTCCCCCCCCCATAGCTCCCCTCCAGCCAATTACCACCACATCCCATGTCCTTACAACCCCCACTGTCCTTGTCTATAGGCTTAAGATTTTTGTCTCAACTCTCTCGCACCCCCACACTCCCATACCCCTAAGAATTGTTCGTCCACTCCCTTTTTATCACCCTCATTCTATTATATTCACCAGTTTATTCTGTTCATCAGATTTTTTATTCACTTGCTTTTCAGATTCACTTGTTAATAGATATGTATTTTTGTCACTTTGTTGTTCATAATTTGTATCTTTACCTTTTTCTTTTTCTTCCTCTTTTTAAATAATACACTTAAGCATTTCATATAGTACTGGTTTGATGGTGATAAACTTCTTTAGCTTGTTCTTATCTGTAACACTCTTTATCTGACCTTCAATTCCAAATGATAACTCTGCTGGGTAGAGTAATCTTGGTTGTAGGTTCTTGCTATTCATCACTTTGAATATTTCTTGACACTCCCCTCTGGCTGCATAGTTTCTGTTGAGAAATCAGCTGACAGTAATATGGGCACTCACTTGTAGGTAATTAACTGTTTTTCTCTTGTGGTTTTTAAGATTCTCTCTTTGTCTTTTGCCCTTGACATTTTAATTATGATAGTCTTGGTGTGATCCTCTTCGGATTCTTCTTGTTTGTGGTTCTCTGATATTCTGTGGTTCTATTTATTTCACCAGGTAAAGGAAGTTTTCTGTCATTATTTCTTCAAATAGGTTTTCAATATCTTGCTCTCTCTGTTCTTCTAGCACCCCCATAATTTGGATGTTGGTATGCTAGAAGTTGTCCCAGAGGCTCCTTACACTATCTTCATATTTTTGGATTACTTTTCCTTTTTCCTTTTCTGGTTGGATATTTTTGCTTCGTCATATTTCAAATCTTTAACTTGATTCTTGGGATCCTCTAGTATGCTATTGAATCTCTGTATATTATTTGTTATTTCAGGCAGTGTATGAGGGTCTCACTAAATTTTTCAGAGGGTTCTAGAAGATTCTCCAGTAACTTTATAACTATGGTTCTGAACTCTACAACCCATAGTGTGCTTCCCTCCATTTCTTTGATTTGTGGCCTGTTTCTTTGTCTCTGCATTTTGGCTGCTTCCCTGTGTTAATAGAGTGGCTTGTGTGCTAGGTGTCCTATAGGGCCCAGTGGCTGAGTCTCCCCAATTACCTGAGGTGGACACTCTAGGTACACCCCTTTGTGGGCTGTATGCACAGACTTGTTGTAGTTAAGCCTTGGTTCCTATTGGTATCACTGAGAGGAATTGAGTTCCAGGCCAATAGGTTGTGAGGACCCGCTGTGTCTACAATGGGAAAAGTGCTGTGCTATAGACACCCTTATGGGGAAGAACTTGTTTCAGTGGGGTTTTGGTGCTCACTGAGTGTTCCCCTTGACTGTGTCACTTATGGATGTATAGAGTTGTCATCTGGTATGCTCTCACTCTGACCACTGGGTGCAGTGGCTCTTGGATCTCCAAGGAGGTTCAAAGCCAGCCACTGCCTGAGACTACTCAGCAGGAGCTACAGAGAGATGTGCAGATTCCTTCACTTTGTTTGGGGCTTGGAAGATCCCAGATGAGGCCCAGCTGTGTAGCAAGGCAGGCTCCTCCTGCCAGGCCATAGCCCTTCTTTTGTAAGCTTTGGAGCTCTCTGAGCAAGCTTCAGTTTGTCAGGTTTTAGGTTGTAAAAGAATAGGCCATTCATATACAAAAGCTGATACCCAAAGCTTGGGGGGGGGTTATAAATTGGGTGGGGCGGGGTTTCAGGGAATCACCAGGGAATCACCAGCCAACAGCAATGGCTGCCAGACTCCCTGCCCCAGAGAGTTTTCTGGGTCTCTGTGTCAGGCAGCACCTTGCAAGAACAATGACGACTGTGAGCACCTCAGAGAGAAAGCTGCCCTCGCCTTCCTGCTGATACCTGGCAGTCTAGTTTCTCCCCATACAGGTCTGGGTCCCCAGAGTCTCACCTGGAACTGGAGGTCAGAGCAATCAGGAGATTTATCTCCCTCAGTATTGAAAAAAAAAACCCACAATAGCACACCCTCTGAACCTCCGTACTTCCACACCTGAGCATCTCCTACCAGTCTCAATGCACTTTTATCTTTCCTTCTGGTTGTACAACTTCCACTCACCAGTTTTCTCGTGTTTTGGATGATATTTGTTTACTGTTTTATTTGGAGATTTGATGTGGTTGTGAGAAGCAGCAAGCACAGGTGTTTACCTATGATACCATCTTGGTGGTTCTATACAGTTGCTATTTTAATAGGGATTACATTGAAGCTTTAGAGTGCTTATTAATATGGACATTTTAATGATGTTAATTCTACCAATCCATGATCATGGTATATTTTTCCACTTGTTTATATCTTCCTCTATCGCTTTATTCAACATCCTTTATTTTTCTGAGTACAAATCTTTTACCTGCTGGGTTAAGTTTATTTTTAAGTATCATAATTTTTTGATACAATGGTAAACGGGAATGTTGTTTTGGTTTTCCTTTCTGAGAATTCGTTATTGGTGTATAAAATTCCATTTGTTTTGACTATTAATTTCATAATCTGGTACGTTTCCAAAGTCATTTCTAAAATGCAGTAGTTTTTTGGTCCAGTGTTTCGGTTTTCTATGCACAGTATCATGTGCTGAATTGAGTCCCCATCACTGCCCACAAGTCATCTTCCAGAAGCAGTGTTACCTCCTCCTCTGGGGTCTGCAGTGAGAAAGCAGGAAATTATAGGCTCAGAGAAAGAGCAAGAGACTTCCCTGGAGGCAGCTGAGAGCTTGGGAGGAAATCCCTGAGCCTAAAAGTAAGGCCCTTTCTTCCCCCTCCCTCTTCCCTGCTCCTGGGGCTGCTCTCTGTGCTGTGTGCCCAGGTCGCCCCCTAGTGCCCGAGGCGCTCCCTGCTGCCTCCTCAGGGAGTTTTTGTCTGTGGTCACACTGTCTTTCTCTCACTGTGTCTCTTGCACAGTAATACATGGCCGTGTCCTCCGTTCTCAGGCTGCTCATTTGCAGGTACAGTGTGTTCTTGGCATTTTCTCTGGAGATGGTGAAGCGGCCCTTCACAGAGTCAGCGTAGTATATGGTACTACCACTCCTACTACTAATGAGTGAGACCGACTCCAGCCCCTTCCCTGGAGCCTGGCAGATCCAATGCATTCAGTAGCTACTGAAGGTGAATCCAGAGGCTGCACAGGAGAGTCTCAGAGACCCCCCAGGCTTCACCAGGCCTCCCCCAGACTCCACCAGCTACACCTCACACTGGACACCTGCAAACACAGAGGCACAGGGGGACTTAGAATCACATGGAAGCACAAACAGCCACAGGCACAGGGCTCAGCACTCCCCACTCCTGACAATGACCTTGAGAAATGATCAGGAGGAAAACGCAGCTTGGCACCAAGTCCATGGTGGAGCTGCTGGGTCCTGTCTCAGGTCCTTGGGTTCTTGTGTCTTCCCAACATTCCAGGTAAGAGCCCCCTTTATGCACAGGAGGAGAGCCCTATTTGCATGGAGTCTGTATATAAGGTGCAGCTGTGACCTGGGCTGCATGCCTGACCTTGTCATCCTAGGGGCGACCCAAAATCAGAAAGGACAACTCTTGGGGAGCAAGACCTCCAATGCTCTGGAGAATAACTTTGCAACTGCATTTGTGCATTTGAAGTTAAGTAGGGAAGGTGAGGAGTGACATGGAGGTGGGAGAGAGCACAGCGGGACTGGATGCCTGGATAGTGAACAGGAAGTCTCTCTCTCTCTCTCTCTCTCTCTCTCTCTCTCTCTCTTTCTCCTTCTCCTAATATTTATTGTTGAATTATTACATAGATCCCCCTTTTCTCCCCATTATCCTCCCCCTGCTCACTCCCATTCCCTCCCCAGGCCCTCACCACCCCATTGCCTCTGTCCCAGGTGAGCCATATATGCAGACAAGTCCATTGGTTGATCTCTTTCCACCCATCCTCCCCTGCCTTCCCTCTGAGCTTCCGTGGTCTGTTCATGCTTCCATGTCTCTGGGTCTACTTTTGTTCATCAGTTTAGTTGGTCCATTACCAATGCAGACTGGTGCAGCCTTTTAGGTAAAAAAAACAAACAAACAAACAAACAAAACAAAAAAAAGAATTCCATCTAAAAATTGAAAATGGAACTCCCATTTGACCCAGTGGTCCCACTTCTAGGAATATATCCTAAGAAACCCAAAACACTCATCAGAAAGAATGCATGTACCCCTATGCTAATAGCAGCACAATTTACAACAGCTAAGCTTTGGAGACAGCCTAAGTGCCCATCAGCAGATGATTGGATAACCGTGATGCCTCTATATTATGGAACACTATGCAGTTGTGGAAAAAGAAAGAACTGTTAACGTAAAAAACACAGCTGTAAAAAATTTTGTGAGTTTATTTGAGCCAAACTGTGCACATATGCAGGTAAGCAGAACCTCAAGGAATTGAGATAATGATCCCGGGAATGCCAATCAAAGGAAGGGATGTAGATGGGTTACATGAAATTCACTGGTGATAGATTAAGGAGGTGGGAGAAAGCAAATTGGGGAGACCTCTGGGATAGGGTACAAAGTGAAATGATGGACAGGTGCCCCTTTTACAGGATGCATACAGGAGAGTTTAAGATAATTTTCAGCTGAGGATTAACTTGATAACAATCACAAGGAGGGAGTGTCCTGGTGCCATTTGTTGTGCCCTGAGGGATGGGGGGGGGGGGAGTTACAAGTTACCCAGTCATTTCACCAATATGTCATCTTAGAAGCAAAAAGGTAAATGGGCTCAGGAAAGATCTAAGTTGATATTTGTCAGAGAAAATACTGGAATACTGGCCAGGACATGACTATTCACCATAAACTGTATGTAGCTACATATTTAATTTTCAGACCATCTTTTGTGGTTATGTGAGGTCTCTGGATTGTACAACCTCCATGCAGACCTCACCTGAGCTTGTCAGGTCAGCATGAGGCCCCCTTTGTCCTTAGAACAGAGTCCCCTTTTTGTTCACAAACACAATCCCTGAAACTAGACTAAGACAGGGCTTCCTGTGAGCTCTGTGGCTGAGTCTGTGAGCAAAACTGATTTAAGATGGAGCAGGAAATGGTGTCTTTCCTCAACTCTCCAACTGCTCCTAATCTGGGTCCAGTGCTGGTCCTGAGCGCCCCCTGGTGTCCTGGACGCATCCTGCAGCCCAGCCCTGCTGTCTCTTCAGGGAGGTTTGTGTCTGGGCTCACACTGACTTTCCCTCACTGTGTGTCTTGCACAGTAATACACGGCCGTGTCCTCGGAGGTCACGGAGCTCAGCTGCAGGGAGAACTGGTTCTTGGATGTGTCGCTGGAGACGGAGGTTCGGCTCTTGAGGGAGGGGCTGTAGTAAGTGTTCCCATCATAACATATTTGCCCGATCCACTCCAGCCCCTTCCCTGAGGGCTGGCAGATCCAATGCCAGCAGTAACCACTGGTTGTGATGGAGAATCCAGAGACAGCGCAGGTGAGGGAGAGGGTCTGCGAGGGCTTCACCAGTCCTGGGCCCGACTCCTGCAGCTGCACCTGGGACAGGACACGTGGGACAGAGAGAAGACAGTGAGTCCTGGGCTCACATGCAGGGTCCCATCTCCTCACGTCCAAGCCCCGAGTCACTCACATCTGGGCGCTGACAGCAGGACAAGGAAGAGCCACAGGGGAGTCATGTCCTCCAGGGGAGGTCCTCGTCCCCCAGAAAGCATTCTCCAGGGGGAGGAGGCCTGCGTTTAAGTGGACGCCAACTGTGTGTGCGTCTGGTGGCCGTGTGGGCATTTGCATAGGGGAGGTGTCTGCACATACAAAGGGAAGAGGTGAGGGAGGTCCTGGTCTCTGGGGCTTCTCTTGGAAGGAGGTGCTGACTGTGCCCTCAGAGACCCAGGCCCTCCTTGGGGTCCTCGTCACCGTGCCCAGGGCCCTCTCCTTCCACAGCAGGTGCTGTGCTACAGGAGGTGGTCAGGAAGTACGATGTAGGCACAATTAGTGAGTCCTTAGGGATAACATTAATGTGATTCTGCTTCCATGGTTATAGATAGAGGTATGGATATGGATAGATATAGATGATAAAGATAGAGATATAGGTATACGTAGAGGTAGAGAGATAGAGATAGAGGTAGAGGTAGAGTAGGGATAGATATAGATATAGGTATAAATATTTAGAATTTTCTTGATTTTTAGAAAAAGAGGAAGGGAACAGCATAGAAAGTTAGAAACATCCATGAGAGAGAATCACTGATTGGCTGCCTCTTGCCTGGCCCCCTCAGGGAGTGAAAACTATAACCCCTCAAGTGCCCACACCAGGAATCTAACCAGTGACTTCTTGGGTCTTGGGTTGAGTCAACCCCTGAGCAACACGAGCCAGACTGGAACTTTCTTGCTTTGTCCTCACTTGAGGACATGTTCATTGAATTTTAGAAGGAAATGAAAGAGAGAGAGGGAAGGACAGAGAGAAACACTGATGTGAGAGGGAAACACAGATCAGTTGCCTCCCATATATATCCATACTGCGAATCAAGCCTGCAACATTCTCAGTTATTTATTTATTTATTTATTTAAACATATTTTTATTGATGTTAGAGAGGAAAGGAGAGAAATAGGGAGATAAAAACATCAATGATGACCACGAATCATTGATTGGCTGCCTCCTCCATGCCTCGCACTATGGATGTTGTCCACATCCTGGCCATGTGCTCTGACTGGGAATCCAACAGTGAAATTCTGGTCCTTGGTTGATGCTCAACTACTGAGCCATGCTGCCTGGGCTGTCCCTGCCCTTTTAGGACGCACGGAGCTCCCTGTGCACCTGGGCTCTGGTCAGCAGGATGTTGTCAGGAAGTAGGATGTGAGAACAATCAGTGACTCCTTTGGGGATAAAATCAATGAGGCTCTGTTTCCCCATTGATTTTCCCCATCTAGCTATAGATATACTAGAGGCCCAATGCACGAAATTCGTGAAAGGGGCTTGGCCCCTGCCACTTCCATGGTTTTGTCCAGAAGGGCACCTGGTCTAATTAGCATATTATGCTTTTATTATTATAGACTAGATGCCTGGTACATGAAATTTGTGCCTGGTGGAAAGGTTCCCTCAACTCAGCCTTAACCCTTTCCAATTGGGACCCCTTGCAGGCTGTCCAATGGTCAGCAGACAGACATCCCTCTCACAATCTGGGAGCACTAGCTCTTAACTGCTCACCTGCCTGCCTGCCTGTTTGCCCCTAACTGCCTCTGCCTGCCTGCCTGATTACCCCTAACTGCCCTCCTCTGCTGGCCTGTTTGCCGACAACTTCTTCCGCTGCATGCCAATTTGGTTCTGATTGGTTGGTGATATAGATATAGATGAATGTGTGGCTGTGTGTGTGTGTGTGTGTGTGTGTGTGTGTGTGACTCTGTGTCTCCTGGACAAGTAGTAGGAAGGATGGTATGGACACAGGGGTCTCATGGATGCTTCTCAGCTTCCAACATGCTCCGATGCACATGTCACTACAGTGAAGCTAGAAAACCTTGACTCCGGGAGGGAAGGTGGAGGAGGAGTTCCATGATGCACATCCCTGCCCTCAGGGTCACCTGTCCCCACCGTGGGGTCAGCACTGCTTCCTGATGGACAGCAGGGCCCTTGTGTGGGTGGATGTGGGGCTCCCTGTGTTTGGTGCACTGAGCTGACAGCTCTTCTGGGGTCAATGTGGACCCAGAGAAGATGGGTGAGGTCCCAACCCTGAGTGTGCTCAGGCCTTTCAGCAGAGGTGGGTCTGTAATCTCCCTGGAACCAGGAGGTGGATGGCACAAGGAGAGTCAGACACTTTGGGAGCTGGGTCCCTGAGGGCGGGATGCAGAGCTGTGCACACAGCCCAATCCCAGCCACCCAGCTGCGGAGCTCACACTCATCAGCCAAACACTGAAAGTTGTGAAAAAAGCCATTTTTAGAATTTGTGAGGGAGATTGGTAAAGGAGATTCCCCATCACTGCTGCCATGCCACCTGCAAACACAATGCCCTTCCTCACTGTTGTCTGCAGTGAGAACATGAGAAGGTAGATCCCTCCCTGGAGAGAGCTGAGAGCTTGAGAGGAAATCCCTGAGCCCAACAGGAAGGCTCCTCCCTGCCACCTCCCTCTGCCCCTGCTTCTGGGGCTGCTCTCTGTGCTGTGGGTCCTGAGCGCCCCCTGGTGTCCAGTACGCCTCTGCAGCCCAGCCCTGCTGTCTCCTCAGGGAGATTTGTGTCTGGGCTCACACTGACTTCCCCTCACTGTGTCTCTTGCACAGTAATACACAGCGGTGTCCTCGGTGGTCACGGAGCTCAGTTGCAGGAAGAACTGGTTCTTGGATATGTCGCTGGAGATGGAGGTTCGGCTCTTGAGGGAGGGGCTGTAGAAAGTTTCTCCATCATAATCTATGCTGGCAATCCATTCCAGTCCCTTCCCGGGGGGCTGGCGGATCCAGCACCAGTATCCACTGGCGATGGAGTAACCAGAGACAGTGCAGGTGAGGGAGAGGGTCTTCGAGGGCTTCACCACTCCTGGGTCCGACTCCTGCAGCTGCACCTGGGACAGGACACCTGGGACAGAGAGAACACAGTGAGTCCTGGGCTCAGATGCAGGGTCCCATCTCCTCACGTCTGAGCCCTGAGTCACTCACATCTGGGCGCTGACAGCAGGACAAGGAAGAGCCACAGGGGAGTCATGTCCTCCAGGTGAGGTCCTCGTCCCCCAGAAAGCGTTCTCCAGGGGAGGAGGCCTGCATTTAAGTGGACGCCATCTGTGTGTGTGTCTGGTGGCCGTGTGGGCATTTGCATAGGGGAGGTGTCTGCACATACAAAGGGAAGAGGTGAGGGAGGTCCTGGTCTCTGGGGCTTCTCCTGGAAGGAGGTGCTGACTGTGCCCTCAGAGACCCAGGCCCTCCTTGGGGTCCTGGTCACCGTGCCCAGGGGCCTCTCCTTCCACACCAGACACTGTGCTACAGGAGGTGGTCAGGAAGTAGGATGTGGACACAGTCAGTGATTCCTTAGGTATTACATCAGTGTGCCTCTACTCCTATGGAAATAGATATAGATATAGATAGATATAGATATAGATATAGATATAGATATAGATATAGATATAGATATAGATATAGATATAGATATAGATATAGATATAGATATAGATATAGATATAGATATATAGATATATACTATGGATATAAGTATGGATTTGGATATAGATATGAATATATGTATAGATAGATATACATAGAGATATATTTGAGGAATATAACTCTCATGATTTTTAGAGAGAGAGGAATGGAGAGGCATAGAGAGATAGAAACATCCATGAGAAAGAATCGTTGATTGGCTTCCTCCTGCATGGCCCCCACTGGGGATGGAGACCACAACCCCATCATGTGTCCTCATCCGGAATCTAACAGTGACTTCTTGGTCCCTGGTCGAAACTCAACTGCTGAGCCACATGAGTCATGCTGGATCTTCTTTTCTTTGTTATCACATGAGGATATGCTCATTGATTTTTAAAAGGAAGGGTAAGAGAGAGCAGAGAGAGACAGAGAGAGAGAAATAGAAGAGAGAGAGAGAGAGAGAGAGAGAGAGAGAGAGAGAGAGAGAGAAGGCATATGAGAACCATTGATATGAGAGAGAAACATTGATCAGAGAATGATGAGTAAAGAAGGGAAATATTGACAAAGAAACACCCAGGCCCCCTCTCCTGCAGGCGGATGCTTGGCCTCCCTGTGGGGGACCCCCCTGAGACAGCTGGTCAGGGCTCCGTGAGACTGAGGATACTCAAACCCAAATGAGGAAAAGCCCATTGTCCCAGGTGCCAGGAAGACACAGGGACTTCCTCCCCCTTCCCTTCCACACGCATGTGGGGTTCAATGTCAGTGTAGAAGCTCACTGAGCACCTCCCCAGCTTCACACCCAGCGTGCTTTCTGGGGACCTGGGAACCCACTCTGAAGTGTGACCTCTAGGAGAACCCCTCTCTCTGCTTCTGGGGGGGGGAGGGGCAGCCAGGCTTTAGGGGGCTCCTGGCTCCCAGGGCAAACCTACTTCCTGTCCCAAAGAGGCTGGAGAGGTCATCTTCAGTGGGCTCAGCTCAATGAGCAAACATGTGTGGCCCCTGCAGTCAGCAGGGGATTTAGGGTAAACTCGGGACCAGGGTGCGGCCCAGTTCCTCCTGAGGGTGGGCCTCTGGGAGAAGCTGTGTGTCTGGGGATGGTTTCCCACAGGAACTCAGTTCTGTCCCCTTATCTGCTGCTTTGCCAGTCCCTCGTGGGCAGCACCACTGCGGTGAGGATCAGTCTCAAACAGCCCCATTTTTGTACACTCACCCATGATGCTGAAGCAGATCCTTCTGGTTGCTCTTCACAGATGGACATGTCCCCTGCAAGGAGGGAAGCCTTGTCTGGTGGTTCCCCTCCGTGCACTTTTCTCGTGTTCTTACTCTTCCTAAAGCGTCAAGTACAATGTGAGTAGAAGTGGTGAGAGTGGACTTTTTTCAATCTGTCCCCATCTGAGGGGACCATTTAACTCCCCACAATCGAGTGTGATAGTAGTTACAGGAGTTACAGGACCAGAATGAGGAAGGGACCTTTGTCCCAAGTGCCCTAAGCAAGGGATCATGAATGGGTGCTGTGCTTTGTCACACATTTTTGTGTGTTGATTTTAATGACCATGTGACTTCTCTTCTCTTCACATTTGATCTGGTGGATTACTTTGGTCTGCACTGGAGTCACTCTTGGTGGGAACAATTTCCAAAACCAAGATGATGAGATTTCAGAGGATGGTCTCCTTGTAGAGAAAGAGAAACAGAAAATGAGACTTGGTGAAGGAGAGTCCCTGTCACTGCTGCCTTGTCACCTGCAAACACAATGCCCTTCTTCACTGTTGTCTGCAGTGAGAACAGGAGAAGGAAGAGCCCTCCCTGGAGGCAGCTGAGAGCCTGAGAGGAAATCCCTGAGCCCAACAGGAAAGCCCTTTCTTCCCCTCCCTCTGCCCCTGCTCCTTAGGCTGCTCTCAGTGCTGTGGGCCCAGGTCGCCCACTAGTGCCTGAGGCGCTCCCTGCTGCCTCCTCAGGGAGTTTTTGTCTGAGCTCACACTGCCTTTCTCTCACTGTGTTTCTTGCACAGTAATACACAGCTGTGTCCTCGGTTCTCAGGCTGCTCATTTGCAGGTACAGCATGTTCTTGGCGTTGTCTCTGGAGATGGTGAAGCGGCCCTTCACAGAGTCAGCGTAGTATATGCTACCACCATTCCAACTAATGAGTGAGACCCACTCCAGCCCCTTCCCTGGAGCCTGGCGGACCCAGTTCATGGCATAGTCGCTGAAGGTGAATCCAGAGGCTGCACAGGAGAGTCTCAGAGACCCCCCAGGCTTCACCAGGCCTCACCCAGACTCTACCAGCTGCACCTCACACTGGACACCTGCAAACACAGAGACACAGGGGGACTTAGAATCACATGGAAGCACAAACAGCCACAGGCACAGGGCTCAGCACTTCCCACTCCTGACAATGACCTTGAGAAATGATCAGGAGGAAAACGCAGCTTGGCCCCAAGTCCATGGTGGAGTTGCTGGGTCCTGTCTCAGGTGCTTGGGTTCTGGGTGTCTCCCCAACATGCCAGGCAAGGGCCCCCGTTTATGAGCAGGAGGAGAGCCCCATTTGCATCGAGTCTGCATATAAGGTGCAGCTGGGACCTGGAATGCATGCCTGACCTTGTCACCCTTGGGGCCACCCCAGATGGGAAAGGACTCAAGGATGCTGGCTACACGGGGACCAGTCCTGACTTTCCCACCTTTCCTGTGACCCAACACCTTGACCTCATTATTTTGGGGGCAGCTTTCAGGATTGAGAGTCCTCCTTGTGGGGTTTTGATGAGGACCCAGGGGTGCTCCCCCAGAGGCATGTCCATGGGGCTTTCTCTCGCTCCCCTTTACCCGCTTTGGGCCTTCTTGCTTTCTGGGGTTTAAGAATAGGAATTTGCATTGAATGAAGCTTTTATTTTGAAGCTGAAAGATTCTCCTTTTTATTTTCCAAAATCAGATCCTCCACAAATTTCTAACATATGCATGTGAGGGCAGGAGAGGCTGGGCTGGACACTGTGGCCACAGCTTCTGTCTCTAACCTGCTGTCACTCTTACAAGCTCACAGCTGCCTCACAAAAACACACATTTCCGTCCACTTTCCTGCTATTCGTGTGCAAAAACCCTGTTACCAGCCTCTCACAGTGGAGAGTTTCCATCATTTACACATGGAGCCTGGCTGGTGGACTCAGTGGTTGTAGGTCATCCTCACACCAAAGGGTGTGAACTCTGTACAGTCACCACCACCATCCTGTGGAGGCAGCAGGTTTTATAATTGTGTGCACCTCCCACTCCACACGGGAAGACATGTGTGTGATCGTGTGTGGTAAACAAAGAGAAGACAACATGCTGATGTAAGAAATGTCCAAACATGGAGAGCATGTGGGTAAGATTTTATTGGGTCCAAAACTGTGAGCAACTATTGGGGAACAAGACCTCCAATGCTCCGGAGAATAACCGTTTGCAGCTGTGTTTGTGCATTTGAAGTTAAGGAGGGAAGGTGGGGAGTGACACAGAGAGAGCAAGGCAGGGACTGGATGCCAGGAGAGTGAGCAGGAGGTAGGAGGTTCTCTCTCTCTCTCTCTCTCTCTCTCTCTCTCTCTCTCTCTCTCTCTCTCTCTCCTCTCTCTCTCTCTCTCCTCTCTTTCTCTCTCTCCTCTCTCTCTCTCTCTCCTCTCTCTCTTTCAGTATTTATTATTTAAAGTATTACATAGGTTTCTTTTTTCTCCCCATTATCCTCTCCCTGCTTGCTCCCATTCCCTCCCCAGCCCCTCACCACCCCATTGTCTGTGTCCCGGGTGAGGCATATATGCAGACAAGTCCATTGGTTCATCTCTTACCAGCCACCCTCTCCTGCCTTCCCTCCGAGCTGCCATATTCTGTTCATGCTTCCATGTCTTCGGGCCCATTTTTGTTCATCAGTGTCCTTGTTCCAATTAGACAGAGATGACACTTTTAGTAAATAAATCATATTTTGGGGTGTGCCCAAGAGGAATGTGTGGTCAGAGTTTTCTGTGAGGGTCCTGTCAGTCAGTGAGTTTTGTCAGATTTACGACAGAGCTGTACAGCCCGGGAGATGATATGCCCTCCAGTTTGAAGAGAAATTTGCATGCGGGACAGTCTTTTCCTTATAAGCAGAGGGCCAGAGGTCAGTATTCACTTTGATATGAGTAACTATTCCCAAAGCAGGAGAAAAAGGGAGGCCCTTGATTCTTTTTAATATATATAATTGATTTTTTTTAAAGAGAGGAAGAGAGAGGTATAGAGAGTTAGATACATCGATGAGAAAATCATTGATCAGCTGCCTATTGCACACCCCCTACTGGGGATGTGCCCTCAACATGCCTTTGACCAGAATCAAACCTGGGACCTTTCTGTCTGCTGGCCGATGCTCTATCTACTGAGCCAAACCAGTTTTGGCTGACCCTTGATTCTTCATGGTGGAATCTTTTTTTCTGTTACTTGAAGCCCAGTGCACTAATTCATGTACCAGTGGGGCCCCTCTGCCAGGCCTGCAGGAACTGGCTGAAATTGGAGCTTGGCCATCTGGGGAGGGATCCAGAGAGGGTTTCAGGGCTTGTCTGGCCCGTCTCACTCAGTCCCAATGTACCAGACCCCAGCAGCAAGCTAACCTACCCCCTGAGGCGTATGCCTCCTGGTGGTCATTGCAGGTCATTCTGAGCAGTTGAGCTGCCCAAGTATACCATTGGCATATAACACTTTGATTGCTTGATTGAATGGCAAACTGGTCAACCAGACACTTAGCATATTAAGCTCTATCGTATAGGATAATACACTGTGAAAACTCTTCCCTTATGAAAGCCCCATGCATAGTACACAGAGCTCGGGCTAATAACATCAGAGGCAATCATGATTTAACATGGAGAAATGATTAGAAATAAAAGAAGTGATCATGCATGTGCACCACTGAGAATCTCTTATACTTTAAATGATATGGCAGCCTGTTAAGAGACCTGATTTCTCAGTCTAGTGTTATCAATGATGTTGGGGTTCAGAGTGAGAAAAATTGGAGAATTTCTAGCATACATTTTATCACAGGAAGGGACAACATCCTTAATGTGTAATGCACACATTTACCCCCAGGCACAGGATTTGGAAAGATGTTATCTTGCTAAGCTTGTCACAAATTTACTTGATGGAATATTTGGTGGGACAAATTTATTTATTCTATTAAAATTCAACGCATCACTATTTTTTGATGGGTCAGTTTTGGGTGATTTTACAAAGAACTCCTCAGAAAATGCTGGGCCTCTGCTGTCCACGTGGATTGGCTACAACAGCCACAGGGACTTGAGCAGGTTCTAGTACCAGATGGGAACGCTGCTGGGAAACTACCCATCAATGTGGACGTGACTGTGAACCTGGGGGAGGGGAGGAAGCTGGACTTGATTTGAGTCACATGACAGAAATGTGCCTGATGTTCTTGGACAGAGAGCTACTGGACATGTGGGTTTACAGCCTCCTCCAGTGAAGGCCCAGAAGGAAGTGCAGGGCATCATGGAGACAGCTCACATCATCGTAGGATACACCTGAATAAAGATGAGCAGGAGTTGATTGAAGTAGAAGCATTAAAGGTCACGCAGGCAGGGATCCAGAGAAATAAGGAACCTGTCACTGCACACTGGTGCGAAGGGGCCCCTGTTTCCTTCAGGCACATTCTCATAGGGTCTCTGTTCTAGGAGGTGACCCCTTCCGGGTCCAAGGTGTTCCCACTTGGACAACTTTGGTTGAGTAACCGCATGGTCTCATCATGAATCACCCAAGTTGCATAATTCATTGGGGTCCCATTCATGAAATCTCCCCACACTCACTGGGGAGAGTGGACATTCCTCACTGGAGGAGCCAAGGTGATGGTATGTCTGTATGAGGAGCCTTCATTCCATTAGGGCAGGTCTCCTGTCTCAGTCCATCATCTTCATTGCAATCTTTATGAACATCATCATCATCATCACCACAATGTGCTTACTTATAATCACTCTTCTCATTTTCTGTGGTCATGCTGGTTGTCCACACACAATGACTTCTTATAATTAAACAAAGCAAGTGCCTCCACTTCAGTTGCCATTAGGGATTGAGACCTCAATGGCCCAACTGTAAGTTGGCACCAGCCTTTGAAAAAGCCAATGACAGATTGGGAAGAAAGGACAGATACCCACCAAGACATTGGACCAAGATTACTTTCCAAAACTATCATTACTATCACCACCACCACCACCATCATCATTGTCAATGACATCATCACCATCATTTGCTTACTTATAAATATTCTCCTCACTTTCTATAGATATGGTTTTAGTGCAAACATAAGGACATTTTTTCTCAATTTTTGCTTATTTTGTGTCATTGTATGTAAAATGGGGGACCATAGTCCATTTTCTTTTTCATTTGATTTCTAACTACTGGTGGCTCATTGCTGCCTCTTTGCCATCTGCCACACACAGGGAAAATCAGAGAAGAAGTCAGTTTTCTTTTTTTATTAAAAAAGTTATTTATCAAAAAAATATTTCCCTCCAATTCTGATGACACAGCAAATTAAACAAGGTGAGAGGTTGCAAAGCAGTAATCAATCCCATCTGTTTCTATAGATGGTGATACAGACCTCATTAGCTTTTTGGTACATTCTACTAAATGTTGGAATACAAATTCAATTCATTCACTTCATAAAAGATAAACATCATTGACATACTTCAGACCACAAATTCTTTCATCAAGCTTGTCTTCAAACGTGTTAGAAAGTCAGACAATATAAAATGATACTGATCTAAAAGAGCATCCAAGCAATGCCTTTGGTTTTCCTGTTTCTGCAAAATTTAGTCAAGTTTCTCCACTGCTCACAGAGCACCAGCTGAGGTTCCTCCCAGCTGCCAGCCTCCCCTGTCCGGTGACTGAGGCGGAGAGAACAGGAGAACGGTCTCCAATCCCAGAGCTCAGGGGGGAAGGGTTTCTGACAGGCTTCAGAGTTCTGGAAACTCCAAATGAACACACAGAACACGGACACTGACCAGCGGGTTTCGGATATGTACACTCAACAGGGAGACCTGGAGAGCTGGACACTTTGGGGCAGGAATTGCCCTCTTTCCACGGGCCAAGCCGTCAGTCTTGTCTCAAGTTTCTTGAGAAGCGACACCCCTCCTCAAGTCCATCTTCACATGTGGAGAAGGCACCGCTGACCTGGCCTGCACCTGCCTTTCCCTTCTGGGATCTCCATCCTGAAGACTGGCTGGAACTCCTCCCAGGAAAGTCACAGATGGGTCTGCACAGGGCCCTCTTGAGAAGGAAACCCCTATTTGTAACAAACTGCTGTTTGGAATTTTCTGCTGTTTTTCTTAGATAAAATGTTGCTTTCTAGTCTGCTTTAGCCTGCTCAAATAATGAGGATGATAAACTTAGCTGTCTGAGCTTGTAGACCAGAAACTAGAAATGCCCATCAATTTAGTTGTCTGACCTTGTAGGTCAGACTAGGTATGCCTATAATTTTTAGAACTGTGTTTGTTTTCAAAGACAGCAGCGAGATAACCACTAATTGCACAGAGGGCTGGCTCCTTAATAAAAAGGGAAGCTCTGCTTGTAGATCTGCTTAGAATTTGAATTCATTTTCTCTAAGCCCATCACGCGATGAATAAAAGAAGTCTCTCCAAACTCTTTCTGCATTGTTTGATTCTTTGAGAACTCTGTAACACTCTTAGCCTCCTTGATGTCCAGGGCTCTGCCTCCTGCAGGGACAGGGATGGAGACACAGGAGGGCTCACAAAGCACAGAGTTCACCTTCTGTCCACAGGCTTCCTGTGGGGTTCCTGGACTACATGCTCATGGCAGCGCTGCTGGGAAAGGGGCTTTCTCAGAGGCCTTCCTGGGGAGGGGCAGTGGTGGGGGCAGCACTTCTGGGGACAGGCAGAGGGGAGACAGCAGCCGACACCTGGCGCCCGCCCCCACCCCTCACCCCCTGGCCAGGGTCTCTCCATGCACCTCACTCTGGTCCAGAGAAAGTTCTCCCATGATGCAGTGGGGGCCTCTCTCAGCTCTTGGTGAGTGGGCAGAAGTCAGTCTGAAATGGAGGTTTCCTCCTGCTCCTCTGAGGAGGCGCCTCCTGCACCTCATCCTCTGAGGTCAAACCCACCCTGGCCCTCCCCAGCCTTTCCTCAGCCTCTGGAGAGGTTTCCTCTCTGCTACGAGGCCCCCTTCCTCTAAGTGACCCCTGCGCCAGCGTCCCTGCCCACAGCCTTGGTGAGATCTGGAGGGGGCGCTATGAGTTCTGCTGGACTCTTGGACAGAACCATTTCCTTTCGCTTCCACCCTGCGCTGCCCCAGCGTCTCCCACAGGATGTGCTCAAGGGACCCCCCAGGAGACAGCGGGCGGTTCCCGCAGACACCAGGCTGAGCGGCCACTGCTCTCAGGAGCTCTGGGGACCCCCATTACCGCCCGAAAACAACATGCCCCTGTGAGGGCCAGGTCACCTGGTGGGAACCCCCAAACCCTTTCCTCCCATCTCCAAGCGCCCTATGTGCTGAGTGCAGACGCTGCTCCATCACTGTTCACAGACCCTCCTCAGCATGTGCAGCCTCATGGCCACCTCCTCATGAGGTTTCTGTTCTGGTCTTCCTTCTCCTGGGAGGCCCCGCTCAGAACCCATAAGCGCTTTGCTCATGGCAAACCTCAAAGCCTGCCAAGCACTCAGCCTCCTGAGGGGCTGGCCTCCTCTCCCTCACCGCCAGGCTGGGGTGGAGCAGCAGCATCCTGAAGCGGAGGGTTCAGGGGTCCGGGGCGCCAGGTCCCCTGGGTTCTCAGGCCCCCAGGTCCAGGAGCACCAGCTGCTGCACCAGCCAGGCCAGCCCTGGCATGGGCACTCGGGGACCTGGGCTCTGGGGTGCTGGGGCTCTCCCAGCAGCTCGGTCTCCTCTAGCTCAGTCCCCTTCTCCCAGCTGCGACCTGGGCCTGAAGTGTTTCCTCCTGCTCTGGCCCATGGCAAGGTGAGGACCCAGAAGGGAGGGCAGCGGCCATGCTGAGGGGGCTCCCCCTCTGGTGGCAGGGCCTGGGAGCTGGTGGTTCCTGCAGCTGCTCTCCTGGGCCTGGGACTGCAGGGGCCACAGGGAGAGCAGTGCGCAGGCACGAGGGAGCAGGGCCACAGTTTCCTCTTCAGAAGTTCCTGGGAGACTGAAACCACACGAGTCCCTGGAAGCAGACGTCCTCCCTCCCCAACCACAGCACCAACATAAAGGCCTGCCTCCTGCCTCCTTTCCTGTCTCCATCCAGCAGGGCTGAACTGCTGAGGGTTCTTGCCTGTGCTTCTCAGGGATGTCAATCATGAGCAGAATAGACACCCCATGTCCCCTTGGCGTGAGTGCATCATGAACATCTGCACCCGCTGTTGTGCCTCTGCTTCTGCGTGGTGTCCACGACTCAGGGTGCTGTGAGCATGATGACAAGACAGGGACTGTCACCCTGTGGGTCCCTCTTCTGTAGCTTTGGGGTCACACTCATGTGGTGCCCATGGTCCAGCATGCAGGGAGCTGCACTGTTGAGTCCTTAGAGCCTCTTGTTGGATTCAGGTGACGAGGGTCAGAAGATTCAATGTTAGAACACCTTATGGCACAGTGTGCATGAAAGAGACTCTACCTTCTTTTCACGTGAGAAATTTATCTCTCTTCACAACGGACTTTTCTGCCTCAGAGACTCGGACGTCAGTGGAGAATCAGGACCCAGAGGTTCCCTGAGGGAAACTGTGACATGAGGAGGAAACACACAGGAATCAACCCAAACCTCCAACTGCATCTGCTGCTGGGATAGTCCTTATGTTCAGGGACCCTGAGCTCCACCTGGTGGTCAGAGATATTCCTGGAGGGAGATTTTTGTCTGGGCTCACACTGACTTCCCCTCACTGTGTCTCTTGCACAGTAATACACAGCCGTGTCCTCGGAGGTCACGGAGCTCAGCTGCAGGAAGAACTGGTTCTTGGACGTGTCTCTGGAGATGGAAGTTCGGCTCTTGAGGGAAGGGCTGTAGTAAGTGTTCCCATCATAACATATATCCCCGATCCACTCCAGCCCCTTCCCTGGGGGCTGGCGGATCCATTCCCAGCAGTAACCACTGGTTGTGATGGAGAATCCAGAGACAGCGCAGGTGAGGGAGAGGGTCTGTGAGGGCTTCACCAGTCCTGGGCCCGACTCCTGCAGCTGCACCTGGGACAGGACACCTGGGACAGAGAGAACACAGTGAGTCCTGACTGGGCTCAGATGCAAGGTCCCCATCTCCTCACGTCTGAGCCCTGAGTCACTCACATCTGGGCGCTGACAGCAGGAAGAGGAAGAACCACAGGTGAGATCCTCGTCCCCCAGAAAGCGTTCTCCAGGGGGAGGAGGCCTGCATTTAAGTGGACGCCAAGTGTGTGTGTGTGTGGTGGCCGTGTGGACATTTGCATAGGGGAGGTGTCTGGACATACAAAGGGAAGAGGTGAGGGAGGTCCCAGTCATGGGGCTTCTCCTGGAAGGAGGTGCTGACTGTGCCCTCAGAGACCCAGGCCCTTCTTGGGGTCCTGGTCACCGTGCCCAGGGCCTCTCCTTCCACACCAGGGGCTGTGCTGCAGGAGGTGGCCAGGAAGTAGAATGTGGGCACAATCATTGATTCCTGAGGGATAACAGCAATATAGATTTAAAGATATATATATATATATATATATATATATATATATATATATGTGTGTGTGTGTGTGTGTATAGATATAGATATGGATATAGATATAGATATATAGATGTATAGATATATAGATATAGATATTAGATATAGATATAGATGATAGAGATAGAGATAGAGGTAGAGATAGAGGTAGAATAAGGATAGATATAAATATATGTATAAATATTTCAAATTTTCTTGATTTTTAGAAAAAGAGGAAGGGAGTGGCATAGAAAGATAGAAACTTCCATGAAAGAGAATCATTGATTGGCTGCCTCCTGCATGGCCCCCTCTGGGGGTGAAGACCACAACCCCATCAAGTTCCCAGACCAGGAATCTAACCAGTGACTTCTTGGGTCGCAGGTTGGGTCAATGCCTGAGCCACAGGAGCCAGACTGGAACTTCTTTGCTTTGTCCTCTCCAGAGGACGTGTTCATTGGGTTTTAGAGGGAAAAGAAAGAGAGAGGGAAGGACAAAGAAAAACACTGATGTGAGAAAGAAACAGATCAGTTGCCTCCCATATATATCCATAATGGATTCAAGCCTACTATATTTTTATTTATTTATTTATTTAAATATACTTTTATTGAAGTTAGAGAGGAAAGGAGAGGAATAGGGAGATAAAAATATCAATGATGACAGATAATCATTGGTTGGCTGCCTCCTTCATGCCTCACACTATGGATGTTGTCCCCATCCTGGCCATGTGCCCTGACTGGGAATCCAACAGTGAAATTCTGGTCCTTGTTTGATGCTCAATTACTGAGCCATGCTGCCTGGGCTGTCCCTGCCCTTTTAGGACTCACGAAGCTCCCTGTGCACCTGGGCTCTGGTCAGCAGGATGTTGTCAGGAAGTAGAACGTGGGAACAATCAGTGACTCCTTTGGGGATAAAATTAATGAGGCTCTGTTTCCATGGATTTCGATAGCTATAGATATACTAGAGGCCAAATGCATGAAATTTGTATAAGCGGCTTGGCCTCCACAAATTCCATGGTTTTGTCCAGAAGGACAACTGGTCTAATTAGCATATTATGCTTTTATTATTATAGACTAGATGCCTGGTGCATGAAATTCGTACATGGTAGACTGGTTCCTTCACCTCAGCCTGAACCCTCTCCAATTGGGAATCTCTTGCAGGATTTCTGATTGCCAGCAGGCAGACATCCCTCTCACAATCTGGGACCACTGGCTCCTAACTGCTTAACTGCCTGCCAGCCTGATCACCCCTAATTGCCTTCCCCTGTGGGCCAATTTGTTTCTGATTGGTTGATTCCTATGACAACATCAAAAGCTCCACCAACTAGGCAGCCATTGTATCCCCACAACATCCAGATTTGGTTCTCATTGGTCGGTTCCTATGCCAGTAAGTGTCAGAAGCTCAACCTCCTAATCAGTCATTGGTTCTTCAGAGCACCCTTATTTGGTTTTGATTGGTTGGTTTCTATATCAGTCAGCTTCAAGAGGTCTGACTCCTAGGCAGCCATTAGATCCACACAGTACCCAGATTTGGTACTCATTGGTTGGTTTCTATGCCAGGTCACGCATAAGTTCATTTGGTCCTTGGCTTTTACTTGGTGGGGGGTTTTTACTATTACTTCAGTTACACATTTTAATTTTGTAGCTATCTATCAAAGTTTGGATTAAATTGCTATTTTGAGCTTCTATTAAGTGGACTGAGAAATACAACTGTTGATCTTCACAGGATGTGGTCAGTGTTGAAATAATAGTTGCTTGAGCACAACATATTTGTTATATATGCCGTCAAAGAGAATTAAATATAACCACGTTTTCTTACATAGATTACATAAAGTATAGCGTGTAATGAAATGAACGGTTTTATATCACTGTTCATGTGTGAATCCATATCTTTTCCTGAAATGAGTATGTCACTGGTATGTGACTCTGTCTGTGTGACTCTGTTTGTGTGTGTGTGTCTGTTGTGTGATGCTGAGTGTATGGCTCTCTGTCACCTGGACAAGTAGTACGAGGACAGTATGCGAGCAGGGGTTCCCATGGATGCTTCTCGGCTTTCAAGATGCTCTGATACACATCTCACTACAGTGAAGCTAGAAAACCTTGAATCCAGGAGGGAAGGTAGAGGAGGAGTTAGATGACGCACATCCCAGCCCTCAGGGTCACCTGTCCCCGCACTGGGGTCAGCACTGTTTCCTGATGAACATCAGGGCGCTCGTGTGGGTGGATGTGGGGCTCCCTGTGTTTGGTGCACTGAGCTGACAGCTCTTCCGGAGTCAATGTGGACCCAGAAGGATGGGTGAGGTCCCAGCCCTGAGTGTGCTCAGGCCTTTCAGCAGAGGGAGGGCCAGTGATCTCCCTGGAACCAGGAGAGGGAGGGCACAGGGAGAGTCAGACACTGAGGGAGCTGAGCCTCCCAGGGAGGAATGCAGAGATGTGAACACAGCTCAATACCAGAGACCCAGCTGCGGAGTTCACACTCATCAGCAATACACTGAAAAGAGTGAAAAAAGCGACTTTTAGAATTTGTGAAGGAGACTTGGAGAAAGATAGTCCCTGTCACTGCCACATGTCACCTGCAAACACAATGCCCTTCTTCACTGTTGTCTGCAGTGAGAACATGAGAAGGAAGAGCCCTCCTCCCTGGAGGCAGCTGAGGGCTTGAGAGGAAACCCCTGAGCCCAACAGGAAGGCCCTTCACTCCCTCTCCCTCCCCCTCCGCCCTGGCTCCTGGGGCTGCTCTCTGTGCAGTGGGCCCTGAGAGCCCCCTGGTGTCTGGAGTGCTTCCTGAAGCCCAGCCCAGCTGCCTCCTCAGGGAGGTTTGTGTCTGGGCTCTCACTGACTTTCCCTCACTGTGTCTCTTGCACAGTAATACACGGCTGTGTCCTCTGTTCTCAGGCTGCTCATTTGCAGGTACAGCGTGTTCTTGGCATTGTCTCTGGAGATGGTGAAGCGGCCCTTCACAGAGTCCGCGTAGTATGTGCTACTACCACTACCACTACTAATGCGTGAGACCCACTCCAGCCCCTTCCCTGGAGCCTGGCGGACCCAGTCCATCCAGTAGCTACTGAAGGTGAATCCAGAGGCTGAGCAGGAGAGTCTCAGAGACCCCCCAGGCTGCACCAGACCTCCCCCAGACTCCACCAGCTGCACATCACAGTGGACACCTGCAAACACAGAGACACAGGGGGACTTAGAATCACATGGAAGCACAAACAGGCACAGGCACAGGCACAGGGCTCAGCACTCCCCACTCCTGACAATGACCTTGAGAAATGATCAGGAGGAAAACACAGCTTGGCACCAAGTCCATGGTGGAACTGCTGGGATCCTGTCTCAGGTGCTTGGGTTCTGGGTGTCTCCCCAACATGCCGGGCAAGGGCCCCCCTTTATGCACAGGAGGAGAGCCCCATTTGCATGGAGTCTGCATATAAGGTGCAGCTGTGACCTGGACTGCATGCCTGACCTTGTCATCCTAGGGGCAACCCCAAATGGGAAAGGACAACTCTTGGGTTGCAAGACTCCAATGCTCTGGAGAACAACTTTGCAGCTGCATTTGTGCATTTGAAGTTAAGGAGGGAAGGTGAGGAGTGACATGGAGGTGGGAGAGAGCAAGGCGGGACTGGATGCCTGGAAAGTGAACAGGAAGTCTCTCTCTCTCTCTCTCTCTCTCTCTCTCTCTCTCTCTCTCCCACTCCCTCTCCCTTTCCCTATCCCTCTCTCTCTCATTTCTTCTCCTAATCTTTATTGTTGAATTATTACATAGCTCCCCCTTTTCTCCCCATCATCCTCTCCCTGCTCACTCCCATTCCCTCCCCAGGCCCTCACCACCCCATTGTCTCTGTCCTGGGTGAGCCATATATGCAGACAAGTCCATTGGTTGATCTCTTTCCACCCATCCTCCCCTGCCTTCCCTCTGAGGTTCCGTGGTCAGTTCATGCCTTCATGTCTCTGGGTCTACTTTTGTTCATCAGTTTAGTTGGTCCATTACCAATGCAGACTGGGGCAGCCTTTTAGGTAAAAAAAAAAAAAAAAAAAAAAGGAATTCCATCTAAAAATTGAAAATGGAACTCCCATTTGACCCAGTGGTCCCACTTCTAGGAATATATCCTAAGAAACCCAAAACACTCATCAGAAAGAATGCATGCACCCCTGTGCTCATAGCAGCACAATTTACAACAGCTAAGCTTTGGAGACAGCCTAAGTGTCCATAAGCAGATGATTGGATAAACGTGATGCCTCTATATTATGGAACACTATGCAGTCGTGGAAAAAGAAAGAACTGTTAACGTAAAAAACACAGCTGTAAAGAATTTTGTGAGTTTATTTGAGTCAAACTGTGCACATATGCAGGTAAGCAGAACCTCAAGGAATTGAGATAATGATCCCGGGAATGCCAATCAAAGGAAGGGATGTAGATGGGTTACATGAAATTTACTGGTGATAGATGAAGGAGGTGGGAGAAAGCAAAGCAGGGAGACCTCTGGGATAGGGTACAAAGTGAAATGATGGACAGGTGCATCTTTTATAGGATGGATACAGAGAGTTTAAGATAATTAACAGCTGAGGATAAACTTGATAACAATCACAAGGAGGGAGTGTCCTGGTGCCATTTGTTGTGCCCTGAGGGATTGGGGGGGGGGGAAGGATGTTACAAGTTACCCAGTCATTTCACCAATATGTCATCTTAGATGCATAAAGGTAAATGGGCTCAGGAAAGATCTAAGTTGATATTTGTCAGGGAAAATACTGGAATACTGGCCAGGACATGACTACCCACCATAACCTGTGTGTAGCTACATATTTAATTTTCAGACCATCTTTTGTGGTTATGTGAGGTCTCTGGATTGTACAACCTCCATGCAGGCCTCCCCTGAGCTTGTCAGGTCAGCATGAGGCCCCCTTTGTCCTTAGAACAGAGCCCCCTTTTTGTTCACAAGTACAATACCTGAAACTAGACCTAGGACAGGACTTCCTGTGAGCTCTGTGTCTGAGCCTGTGAGCAAAACTGATTTAAGATGGAGCAGGAAATGGTGTCTTTCCTCAACTCTCCAACTGCTCCTAATCTGTGTCCAGTGCTGGTCCTGAGCGCCCCCTGGTGTCCTGGACGCATCCTGCAGCCCAGCCCAGCCCAGCTCCTCCTCAGGGAGGTTTGTGTCTGGGCTCACACTGACTTCCCCTCACTGTGTCTCTTGCACAGTAATACACGGCCGTGTCCTCAGAGGTCACGGAGCTCAGCTGCAGGGAGAACTGGTTCTTGGCCGTGTCTCTGGAGATGGAGGTTCGGCTCTTGAGGGAGGGGCTGTAGTAAGTGTTTCCATCATAACATATTAGTCCGATCCACTCCAGCCCCTTCCCTGGGGGATGGTGGATCCAATGCCAGCAGTAACCACTGGTTGTGATGGAGAATCCAGAGACAGCGCAGGCGAGGGAGAGGGTCTGTGAGGGCTTCACCACTCCTGGGCCCGACTCCTGCAGCTGCAGCTGGGATAGGACACCTGGGACAGAGAGAACACAGTGAGTCCTGGGCTCAGATGCAGGGTCCCCATCTTCTCACGTCTGAGCCCTGAGTCACTCACATCTGGGCGCTGACAGCAGGAAGAGGAAGAGCCACAGGGGAGTCATGTCCTCCAGGTGAGGTCCTCGTCCCCCAGAAAGCGTTCTCCAGGGGGAGGAGGCCTGCATTTAAGTGGACGCCAACTGTGTGTGTGTCAGGTGGCTGTGTGGGCATTTGCATACGGGAGGTGTCTGCACATACAAAGGGAAGAGGTGAGGGAGGTCCCAGTCTCTGGGCTTCTCCTGGAAGGAGGTGCTGACTGTGCTCTCAGAGACCCAGGCCCTCCTTGGGGTCCTGGTCACCGTGCCCAGGGGCCTCTCCTTCCACACCAGGGGCTGTGCTGCAGGAGGTGGTCAGGAAGTAGCATGTGGGCACAATTAGTGACCCCTTAGGGATAACATTAATGTGATTCTGCTTGCATGGATATAGATAGAGATATGGATATAGATAGATATAGATGATAAATATAGAGATATAGGTAGACATAGAGGTAGAGATATAGAGATAGAGATAGAGGTAGAGGTAGAGTAGGGATAGATATAGATATAGGTATAAATATTTAGAATTTTCTTGATTTTTAGAAAGAGGAAGGGAACAGCATAGAAAGTTAGAAACATCCATGAGATAGAATCACGGATTGGCTGCCTCTTGCCTGGCCCCCTCAGGGAGTGAAAACTATAACCCCTCAAGTGCCTACACCAGGAATCTAACCAGTGACTTCTTGGGTCTTGGGTTGAGTCAACCCCTGAGCAACACGAGCCAGACTGGAACTTTCTTGCTTTGTCCTCACTTGAGGACATTTTCATTGAATTTTATTAGGAAATGAAAGAGAGCGAGGGGAGGACAGAGAGAAACACTGATGTGAGAGAGAAACACAGATCAGTTGCCTCCCATATATATCCATACTGCGAATCAAGCCTGCAACATTCTCAGTTATTTATTTATTTAAACATATTTTTATTGATGTTAGAGAGGAAAGGAGAGGGATAGGGAGATAAAAACATCAATGATGACCACGAATCATTGATTGGCTGCCTCCTTCATGCCTCACACTATGGATGTTGTCCACATCCTGGCCATGTGCCCTGACTGGGAATCCAACAGTGAAATTCTGGTCCTTGGTTGATGCTCAACTACTGAGCCATGCTGCCTGGGATGTCCCTGCCCTTTTAGGACTCACAGAGCTCCCTGTGCACCTGGGCTCTGGCCAGCAGTATGTTGTGAGGAAGTAGGATGTGGGAACAATCAGTGACACCTTTGGGGATAAAATCAACGGGGCTCTGTTTCCCCATTGATTTCCCCCATCTAGCTATAGATATACTAGAGGCCCAATGCACGAAATTCGTGAAAGGGGCTTGGCCCCTGCCACTTCTGTGGTTTTGTCCAGAAAGGTACCTGGTCTAATTAGCATATTATTCCTTTATTATTATAGACTAGATGCCAGGTACATGAAATTTGTGCCTGGTGGAAAGGTTCCCTCAACTCAGCCTGAACCCTTTCCAATTGGGACCCCTTGCAGGCTGTCCGATGGTCAGCAGACAGATATCCCTCTCACAATCTGGGAGCACTAGCTCTTAACTGCTCACCTGCCTGCCTGCCTGTTTGCCCCTAACTGCCTCTGCCTGCCTGCCTGATTGCCCCTAACTGCCCTCCTCTTCTGGCCTGTTTGCTGACAACTTCTTCCCCTATAGGCCAATTTGGTTCTGATTGGTTGGTGATATAGATATAGATGAATGTGTGGCTCTGTGTGTGTGTGTGTGTGTGTGTGTGTGTGTGTGTGTCTTTGACTCTGTGTGAATAACTGTGTGTATGAGTGTGTGTTGTGTGACACTGAGTGTGTGACTTTGTGTCTGCATGACTGTGTTTTGTGTGACTGTGTGTGTGTGTGTGTGTGTGTGTGTGTGACTCTGTGTCTCCTGGACAAGTAGTAGGAAGGATGATATGGACAGAGGGGCCTCATGAATGCTCCTCAGCTTCCAACATGCTCCGATGCACATCTCACTACAGTGAAGCTAGAAAACCTTGACTCTGGGAGGGAAGGTGGAGGAGGAGTTCCATGATGCACATCCCAGCCCTCAGGGTCACCTGTCCCCGCCATGGGGTCAGCACTGCTTCCTGATGGACAGCAGGACCCTCGTGTGGGTGGATGTGGGGCTCCCTGTGTTTGGTGCACTGAGCTGACAGCTCTTCTGGGGTCAATGTGGACCCAGAGAAGATGGGTGAGGTCCCAACCCTGAGTGTGCTCAGGCCTTTCAGCAGAGGTGGGTCTGTAATCTCCCTGGAACCAGGAGGTGGATGGCACAGGGAGAGTCAGACACTGAGGGAGCTGGGTCCCTGAGGGCGGGATGCAGAGCTGTGCACACAGCCCAATCCCAGCCAACCAGCTGCGGAGCTCACACTCATCAGCAAAACACTGAGAGTTGTGAAAAAAGCCATTTTTAGAATTTGTGAGGGAGACTTGGTAAAGGAGATTCCCCATCACTGCTGCCATGTCAATTGCAAACACAATGCCCTTCCTCACTGTTGTCTGCAGTGAGAACATGAGAAGGAAGAGCCCTCCCTGGAGGCAGCTGAGAGCTTGAGAGGAAATCCCTAAGCCCAGCAGGAAGGCCCTTTGCACCCACCTCCCTCTACCCCAGCTCCTGGGGCTGCTCTCTGTGCTGTGGGTCCTGAGCGCCCCCTGGTGTCCAGGGTGACCCCTGTAGCCCATCCCTGCTGTCTCAGGGAGGTTTGTGTCTGGGCTCACACTGACTTCCCCTCACTGTGCCTCTTGCACAGTAATACACAGCTGTGTCCTCGGGGGTCACGGAGCTCAGCTGAAGGGAGAACTGGTTCCTGGCTGTGTCAGCAGTGATGGAGATGCGGCCCTGGAAGGCTGGGTTGTAGCTTGTACTCCCTGTCCAGTACCCCATCCACTGCAACCCTTTCCCCGGGGGCTGGTGGATCCAGTTCCAGTAGTAACTGCTGGTGACTGAGCCCCCAGACACAGTGCAGGTGAGGGAGAGGGTCTGCGAGGGCTTCACCACTCCTGGGCCCGACTCCTGCAGCTGCACCTGGGACAGGACACCTGGGACAGAGAGAACACAGTGAGTCTGGGCTCAGATGCAGGGTCCCCATCTCCTCACGTCTGAGCCCTGAGTCACTCACATCTGGGCACTGACAACAGGACAAGGAAGATCCACAGGGGAGTCATGTCCTCCAGGTGAGGTCCTCGTCCCCCAGAAAGCATTCTCCAGGGGGAGGAGGCCTGCATTTAAGTGGATGCCAACTGTGTGTGTGTCCTGTGGCCGTGTGGGCATTTGCATAAGGGAGGTGTCTGCACATACAAAGGGAAGAGGTGAGGGAGGTCCTGGTTTCTGGGGCTTCTCCTGGAAGGAGGTGCTTCCTGTACCCCCAGAGAACCAGGCCCTTCTTGGGGTCCTGGTCACCGTGCCCCGGTGCCTCTCCTTCCACAGCAGGTGCTGTGCTGCAGGAGGTGGTCAGGACATAGGATGTGGGCACAATCAGTGTCTCCTATGGAATAAAATCAATATAGATAAAGTAATAGATTAGATATAGATATAGGTGTGTGTAGATACAGACATAGACACAGATCATATAAAATATAACTTTTATTATATTTAGAGAGACAGGAAGAGAAATGGATAGAGAAACTTCCATTTTAGAGAATCATTGATTGGCTGCCTCCTGTGTGGTTCCCACTGGGGATGGAGACCACAACCCAGCCAGGTGTCCTCATCAGGAAAGAAACCAGTGACTTCTTGGGTCCTGAGTAGAAACTCAACTCCTCAGCCACACAAGCCAGGCTGGACCCACTTTTCTTTGTCCTCACCTGAGGACATGTTCATTGATTTTTAGAGGGAAAGGAGAGAGAAATGAAGACATAGAAACATCAATAATGAGAGAGAATCATTGATCTATTGTGTCCTGCATGGTCACAATTGGGGATGGAGCCCACAACTCGGGCATGTGCCCTGTCTAGAAATGGATTCATGGAGCGAAGCTGGACCACTGAGCCACATCAACCAGGTTTCATTCCATGTTGTAATGCACTTAGTTTAGAATCCTAACTTGATGGTTTTTCATTTTCTCTTCACCACTTTAAAGCCATCATTCCTTTATCCTCTTAATTTTTGATTTTTCGTGTGACATTTGATGTTTTTATTATCCTTAAAAATGTATTGTTACTAATGTCAGAGAGTTAGGGAGAGGGAGAAGGAAATGGAAACATCAAAGATGAGAGAGAATCATTGATCAGCTGCTCCTTCATTCCTCCTATTGGGGATTGATTTCGAAACCCAGGGCCTGTGCCCTGAATGGGAATCAAACACATAACCTGGTGGTTCCTGGGTGGACACTCAGCCCCTGAGGCACACCCCCAGCTCCTTCCCCCTCTGAGTAGCATGTACTTGACTGAGGGTTCACTCAGTGGCTCCAGGTCTGACTGTGTTCCAGAGGCTGACAGATGCCAGTTCTCAGATTTTCTGTCTGTATTTTGGTGCTTTTGTGGAGGAACAAGAGTTTGGAGCAGCCTATGCCACCATTTTGCTTCTGCCCCTTCGGCTCAGTGACTCCTTTTGAACAAACAGAGAATGAGAAGCAGAAATGCAACCACCATGGAAATCTACCCACAACAGAGAGAACAGAGGGGGCAGCGGCCATCCCAGGCCAGCAGAGGCGGGAGGAGGGGCCCGGGCTGAGCAGTGACTCTAGTGTTTATAAGGAGAGCTTGTGTTTTAGGAAGATGAGCTTCCTGTTCCTGGAGGTCCCCAGACATATGTCCAGAAGCGGTGGCTTTGAGGGGAGTTAGGTTGACGTGCAGGTAGACAGGACAGGGTCCATGGGAAACCAAGGCAGGTGGATGTGAGGCAGGATCAGACTCCGCAGTCTGAGCAGCCTAACCACAGGCACCAACCAGGCAGCAATAGCAGAATGTTTGTGGACTCAGAGCGGGAGCCTGGGAAACGAGGGAGGGCCTGGGACAGGAAGGTGAACACACAAGGAAACAGGGGACGTGCAGGCAGGCCCCTTGCTGGGCAGGAACAATCAGGTGGGCACACAGGTTGACACGGAGCAGGCTGGTGGCACATATACAGCCAAGACCACAGACTTCATGGGCAGCCCATCAGGGAACCGCCTCCCCATTAGGGGGGCCTGAATCTGCTTGTAATAAGTGTCCAAGCATTTGCTTAAACCTTCTGGTCCCAGATTTTATTCTTGGACTTGGTGACCCCCAATCCCTGGGACAGAAGAAGCTGGGATCACTGATCCTGTGATCAAGTTTGGCTCAAATAAACTCTAAAACTATTCTCCACAGGCTTAGAGGTTCTCATGTGAAGGACTTCAAAGTGGCCCATTTATCTTGTGGATTTTATGCTGATTCAACCAGCAGGGGAGCTTGCCACCATGTCACAGGGGAGAAGGCACAGCTGGGGAAGCCACCTTTCTTTCCTTCTCCTTCTTTTATAAACTTTCCTTGACTCCAGAGAGGAGGTTAGTGGAGCCATGGAAACATCAATGATGAGAAAAACTGATCAGCTGTCTCCTGTCCTCTCAACAATATCTCCCCCGGCCCCCTGGTCCCAGCTATTGTGACTGAAACCCCGGAATGTGTGCTGACCACGATTCAAACCATTACCTCCTGATTCATAGGTTGATGCTCAACCACCTTATCATGGCAGCTGTGCTAGAAAAAGGAGGGAAACTTAAATCCATGACAAGCAATAGCACACTTGTCTCATCTCCAACACCTGTGAATTCATTTGAACTCATCCCGTCCAGGTAGCAGGTTTTTATAATCCTGTTCACTTCACTCTCCACACAGGGAAAAACATGTGTGAAAGTGTGTTTAAAATGATCAAAACAGAACAAGTTGATCTAAGAAATGTCCAAACATGTAGAGAATGTTTTATAAGATTTTATTGGAGCCAAACGGACAAGAACTGTTGGGAAGCAAAACCTCAAATGCTCTGGAGAATAACAATTTACATCTGTGTTTTTGCATTTGAAGTTAAGGAGGGAAGGTGAGGGGTGACATGGAGGTGGGAGAGACAATGATAGGGTCTGGGTGACAGGACAGTGCACAGGAGGTGCTCCCTGAGGTTGGTCATGCTGATGGCACAGGTGTGTGAACCCAGATGCACAGGAACCATGGACGGGGTGCTTCAGGAAAGAGGAGCCTTTCAGTAAAGAAGTCATAGGCTGGGGCGTGCCCACCCCCAGGACTGCCCAGGTGGGAATGTGTGATCAGAGCCCCTGTGAAGGTCCTGTCAGTCACTGGTTTTGTCAGATTTAGGACAGAGCCCCCTTTTTGTTCACAAACACCATCCCTGAAACTAGACCTGGGACAGGGCTTCCTATGAGCTCTGTGGCTGAGCTGTGAGCAAAACTAATTTAAGATGGAGCAGGAAATGGTATTTTTCCTCAACTCTCCAACTGCTCCTGGTCAGGGCCCTGTGCTAGTCCTGAGCGTCCCCTGCTGCTCATGTATGCTCCCTGCAGTCCAGCCATGCAGCCTCCTCAGGGAGGTTTGAGTCTGGGCTCACACTTACTTCCCCTCACTGTGTCTTGTACAGAAATACACGGCCGTGACCTCGGTTCTCAGGCTGCTGAGCTCCATGTAGGCTGTGCTCATGGAGTTGTCTGCGGTCATGGAGACTCTGCCTCGGAACTTCTGTGCATAGCTTGTGCCTCCATTTCCAGGGTAAATCTTCCCCACCCACTCAAGCCCCTGTCCTGGGGCCTGTCGCACCCAGTTCATGTAGTAGCTGGTGAAGGTGTATCCAGAAGCCTTGCAGGAGACCTTCACGGAGACCACAGGCTTCCTCACCTCAGCCCCAGGCTGCACCAGCTGCACCTGGGAGTGGACACCTGTGGGAGGAGACAGGACTGAGTGGAATCCCCCGGCACTCTCCCTGGACCCTCCTTAACCAGGACTGGAGCCCCTTACCTGTCGCCATGGCCACCAGGAGGAGGGTTCTCCAGCTGCAGTCCATGGTGAGGGCTGTGCTGGGACCACTTCTGTAGGGGAGGGTGTGGCTGTGGGTGATGCCCTCAGAGCACAGACTCACCCCTATTTAACCTGATCTTCCTCCTTTCTTTTGCATATTCATGAGGCAGAGTATTTCATAGCTGAGGTCTTGAGCCCACCTGAGAGAAGATGGTGACACAGGGACCCTGTTCAGTGGGAGTATGAGGGTCCAAGTACTAATTCTTTTTTCTTTAAATTGTATTTTTTGTTGAAGGTATTACTCATGTCCCCTTGTGTCCGCCATTGACACCTTCTAGCCTGCCCCGGGTGCCCCAAGTCATCCCCATCCTGTTGTCTGTGCCAGTGCATTAAGCCTAGGTGCACACGAGTTTGTTGTTTGACCTCTTCTCAGCCACCCACCCTACCATGAATTCCCTCTCTGATTCCCCAGTCTGCTCTTTGCTTCCATGTCTCTGGATCCATTCTGTTCATCATTTTATTTTGTTAATTAGGTTCCACATATGAGTGAGATTATGTGATACTTGTCTTTGTCTGACTGGCTTATTTCACTTACCATGATACTTCCCCGGTCTGTCCATGCTGTCCCAAAGGGTAAGAGATCCTTATCTTTTACTGCTGCATAGTATTATTTGGCATAAATTCACCACAGCTTTTTCTCCACTCACCTACTGATGGGCACTTGGGCTGTTTCCACATCTTAGCTATTGCAATTTGTGCTGCTATGAACATAGGGGTGCATGTATTGTCTCTGATTGGTGTTTGGGGTCTCTTAACATCTATTCTGAAAGTGGGATCACTGAATCAAATGGCAGTTCCATCTTTAACATTTTGCGGAAACTCCATTCTGTGTTCCATAGTGGCTGCTCCAGCCTGCATTCCCACCAACAGAGTAGGAGTGTTCCCTTGCTCTACACCCTCTCCACCACTTCTCATTTGTGGTTTGTTGAGGGTAGCCATTGTGACAGGTGTGAGCTGATACCTCCTTGTCCTTTTAATTGCATCTCACTGACTAGAATAATTTTCTTATGTCTCTTGGCCATCTGTATGTTCCCTTTGGAAACGTGTATATTTAGGTCCTTTGCCCATTTTGTAATTGGATTGTTTGTCTTTCTTTGGTTAAGTTGTATGGGTTTCTTATACATTTTGTATATTAACCCTTTATCACAGGTATACTTGTCAAATATCTTCTCCCATACTGTGGCTCCCTTTTCATTTTTGTGGATGGTTTCTTTTGCTGTGCAAACACTTTTTATTCTGATGTATTCCCATATGTTTATTTTTTCTTTAGTTGCCTTTGTCCTGGGAAATGTATCTGTAAACAAATGGCTATGAGGGATATCTCAGATTTTGCTGCCTATGGCTTCTTCTATAATTTTAATGGTTTCTCTACTCATATTGAGGTTCTTTTAATCATTTTTAGTTTACTCCTGGGTATGTTTTATATTAGTGTATTGTTTCATTTTTTACATGTTTATGCATCATATTTCCCCAACAATATTTATTGAAGGGACTGTTTTGACTCCATTGTATGCTCTTGCCTTCTTTGTCAAATATTAATTGAGCCTGATGGCTTGGGTAGATTCCTGGGTTCTCTGTTCTGTTCCATGGATGTATATGCCTGTTCTTGTGCCAGTACCTGGCTGTTTTGATTCCTAAGGCTTTCAGTATAATCCCATATCTGGTATTATGATTCCTCCAACTTTGTTCTTCTTTTTCAAGATTGCTATGGCTAATTGGAATCTTTTTTGGTTCCATACAAATTGTTGGAATATGAGTTGTAGATCTGTGAAATATGCTGTTGCAATTTTAATTTTTTTATTATTACTTGAGACCTGGTACACAAAATTCATGTGCTGGAGTGAGGGAGGGTCCCTTAGCCCCCCGTTTATGCACATTCTCACAGTCCAGGATCCCTGCCTTGTTACTGCCCACATGCTTGCTGCTTTTTCCTGCTCAGCTAGCTGCTCCTTAGTGCTGTTGCCATGTAGGTGGGAGAGACTCCCACCTCCACCACTGTGCTCACGAGGCATGAGCCTGGCTTCTGGCTGAGTGGTGAATCCTATGTGGGAGCCATCTGTCCATGAGGGGGAAGCTCCTGAATTGAGCATCTGCCCCCTGGTGGTCAGTGCACCTCATAACACACGTCTTTCCACTACTCATTCTGCCATTTGGTCAATTTGCATATTTGGCATTTATTATATAGGATTATTTTTTTAATAAATCTGTATTGTTCATTATTACAGCTGTTCCTCTTTTTCCCCCCATAGCTCCCCTCCAGCCAATTACCACCACATCCCATGCCCTTACAACCCCCACTGTCCTTGTCCATAGGCTTAAGATTTTTGTCTCATCTCTCTCGCACCTCCACAATCCCATCCCCCTAAGAATTGTTTGTCCACTCCCTTTTTATCACCCTCATTATATTATATTCACCAGTTTATTCTGTTCATCAGATTTTTTATTCACTTGCTTTTCAGATTCACTTGTTAATAGATATGTATTTTTGTCACTTTGTTGTTCATAATTTGTATCTTTACCTTTTCCCTTTTCTTCCTCTTTTTAAATAATACCCTTAAGCATTTCATATAGTAATGGTTTGATGGTGATAAACTTCTTTTAGCTTGTTCTTATCTGTAACACTCTTTATCTGACCTTCAATTCCAAATGATAACTCTGCTGGGTAGAGTAATCTTGGTTGTAGGTTCTTGCTATTCATCACTTTGAATATTTCTTGACACTCCCTTCTGGCTGCATAGTTTCTGTTGAGAAATCAGCTGACAGTAATATGGGCACTCACTTGTAGGTACTTAACTGTTTTTCTCTTGTGGTTTTTAAGATTCTCTCTTTGTCTTTTGCCCTTGACATTTTAATTATGATAGTCTTGGGGTGATCCTCTTTGGATTCTTCTTGTTTGTGGTTCTCTGATATTCTGTGGTTCTATTTATTTCACCAGGTAAAGGAAGTTTTCTGTCATTATTTCTTCAAATAGGTTTTCAATATCTTGCTCTCTCTGTTCTTCTAGCACCCCCATAATTTGGATGTTGGTATGCTAGAAGTTGTCCCAGAGGCTCCTTACACTATCTTCATATTTTTGGATTACTTTTCCTTTTTCCTTTTCTGGTTGGATATTTTTGCTTCTTCATATTTCAAATCTTTAACTTGATTCTTGGGATCCTCTAGTATGCTATTGAATCTCTGTATATTATTTGTTATTTCTGGCAGTGTATGAGGATCTCACTAAATTTTTCAGAGGGTTCTAGAAGATTCTCCAGTAACTTTATAACTATGGTTCTGAACTCTACAACCCATAGTGTGCTTCCCTCCATTTCTTTGATTTGTGGCCTGTTTCTTTGTCTCTGCATTTTGGCTGCTTCCCTGTGTTAATAGAGTGGCTTGAGTGCTAGGTGTCCTATAGGGCCCAGTAGCTGAGTCTCCCCAATTACCTGAGGTGGACACTCTAGGTACACCCCTTTGTGGGCTGTATGCACAGACTTGTTGTAGTTAAGCCTTGGTTCCTATTGGTATCACTGAGAGGAATTGACTTCCAGGCCAATTGGTTGTGAGGACCCGCTGTGTCTACAATGGGAAAAGTGCTGTGCTATAGACACCCTTATGGGGAAGAACTTGTTTCAGTGTGGTTTTGGTGCTCACTGAGTGTTCCCCTTGACTGTGTCACTTATGGATGTATAGAGTTGTCATCTGGTATGCTCTCACTCTGACCACTGGGTGCACTGGCTCTTGGATCTCCAAGGAGGTTCAAATCCAGCACTGCCTGAGACCACCCAGAAGGAGCTACAGAGAGATGTGCAGATTCCTCCACTTTGTTTGGGGTTTGGAAGATTCCAGGTGAGGCCCAGCTGTGAAGCAAGGCAGGCTCCTCCTGCCAGGCCATAGCCCTTCTTTTGTAAGCTTTGGAGCTCTCTGAGCCAGCTGCAGTTTGTCAGGTTTTAGGTTGTAAAAGAACAGGCCATTCATATACAAAAGCTGATACCCATAGCTTGGGTGGGGTTATAAATTGGGTGGGGCGGGGTTTCAGGGAATCACCAGGGCGGAGCCAACAGCAATGGCTGCCAGACTCCCTGCCCCAGAGAGGTTCCTGGGTCTCTGTGTCAGGCAGCACCTTGCAGGAACAATGAGGACTGTGAGCACCTCAGAGAGAAAGCTGCCCTCGCCTTCCTGCTGATACCTGGCAGTCTAGTTTCTCCCCATACAGGTCTGGGTCCCCAGAGTCTCACCTGGAACTGGAGGTCAGAGCAATCAGGAGATTTATCTCCCTCATTATTGTAAAAAAACCCCACAATAGCACACCCTCTGAACCTCCGTACTTCCACACCTGAGCATCTCCTACCAGTCTCAATGCGCTTTTATCTTTCCTTCTGGTTGTACAACTTCCACTCACCAGTTTTCTCATGTTTTGGATGATATTTGTTTACTGTTTTATTTGGAGATTTGATGTGGATGTGAGAGGCAGCAAGCACAGTTGTTTACCTATGATACCATCTTGGTGGTTCTATACAGTTGCTATTTTAATAGGGATTACATTGAAGCTTTAGAGTGCTGATTAATATGGACATTTTAATGATGTTAATTCTACCAATCCATGATCATGGTATATTTTTCCACTTGTTTATATCTTCCTCTATCCCTTTATTTAACATCCTTTATTTTTCTGAGTACAAATCTTTTACCTGCTGGATTAAGTTTATTTTTAAGTATCATAATTTTTTTTGATACAATGGTAAACGGGATTGTTGTTTTGGTTTTCCTTTCTGAGAATTCGTTATTGGTGTATAAAATTCCATTTGATTCGACAGTTAATTTCATAATCTGGTACGTTTCCAAATTCATTTCTAAAATGCAGTAGTGCTTTGGTCCAGTGTTTCGGTTTTCTATGCACAGTATCAGGTGGTGAGGAGAGTCCCCATCACTGTCCATAAGTCATCTGCCAGCAACAGTGTTACCTTTTCCTCTGGGGTCGGAAGTGAGAAAGCAGGAAATGAGAGCCTCAGAGAAAGAGCATGAGCCCTCCCTGGAGGCAGCTGAGAGATTGAGAGGAAATCCCTGAGCCCAACAGGAAGGCCCTTCCCTCCTCCTGTCTCAGCCCTGCTTCTGGGGCTGCTCTCTGTGCTGTGGGTCCTGTGCGCCCCCTGGTGTCCTGACGCCCCCTGCAGCATAGCCCTGCTGCCTCCTCAGGGAGGTTTGTGTCTGGGCTCACACTGACTTCCCCTCACTGTGTATCTTGCACAGTAATACAGGGCCGTGTCCTCGGCTGCTCATTTGCAGGTACAGCGTGTTCTTGGCGTTGTCTCTGGAGATGGTGAAGCGGCCCTTCACAGAGGCGGCGTAGTATATGTAACTACTGCCATCACTACTGATGTATGAGACCCACTCCAGCCCCTTCCCTGGGGCCTGGCGGACCCAGTGCATGCCATAGCTACTGAAGGTGAATCCAGAGGCTGCACAGGAGAGTCTCAGAGACCCCCCAGGCTGCACCAGGCCTCCCCCAGACTCCACCAGCTGCACCTCACACTGGACACCTGCAAACACAGAGACACAGGGGGACTTAGAATCACATGGAAGCACAAACAGGCACAGGCACAGGGCTCAGCGCTGCCCACGCCTGACAATGACCTTGAGAAATGATCAGGAGGAAAACGCAGCTTGCCACCAAGTCCATGGTGGAGCCACTGGGTCCTGTCTCAGGCGCTTGGATTCTGGGTGTCTCCCCAACATGCCAGGCAAAGGCCCCCTTTTATGAGCAGGAGGAGAGCCCCATTTGCATGGAGTCTGCATATAAAGTGCAGCTGTGACCTGGGCTGCATGCCTGACCTTGTCATCCTAGGGGCAAGCCCAGATGGAAAAGGATTCAAGGAAGCTGGCCACAAGGGATTCTGTCCCCACCCCTCCACCATCCCTGCTTTCCTGAGACCCATCACCCTGACCCCATTTCTATGGGCCAGCTTCCAGGATTGAGAGTCCTCCTTCCTCGGGGTTTTGATGAGGACCCAGGAGTGCTGTCCCTGAGGCATGTGGATGGGGCTTCCTCTCTGTCCCCTTCACCCACCGTGGACCATGTTGCCTTTCTGGGGTTTGGGAATAGGAATTTGCATTGGATGATGCTTTTCTTTTGAGGCTGACTCCTTAAAAAAAAAAAAAGAGAAAGAAGAAAGAAGAAAGAAAGAAAAAGAAAGAAAGAAAGAGAAAGAAAGAAAGAAAGAAAGAAAGAAAGAAAAAAGAAAAAGAAGGAAAGAAAGAAAGAAAAGAAGAAAGAAAGAAATAGAAAAAGAAAGAAAGAAAGAAAGAAAGGGAAAGAAAGAAAGAAAGAAAGAGAAAGAAAGAAAGACACTCCTTGTAGTGTTCCCCCATCACATCTCTCACACACAAATATGTGACCTGTCAGTGCGTGGTCCGTGCTGCCTGGTCAGTACCTGAGCCAGTGGAGCAGAGACAGGTGGAATCACATACAGGCATCCATTCCAGTGCTGCGGGCAATAAGGGAGAGAAGTGGGTCACCCACAAAAACCTGCTGTGTAGCCCTTAAGCAGCTGCTCACATTGAGTGAAAGGCTGGAGATTCCGCGGAAGGAGCCACAGGGTGTGGCGAGGGGCCATGGACAGGGAGCAGAGGGCTGGGTCTTCAAGGGGCTGCTGCTCTGTTCCTGCAGCGAAGTTGTCCATCTCTCCAGGACAACAGGCAGCCCCCAGGGGGAGGAAGGGCTGCACTCCAGCTGAGTCCCAGGTCCCCCTGCGGCTCCCAGTCAGGCTAGAATGTGCTTCTGTAATCAGAATAAACCATCACGGTACACAGAGCAGAATTACTGTAGCACAATTCTAGATGGTTCCCCAGCAGTCCATTCCTGTCCCTATAAAAACCTCCAATGTGTACATGTGACCAGGCAGGAGAGGCTGGGCTGGTCGCCGTGGCCACAGCCTCTATCTCTAACCTGCTGCCACTCTCACAAGCACACAGCTGCCTCTCCAAACCACAGATGTCACTCAAATTGCCTGCTGCCTGTGTGCAAAAGCCCTGTTTTCCCAGCACCTCATTGAAAGTTTCTATGATTGCAAACATTAGCCCTGACTGCTGTGGCTCAGTGCTTGGAGCATCAGTGCCCTCGTCAAAGGGTGCAAACTCCTTAGAATTCATGCTGTGGACGTCGTGATGAGGAAAATGAACATCTGTGAAAGAATGTTGGAGGCCAGCAGCCTGACTCTGTACCTTGTCAATCAGTGTCCCTAATGCACATTCCTGTCAGCCTGTAGTCTAGTCACTGCCCTTCCTTAATCATCTGGTCTTGCAAGACCTGTTTACCTGAACACTCCCACGTCACAGAGGCCATAACCCATGAGCCATACACACCCCCAGAGGGTTATCAGCGATGGCGCCAGGCCAGGCCTGTGGGTGGTCACAGAGCCACCATCCCAGCACACAGGGCTTTCTGCAAAGCCCCCAAAAGGTCCAGAAGTCTGATCCAAATTTGGGGACAAAGAAACCAGAGGGTATAAAGAGAAAGCTTCCTCCTCCATATTGGCTCATTCAGGATTTGCACACAGGCTCACCTGTGTCTTGGCACTAGTGCTTCTGGAAATGAGTGGGTTTCTTGGTCCCCGGGTAAATTCTGTAACAGTAGCAGGTATTTCATAATTGTGTGAATGTCCCTCTGCACACAGAGAAATAATGTGTATGAACGTGTCTTATAAAAGATGAAAAGACAATATTTTGAAGAAATGTCCTAAGATGTAGAGAACATTTGATAAGATTTTATTGGAGCCAAACTGTTGACAACTGTTGGGAGCAAGACCTCCAATCCTCCTGGAGAATAACCATTTTCAGCTGCGTTTGTGCATTTGAAGTTAAGGAGGGAAGGTGAGGAGTGACATGGGGGTGGGAGAGCGCAATGTGGGACTGGATGCCTGGATAGTGAACAGGAGGCTCTCTCTCTCTCTCTCTCTCTCTTTCTCTCTCTCTCTCTCCTCTCTCTCTCTCTCTCTCTCTCTCTCTCTCTCTCTCTCTCTCTCTCCTCTCTCCTCTTTCTCTTTCTCTCTGATTCTTTATTATTGAAGTATTACATACGTCTGCCTTTTCTCCCCATTATTGTCTTCCCTCTCACTCCCATTCCCTCCCCAGGCCCTCACCACCCCATTGTCTGTGTTCCGGGTGAGACATATATGCAGACAAGTTCCCACATACCCTCCCCTGCCTTTCCTCTGAGGTTCCATGGTCTGTTCATGCTTTTATGGCTCTGGGTCTACTTTTGTTCATCAGTTTTGTTGGTCCATTAGCAATGCAGACTGGGGCAGCCTTTTAGGTAAAAATAAGGAGATCCATCTAAAAATGAAAATGGAACTCCCATTTGGCCCAGTGGTCCCACTTCTAGCAATACAGCCTAAGAAATCCAAAACACTCACCAGAAAGAATGTATGCGCCCCTGTGATCATAGCAGTGCACTTTACAACAGCTAAGCTTTGGAAACAGCCTCAGTGCCCATTAGCACATGATTGGATAACCGTGATACATCTACACCAGTGTTTCCCTAACTTCTCTCATGATGAGAATCACCTGGTGGAGTTGTTAAAATACAGATTCCTGAATCCCAACTAAGAAGTGCTAAACTAGAATTTTGGGGAACATATAGGTAAAATTGTATACTTAATTTCGTGCTCTTAACTTTGTGTAAGTATACAATTTTCGTGATCTAAGAGTAGAGCACTAGTTAAGTACATAATTTTCGTGCTCTAAGTGTAGAGCACTAGTTAAGTATACAGTTTTACCTATATGTTCCCAAACATGCTAGTTTAGCACTTCTTAGTTGGGATTCAGGAATCTCTATTTTAACAACGCCACAAAGTAATTCTCATCATGCGAGAAGTTTGGGAAACACTGCTATACACCATGGAACAGTATGCAATTGTGAAAAACAAAGATCTGTTAACGTAAAAAATATTTATACCTTTAAAGAATTTTGTGAGTTTATTTGAGCCAAATGTGGACATAAAGTGGTAAGCAGAACCTCAATGAATTGAGATACTTCTCTGGAGAATGACTGGGTAAATATGTGTTTATACATTGCAATCAAAGGAAGGGATATATGTGGGTTACATGAAATTCACTGGTGATAGATTAAGGAGGTGGGAGAAAGCAAAGCGGGGAGACCTCTGGGATAGGGTACAAAGTGAAATGATGGGCAGGTGCATCTTTTACAGGATGGATACACGAGAGTTTAAGGTAATTAGCAGTCGAAGATTAACTTGATAACAATCACAATGAGAGAATGATCTGGTGCCATTTGTTGTGCCCTGAGGGGTCAGGGATAAAAAGGAAGTTACAAGTTACCCAGACATTTCTGCAATATATTATCTTAGAGGCACAAAGGCAAATGGGCTCAGGAAAGACATAAGTTGATCTTTGTTAGGAAAAATACCGGCCTAGGACATGACTACCCACTGTAACATGTATGTAGTTAAATATTTAATTTTCAGACCATCTTTTGTGGTTATGTCAGGTCTCTGAGTTTGTACAACCGCCATGCAAGCCTCCACTGAGCTTGTCAGGGCAGCATGAGGCCCCCGTCATCCATAAAACAGAGCCCACTTTTTGTTCACAAACACAATCCCTAACACTAGACCTAGGACAGGGCTTCCTGTGAGCTCTGTGGCTGAGCCTGTGAGCAAAACTAATTTAAGACAGAGCAGGAAATGGTGTCTTTCCTCAACTTTCCACCTGCTCCTGGTCATGGCCCTGTACTGGTCATGAGTGCCCCCTGCTGGCCTAGATTCTCACTGCAGCCCAGCCAGCTGTCTCCACAAGGAGGTTTGTGTCTGGGCTCCCCTCTCTGTGTCTCTTGCACAGTAATACACGGCCGTGTCCTCAGTTCTCAGGCTGCTGAGCTCCATGTAGGCTGTGCTCAAGGACTTGTCTGCGGTCATGGAGACTCTGCCTTGGAACTTCTGTGCATAGCTTGTGCCTCCACTGGAAGGGTTAACCCACCCCATCCACTCAAGCCCCTGTCCTGGGGCCTGTCGCACCCAGTGCATGTAGTAGCTGGTGAAGGTGTATCCAGAAGCCTTGCAGGAGACCTTCACGGAGGCCCCAGGCTGCCTCACCTCAGCCCCAGGCTGCACCAGCTGCACCTGGGAGTGGACACCTGTGGGAGGAGACAGGAGTGAGTGGAATCCCCCTGGACTCTCCCTGGACCCTCCTTACCCAGGACAGGAGCCCCTTACCTGTCGCCATGGCCACCAGGAGGAAGATTCTCCAGCTGCAGTCCATGGTGAGGGCTGTGCTGGGAGCACTTCTGTAGGGGAGGGTATGGCTGTGGGTGATGCCCTCAGGGCACAGACTCACCCATATTTAACCTGGTCTGCCTCCTCTCTTTTGCATATTCATGAGGCAGAGTATTTCATAGCTGAGGTCTTGACCCCACCTGAGAGAAGGTGGTGACACAGGGACCATGTTTAGGGGGAGTCAGAGGGTCCAAGTCCTAATTTTTTTACTTTAAATTGTACCTTTATTGTTGAAGGTACACAAGGACCTTCCCTTCCCTTCCCTTCCCTTCCCTTCCCTTCCCTTCCCTTCCCTTCCCTTCCCTTCCCTTCCCTTCCCTTCCCTTCCCTTCCCTTCCCTTCCCTTCCCCTCCCATCCCTTCCCTTCCCTTCCCTTCCCTTCCCTTTGTTTGTGTCCTTGGTATTACTTATGTCCCCTTGTGTCCCCCATTGACACCTTCTAGCCCATTCCGCATGCCCCAGGCCTTCACCATCCTGTTGTCCCTGCTCCCAGATTAAGCCTGTGTGCAAAGGAGTTTGTTGGTTGACCTCTTCCCACCCACCCACACTACCATGATTTCCCTCTGAGATCCCCAGGCTGCTCCATGCTTCCAGGACTCTGGATCCATCCTCTTCATCAGTTTATTTTGTTCATTAGGTTCCATATAAGAGTGAGACCATGTGATACTTGTCTTTCTCTGACTGACTTATTTCACTTACCATGACACTCTCCAGGTCCCTCCATGCTGTCTCAAAGGGAAGAGATCCTTCTCTTTTTCTACTGCATATTATTCCGTGGCATAATTGTACCCCAGCTTTTTATCCGCTCAGCTACTGATGGGCATTAGGGCTGGTTCCAGCTCTTAGCTATGGCAAATTGTGCTTCTATGTACCTTGGAGGGTATACATTCTATATGACTGTTGTTTCAGATTGCTCTGGATAAATTCCTAAAAGTGGGATCACTGGGTCAAGTGGCAGTTCTATCTTTAATTTTTTAGGAAACTCCTTTCTGTATATGGAACACAGAATGGAGTTCCCTTTGCTGCACCAGCCTGCATTCCCACCAGCAGAGCAGGAGGGTTCCCTTTGCTCCACACCCTCACCAGCACTGGTCATTTGTTGGTTTGTTGTTTTTTTTTGTTTGTTTGTTTTTTATTTTTTTATAAATTTTTTAAATTTTATTTTATTAAGGTATTTTCTGTGTACATAGTTTACCATTGCCCCCCCTCACCTCCCATTTATGCCCTCCCTCCCCAGAGTTCTGTGTTCATTGGTTGTACTTATGTTCATGCATACCAGTCCCTCGGTTGTTCTCCTATCTCCCCCCAGGTCTCCTTCCCCTCCCCACTGTCATTTGACAATCTGCTTGTTTTATGGTGACCATCTCAGGACCCCATGAATAAAATCTGCTCCTCATTTGGCAGTCTGCTTGTTTTATGGTGACTATCTCAGGACCATATGAATAGAGTCCGCTCCTCCTCTGGTTTTCACCGCCCCTTCCCCTGGGTCCCACTGCTTCCCCTGGGACACACGGCTCGCCCGGGGCACACTGCACCCTGGGACACTCGGCTCACCCGGGGCACTCGGCCCCCTGGGACATACGGCTCACCCGAGGCACTCGGCCCCCTGGGACACTCGGCTCACCCGGGGCACTCGGCCCCCTGGGGCACTTGGCCCCCTGGGAGACACGTCTCACCCGGAGCACTCGGCCCCATGGGACACACGTCTCACCCGGGACACCCTTCCCCTTTGGGGGGTACGGCTTACCCGGGGCACATGGCCCCCTGGGACACTCGGCTCACCCGGGGCACACTGCCCCTCTAGGGTGTTGGGGTCGCATATTGGAGGCGCTGCGCTAGCCCCTTGCTAGCATGGCGGGCAGGCTGGGGCAGCTGCAGTTGGGCTGAGATGGTTGCAGGCGGGGGGACCACCTTCAAAGGTGTCTCGTTCAGTGTGGGAGAGGAGCAGCTGCAGACATGGAGGCTAAGTTCTGAGGTCGCCCACTCCCTGAGCCCAAGGCGTGGTGAGCTCTGTTCTTGGTGGATTTCCTTTATTCTTGGCGGCAGTGGCGGGTGGCGGTGCCAGGTGCAATATTGACGGTCGCTCCTGTGGTTCAATTACCACTGTAGTTTTAAAGTTCACATGGCGGTGGTGGTGAGAGCTTCGGTTTGGCCATGTGGCATCAGAGGATGGGCTCGCCTGGGTGGGTAATGGAAGGCACCGTGCCATTTCCTCACCAGCGCGCTCCATTTCCCTCCCAGCATGGTGGGTGTGCTGGGAAGATTGTGGGCGGGCTGTGATGGCTGCATGGGGAGAGTCCACCCTCAATGGTGTCCTCTTTGTTGCAGATGTGGAGCTGCTGTGGATGCAGAGGCTAATTTCTGAAGCCACACTCTCTATGAGCCCGGTGTGTAGTGAGCTCTGATTTCGGTGGATTCCCATTCTTGGGGGCTGCGGTGGGTACGGCAGCGATGGTAGCTCCTGTGGCTCAATTTCCCCTGTAGTTTTAAAATCCGCGTGGTGATAGTGTCTGATGCTTTGGCCTGGCCATGTGGCAGCGGAGAGAGGATTCTCCGGGTCTGCCAATGGAAGGCGCAGTGCCAGCACAGCGCGCGTGAAGGCCTGGCAGAGCAGGCCGAGGGCGGTGGCGGAGAGTCTCCACAATGTCTTAGTCTTTCAGACTTAGTGGAACGCTTCCCTGAGCCAGGACAAGAAGCACCACCACCACAAATATTGGCCAGTTCAGTGCTGCCCCTCTACAGGTGACAGTAGGGGCATCCTCACCTCAGTAGGCCTTTGCTCTTGGAGGTCTTAACCAGTGGAAGGCAGTGTTGGTTTGTTGATGGTAGCCATTCTGACAGGTGTGAGCTGATACCTCCTGTCCTTTTATTTTTTTATTTTTAAATGTATTTTATTGATATTTTTTACAGAGAGGAAGGGAGAGAGATAGAGCTAGAAACGTCAATGAGAGAGAAACACCGACCACCTGCCTCTTGCACACCCCCCACCAGGGATGTGCCGGCAACCAAGGTACATTCCCTTGACCGGAATTGAACCCAGAACCTTTCAGTTCGCAGGCCTATGCTCTATCCACTGAGCCAAACCAGTTTTGGCCATATCATAATTTTTTTCATGCAATGGTAAATGCGATTATTGGTCTTGTTTCCCTTTCTGAGAATTCATTATTGGTGTGTAAAAGTACCATGGATTTTCGCCTGTTAATTTCGTATCCTGTTAAATTACCGAACTCCTTTCTTAAATCCTGTAGCTTTTTGGTAGCGGCCTTCGGGATTTCTATGTACAGTATCATGTGGTGAGGAGAGTCCCCATCACTGCCCACATGTCATCTGCCAGCAGAGTGTTACCTCCTCCTCTGGGGTCTGCAGTGAGAAAGCAGGAAATTAGAGCCTCAGAGAAAGAGCAAGAGACCTCCCTGGAGGCAGCTGAGAGCCTGAGAGGAAATCCCTGAGCCAAACAGGAAGGCCTTTACCTCTCCCTCCCTCTGGCACTGCTCCTGGGGCTGCTCTCTCTGCTGTGGGTCCTGAGCGCCCCCTGGTGTCCTGGACGCTCCCTGCAGCCCAGCCCTGCTGCCTCCTCAGGGAGGTTTGTGTCTGGGCTCTCACTGACTTCCCCTCACTGTGTCTCTTGCACACTAATACACGGCTGTGTCCTCGGTTCTCAGGCTGCTCATTTGCAGGTACAGCGTGTTCTTGGCGTTGTCTCTGGAGATGGTGAAGCGGCCCTTCACAGAGTCTGGGTAGTATGTGCTACCACCACCAGTATTAATGTATGCGACCCACTCCAGGCACTTCCCTGGAGCCTGGCGGACCCAGTGCATCCAGTAGCTACTGAAGGTGAATCCAGAGACTGCACAGGAGAGTCTCAGAGACCCCCCAGGCTGCACAAGGCCTCCCCCAGACTCCACCAGCTGCACCTCACACTGGACACCTGCAAACACAGAGACACAGGGGGACTTAGAATCACATGGAAGCACAAACAGGCACAGGCACAGGGCTCAGCGCTCCCCACTCCTGACAATGACCTTGAAGAATGATCAGAAGGAAAATACAGCTCGGCACCAAGTTCATGGTGGTGCTTCTTGGATCCTGTCTCAGTTTTTGGGTTCTGTGTGTCTCCCCAACATCTCAGGCAAGAGCTTCCTTTTATGCGCAGGAAGAGAGCCCCATTTGCATGGATTCTGCATATAAGGTGCAGCTGTGACCTGGGCTGCATACTTGACCTAGTCATCCTAGGGGTGACGCCAGATGGAAAAGGACTCAAGGATGCTGGCCACAGGGGATCCAGTCCTGACCCTCCCTTCCTACCTCCTTTTATGAGACCCCTCACCCTGACCCCATTCCTTTGGGGGAAGCTTCCAGGATTGAGAGTCCTCCTTCCTGGGGTTTTGATGAGGACCCAGGGGTGCACCCCAAGGGGAACGTGGATGGGGTTTCCTCTCGCTCTCCTTCACCAGCCTTGGGCCATGTTACTTTCTGGCATTTGGGAATAAGAATTTGCATTGAATGAAGCTTTTATTTTGAAGCTGAAAGATTCTCCTTGTCTTTTTCCTCAATCAGATCCTCCACAAAACTCAAACATATGCATCTGAGGAGGCAATAGAGGCTGGGCTGGAGAGTGTGGCCTCATCCCCCTTCTCTCAAGTGCTGCCACTCTCATAAGCATACAGCTGCCTCCTGAAAGCACACTTTTTCCTCTACTTACTGCTATTCCATAGCAAAAGCCCTGTTTCCAACCTCTCACAGTGGAGAGTTTCCATCATTTGTACATGGGACCTTGGTAGATGGTTGGGGATGGTTGGCTGGCTCAGATTCATGGGGGGAAAAGTGGAAATATGTTTTACTTTCAACAATATAAAATCATTAAATAGAGATAATTAATTAATAAATTAAAATTTAAAATGGAGTCCTGGCCCTGGCTGGTTTCACTCAGTGGACAGACAGGTTTCACTCAGTATTGGCCTTTAACCGAAGGGTCTCAGGATCCATTCTGGTCAAGGGCATGTACTTGGGCTGTAGGCCCCCTGCTGGCTCTTGTTCTGGTTAGGGCATGTGCAGTTGGCACCCAGTTGATGTCTTTCTCTCACATCTATGCTTCTCTCTTCCCCTCCCTCCCTTCCACGCTCTCTCTGAAAAGCAATGGGAAAATATTCTTGGGAAAGGATGAAAAAATATAAATACGGAATTTGCTGGCTCTTGGAACAAAACCCTGGGTAGAGAGTTGAGGCACCTCGTCCTCCTTTGGGGCAGGTGAGCACCTCCCTTCTCCGAGGAGATGGGCCACCTGTGTCCTTCCTCCCACAGCTCCAGGTGAGGACAGACAAACACAGGGATCTGGGGCTGTGGTCCCTTGTTCCTCTGGGAAGGCAGCCACCACTACTTGGAAAGTGCCATCATGCTGGAGAGGGGAGGCATGGGCAGGTCAAACACCACTTCTCTTCCTTTACATTTTTTAATACTTATTTTAAAATATATTGTTATTAATTTCAGAGAGGAAAGGAGGAGAGAGAGAGATGAAATCATCAGTGATGAGAGAGAATCAATGATCAGTTACCACCTGCACATATCTACTGGGGGTCCAGGCAGCAGCCCAGGCAAGTGCCCTGACCAGGAATCCAACCCTGACCTCTTGGTTCTTAGGTTGAAGCTTAACCAATGAGCAGCACTGGGCAGGCTCTTGGGTGACATCTTACCATTTCTTTCTTTCTTTCTATTTTTTAAAGGATTCCTTTATGCAATGAGTTGTGTTCATCCTCCCCAGAGGCTGTTTTCCTCTTATTTTTAGATGAAGTGGAAGGGATGGTAGAGGGAGGCCCATAGAGATACAGTGAGTAGGTGCCTCTTACAGGCAGGAATGGAGTTTGCAATGGAGGTCCATAACCTTGACAGGAATCAAGCTGGGACCTCTCAGTCCACAGGCTGAGGCTCTATCCACTGAGCACATGGGTAGGGCCCTCCCCCATGACTAGTTAACTCTGTGGAGGCCCCACACTGTATGCAGGCAGCCAGTGTCTGCCAGTTGGTCCAGCAGACCTGGATGTTGTCTGTGTTGTTGGGATGAGAAAACCCAGGATGGAGAGGCCCCAGAAAGGCAGCCCCAGGGGCCAGGGTACAGGGGTGCATGGACAGCTGGGCTAGAACCTCTCTCCAGAGACTTAAAGATGAATAGTCATCCTGGCCCCCTCTCCTTCAGGAGGATGCTGGGCCTCGCTCTGGGGGACCTGCCTGAGACAGCTGGTCAGCGCTCCATGAGGCTGAGGAAACACAAACCCAAATGAGGAAAAGTCTGTTGTCCCAGATGCCAGGAGGACACAGGGACTTCCTCCCCCTTCCCTTCCACACGCATGTGGGGTTCAATGTCAGTATAGAAGCTCACTGAGCGCCTCCCCAGCTTCACACCCAGCGTGCTTTCTGGGGACCTGGGAACCCACTCTGAAGTGTGACCTCTAGGGGCACCCCTCTCCGCGCTTCTGGGCGGGGGGGGGGGGGGGGGGGGAGGGGCAGCCAGGCTTCACTGGGCTCCTGGCTCCCAGGGCAAACCTACTTCCTGTCCCAAAGAGGCGGGAGAGGTCATGTTCTGTGGGCTCAGCTCAATGAGCAAACACGCGTGGCCCCTGCAGTTAGCAGGGGATTTAGGGTGAACTCAGGACCAGGGTGCGGCCCAGTTCCTCCTGAGGCTGCGTCTCTGGGAGAAGCTGTGTGTCTGGGGATGATTTCCCACAGGAACTCAGTTCCGTCCCCTTATCTGCTGCTTTGCCAGCCCCACGTGGGCAGCACCACTGCAGTGAGGATCAGTCTCAAACAACCCCATTTCTGTACACTCACCCGTGATGCTGAAGCAGATCCTTCTGGTTGCTCCTCACAGATGGACATGTCCCCTGCAAGGAGGGACGCCTTGTATGGTGGTTCTCCTCCGTGTACTTTTCTCATCTTCTTACTCTTCCTTAAGTGTCAAGTACAATGTGAGTAGCAGTGGTGAGAGTGGACCTTTTTCAATCTGTCCCCATATGAGGGGACCATTTAACTCCCCACAATCGAGTGTGATAGTAGCTACAGGAATCACAGGACCAGAGTGAGGAAGGGACCTTTGTCCCAAGTGCCCTAAGCACGTGATCATGAATGGGTGCTGTGCTTTGTCACACATTTTTGTGTATTGATTTTAATGACCATGTGACTTCTCTTCTCTTCACATTTGACCTGGTGGATTACTTTGGTCTGCACTGGAGTCGCTCTTGGTGGGAACAATTTCCAAAACCAAGATGATGAGAGCTCAGAGGATGGTCTCCTTGTAGAGAAAGAGAAACAGAAAATGAAAGACTTGGTGAAGGAGAGTCCCTGTCACTGCCACATGTCACCTGCAAACACAATGCCCTTCTGCACTGTTGTCTGCAGTGAGAACATGAGAAGGAAGAGTCCTCCCTGGAGACAGCTAAGAGCTTGAGAGGAAATCCCTGAGCCCAACAGGAAGGCCCTTTCTTCCCCTCCCTCTGCCCCTGCTCCTGGGTCTGCTCTCTGTGCTGTGGGCCCAGGTCGCCCCCTAGTGCCTGAAGCGCTCCCTGCTGCCTCCTAGGAGTTTTTGTCTGAGCGCACACTGCCTTTCTCTCACTGTGTCTTTAGCACAGTAATACAAGGCTGTGTCCTGGGTTCTCAGGCTGCTCATTTGCAGGTACAGCGTGCTCTTGGTGTTGTCTCTGGAGATGGTGAAGCGGCCCTTCACCGAGTCAGCGTAGTATGTGCTACCACCACCAGTATTAATGTATGCGACCCACTCCAGCCCCTTCCCTGGAGCCTGGCGGACCCAACTCATCCAGTAGCTACTGAAGGTGAATCCAGAGGTGCACAGGAGAGTCTCAGAGAACCCCCAGGCTGCACCAGGCCTCCCCCAGACTCCACCAGTTGCACCTCACACTGGACACCTGCAAACACAGAGACACAGGGGACTTAGAATCACATGGAAGCACAAACAGGCACAGGCACAGGGCTCAGCACTTCCCACTCCTGACAATGACCTTGGAAAATGATCAGGAGAAAAAGGCAGCTTGCCACCAAGTCCATGGTGGAGTTGCTGGGTCCTGTCTCAGGTGCTTGGGTTCTGGTGTCTCCCCAACCTGCCTGGCAAGGGCCCCCTTTTATGAGCAGGAGGAGAACCCCATTTGCATGGAGTCTGCATATAAGGTGCAGCTGTGACCCCGGCTGCATGCTTGGTCTTGTCATTCTAGGGATGACCCCAGAAAGGAAAGGACTCAAAGATGCTGGCCACAGGAGGTCCTGTCCTGAGCTGCCCTCCCTCTCTCCTTTGTTTAGACCCATCCCTCTGACCCCATTCATTTGGGTGCAGCTTCCAGGATTGAGAGTCCTCCTTCCTCTGGGTTTTGATGAGGAACCAGAGGTGCTGCCCTAGAGGAGCTTGGATGGGGCTTCCTCTCACTCTCCTTCACCCACCGTGGGCCATTGTTGCCTTTCTGAGGTTTGGGAATAAGAATGTCCATTGAATTAAGCTTTCATTTTGAGACTGAAAGATTCTCCTTGTTATTTTCCCCAATCAGATCCTCCACAAAACTCTAACATAGGCATGTGAGGAGGCAGGAGAGTATGGGTTGGACGCTGTGGCTGCAGCCTCTGTCTCTAACCTGTTGCCACTCTCACAAGCACACAGCTGCGTCCCAAACGCACACATTTCCCTCAACTTCCCTGCTGTTTGTGTGCAAAATCCCTGTTTCCCAGCCTATCACATTGGAGCGTTTCCACCATTTACACATGGAGCCTGGCTGGAGGTGGGGCTGGCTGAAGGAGATCAATGGGTAAGGGGACATATATGATACTTTCAACAATAAAATATTAATAAATGTGAATAAATAAATAAACAATTTTTAAATGGACTCTTATCCCTGGCCAGTTTGTGTCATTGGATAGAGTGCTGTCCTTTGAAGCAAAAGTTTTCAGGTTCCATTCTGGTCAAGGGCATGTACCTGGGTTGCAGCCCCCTCCCTGGCACTTGCCCTGGTTCGAGCATGTGCAAGAGGCACCCAGTTGATGTATTCGTCTCACATTTATGTTTCTCCTTGCCCTCCCTCCCCTCCCCTCTCTCTCTGAAAAGCAATGGAAAACATCTTTGGGTGAGGATGAAAAAAGATAAAAAAGGAATATGTTGGCTCTTGGAACAAAACCCTTGGGAGAGAGTGGAGGCACCTCATCCTCACTGGGGGCAGGTGAGCACCTCCCTTCTTTAAGGAGAGTGGCCACCTGCGTCCATCCTCCCACAGCCCCAGGTGTGGACAGACAGACACAGGGATCTGGGACTGTGGTCCCTTGTTCCTTTGAGAAGGCGGCCACCACCACTTGGAAAGTGCGATCACGCTGGGGAGGGGAGGCGTGGTCAGGTCAAACACCACGAAGCCTTCCTTCTCTTCATTTTAATTTTTATTCTTATTTTAAAATATAGTGTTATTGATGTCAGAGAGAAAAGGAGGAAAGAGACATGGAAACATCAGTGATGAGAGAGAATCATTGATTGGCTGCCTCCTGCATCCATCCTATTGGGGATTGATCTTGCAATCAAGGACCTGTGCCCTGAACAGAAATCAAAACCATAACCTGGTAGTTCCTGGGTGGACACTCAGCCCCTGAGACACACCTCCCCCCCCCCAGCTCCTTCCCTCTCTAAGAAGCATGTACTTGACTCAGGGTTTGCTCAGTTGCTCTGGATCTGACTGTGTTCCAGAATCTGACAGATGCCACTTCTGAGAGTTTCATTATTTTGGTGTCTTTTTTTCTTTTCAATGTTTTTGTGATGGAACAAAAACAAGAGTTTGGAGCTGCCTATGCCACCATTTTGCTTCAGACCCTTCTGCTCAGTGACTCCTTTTGAACAAACAGAATGAGAAGGGAGAAGAGCAACCACCACGGAAATCTACCCACAACAGAGAGAACAGAGGGGGCAGCGCCCATCCCAGGCCAGCAGAGGCGGGAGGAGGGGCCCGGGCTGAGCAGTGAGTCTGGTGTTTGTAAGGAGAGCCTGTGTTTTAGGAAGATGGGCTTCCTGTTCTTGGAGGACCCCAGACACATGTCCAGAAGGGATGGCTTTGAGGGGAGTTAGGTTGGTGGGCAAGCAGACAGGGCACGGTCCATGGGAAACCAAGGCTGGTGGATGGGAGGCAGGGGCAGACTTGGCAGTCTGAGCAGCCTAAGCACAGGACCAACCAGGCAGCAATAGCAGAATGTTTGTAGACTCAGAGCAGGAGGTCTTGGAAATGAGGGAGGACCAGTGACAGGAAGGGGAATGCACTCAAGGGAATAGGGGACATGCAGGCCACTTGCTGGGCAGGAACAATGAGGCCAATCAGGTGGGCACACGGGTGGACACGGAGCAGACTGGTGGCACATATACACCTGAGACCACAGGCTTCAGGGGCAGCTCATCAGAGGGCCCTCTCCATGCTGGGAGCCTGAATCTGCTTGTTATAAGTGACTCATGCTTTTGCTTAAATCTCTGGTTCCTGGTTTCATGTTGGACTTGGTGACCCCCCATCCGGGGGACAGAAGAAGCTGGGCTCGCTGTTCCTGTGATCAAGTTTGGCTCAAAAAATTCTTAAAACTATTCTCCATGGGCTTATAGGTTCTCATGTCAAGGACTTCAAAGTGGTTCATTTATGTTGTGGATTTTATGCAGATTCAACCAGCAGGGGAGCCTGCCACAGTGTCACAAGGGAGAAGGCACAGCTGAGGAAGCTGTCTTTCTTTCCTTCTCCTTCTTTATACACTTCCCTTGACTCCAGAGAGGAGGCCAGTGGAGCCATGGGAACATCAGTGAAGACAATCACTGATCGGCTGCCTCTGCCTCCCATATCCTAGGTATCAGATTGCAACCCAGGCATGAGCCCTGGCCAAGGAATCTATCCATGACCTCCTGGTTCATAGGTTGATGGTGAACCATCTTATCATGTTTGCTGGGCTGGCAAAAGCCGGAACACTTATGTCCATGACAACTAACAGTAAACTTGTCTTTTCTCCAACACCTGTGAGCTCATTTGAACTCATCCCATCCAGGCAGTAGTTTTTATAATTGTGTGCACTTTCCTCTCCACACGGGGAGGAAACATGTATGAACATATGTTGTAAATGAAGAAAATACATGTTGATGTAAGAAATGTCCAAACAGGAAGAGCATCTTTATAAGATTTTTTTGGAGACAAATGGAGGAGAGCTGTTGGAAAGCAAGACATCCAGTGCTCCAGAGAATAACAATTTGCAGCTGTGTTTGTGCCCTTGAAGTTAAGGAGGGAAGGTGAGGAGTCACATGCACGTGGAGAGAGCACAGTGGGGACTGGGTGCCAGGATAGTGAACAGGAGGTGCTCCCTGAGGGTGGTCATACTGATGTCACAGGTGTGTGAACCCAGATGCACAGGAACCATGGATGGGGTGCTTCAGGAAAGAGGAGCCTTTCAGTAAAGAAGCCATAGGCTGGGGCGTGCCCACCCCCAGGACTGCCCAGGTGGGAATGTGTGATCAGAGCCCCTGTGAGGGTCCTGTCAGTCACTGGGTTTTGTCAGATTTAGGACAGAGCCCCTTTTTGTTCACAAACACCATCCCTGAAACTAGACCTGGGACAGGGCTTCCTGTGAGCTCTGTGGCTGAGCCTGTGATCAAAACTAATTTAAGATGGAGCAGGAAATGGTGTCTTTAACTCTCCACCTGCTCCTGGTTGATAGACCCTCCCTTCCCCCAGTTGATTGACAGAAGCAAACCCCACCTGTGGCCAGATATACCTGAACTCTGAACCACCAATCAGCACCTGCACAAGTACCCTAAGACCCCCATTCCTAAGCCCCTAAGTCCCTAACCACCAATCAGCATGTGCTGAGTACCCTAAGCACCGCCCCTTATCTTCCCCTTAAAAGCAGACCCCCGGGTGTTTTAAGGCTTCTTCCAGTCTCTTCAACTTTCTCCCTCTGGAAGCAGCCAGCGCGAGGTACCAATCCGCAATAAAGGCCCATATCCTGGTCTCCCAGTCTCAGCTACCTTCTTAATTAATTTATCACTGGTCAGGGCCATGTGCTGCTTCTGTGCACCAGCTGATGTCCGGAGCATCTACTGCAGCCCAGCCTTGCTGCCTCCTCAGGGAGGTTAGTATCTGGGCTCACACTGGCTTCCCCTCACTGTTTCTCTTGCAGAGTAATACATGGCCCTGTCCTCGGTTCTCAGGCTGCTGAGCTCCATGTAGGCTGTGCTCATGGAGTTGTCTGCAGTCATGGAGACTCTGCCTTGGAACTTCTATGTATATTTTGTTTCTCCATTGGTAGGATAAACGCACCCCATCTACTCAAGCCTCTGTCCTGGGGCCTGTCGCACCCAGTGCATGTAGTAGCTGGTGAACGTGTATCCAGAAGCCTTGCAGGAGACCTTCACGGAGGCCTCAGGCTGCCTCACCTCAGCCCCAGGCTGCACCAGCTGCACCTGGGAGTGGACACCTGTGGGAGGAGACAGGACTGAGTGTAATCCCCCAGGACTCTCCCTGGACCCTCCTTAACCAGGACAGGAGTCCTTTACCTGTCACCATGGCCACCAGGAGGAGGGTTGTCCAGCTGCACTCCATGGTGAGGGCTGTGCTGGGAGCACTTATGTCGGGGAGGGTGTGGCTGTAAGTGATGCCATCAGGGCACAGACTTACCCATATTTAACCTGATCTGCCTCCTTGCTTTTCCATATTCATGAGGCAGAGTATTACATAGCTGAGGTCTTGACTCCAACTGAGAGAAGATGGTGACACAGGGGCCATGTTCAGTGGTGTTGGAAGGTCCAAATTCTAATTCTTTTTTCTTTAAATTGTAGCTTTATTGTTGAAGGCATTACTCATGTCCCCTTGTGTTCCCCATTGACACCTTCTAGCCCACCCCAGGTGTCCCAGGTCTTATCCATCCTGTTGTCTGTGTTCCTGGATTAAGCCTATGTGCACAGGAGTTTGTTGGTTGACCTCTTCCCAGTCACCCACCCTACCAAAACTTTTCTCTGAGATTCCCCAGTTTGCTCCATGCTTCCAGGTCTCTGGATCCATTCTCTTCATCCATTTATTTTTTTCATTATGTTCCACATATGAGTGAGACCATGTAATACTTGTCTTTGTCTGACTGGCTTATTTCACTTAGCATGATACCCTCCAGGTCCCTCCAGGCTGTCTCAAAGGGTAATAGACCCTTCTCTTTTAATGCTGTATAACATTCCATGGATTAAATGTACCACAGCTTTTTATTCACTCAGCTATTCATGGGCACTGGGGTTGTTTCCAGATCTTAGGTATTGCAAATTATGCTGCTGTGAACATAGGGGTATATGCAATGTTTGTGAATGGTGTTTGGGTTCATTTTGGATATATACCTAAAAGTGGGATCACTGAGTCAAATGGCAGTTCCATCTTTAATTTTTTGAGGAAACTCCATGCTGTGTTCCATAGTGGCTGCACCAGACTGCATTCCCACCAGCAGAGTAGGAGGTTCCCTTTGCTCCACACCCTCACCAGCACTTGTCATTTGTTGATTTCTTGATGGTAGCCATTCTGACAGGTGTGAGCTGATACCTCCTGTCCTTTTAATTGGCATCTCTATGAGGGTCACTTACTTTGAACATTTTTCCTATATCTGTAGGCCAACTGTAATTATAAAAAGTTTTTATGTAAATCAATCATATGAAGAAACATATAAAAATAATTTTACATGAAGGGAATTATTTATCTCTGTCGATTATTACAGAATGAATAGATCACCCTGAAATCTGCCAGTTACTGGAGATAATGGATCCAATGCCATAGAAACCTGGTCAGCCTTGATGCTCCATCTTGTTCTCGCCATCAGGGTCTGAGTCCATGTGGACATGTGGCGTGGTTCTAACCAGGAGAGGGAGGGCATGTGGGGATTTCCTGCTTCATCAGCAGCTCATTTCAGAGGCACCATGTCCTCCCCCTCCAGTGCCTCCTTGGGTCTGCGTGTGGCCCTGGGCAGTGCCGTCACTGTGTCCCTACATGATGGCCGTCCCTGGGCCCTGAAGCCCATTCACTGGATGGACCATGTGCAACATGGGAAAAGCCACCCTGAGACTGGAGGGGAAAAACCATGGATGGGAATTCACCATGTCTGAGCAGGCACACCTCCAGGACCGTTCCTTCATTGTGCTGTGATTTCCTCATTGTCCAACCAGTTCCATTTGCCTCTCTCTGCCATGAAATAGGCACACACCACATTTAGAGTCTTTCAGGAGAGTAAGCATTGGCTTGAAGACTAACCCAAGTTCCAGGTTCTGGTGAGGTCCAGACTACTGTGCCTGCATCCCAGACAGACTGGGGTCATTGCTCAATTCCAAACAGATTACCACGTGCACACACACATACACACACATGCATGCGCGCACACACTCACATGTACACTCACTCTCTCACACACACAACTCTCAGCTCCCAGGAAGGAAAACTTGTCCCCAGGTCCCCAGCCAGGAGGCCCTGACTCTCAGAGGACTGTGCTGGCTAGACTTTGACCTGAGAAACATCCAGGTTCTCAATGAGGGGGCCTGTGGGTGACCTTATATGACAGGACTTTGCAGATGGTTAAGTCGGGGACAAGGGAGCTAAGGGTGCTGACGTGGGGGTCACCCTGAGCCATCTGCTGGGACCTACCTGTAAACACAGCGTCCACTTTATTGGGAAACAAAGCAAATGAGACCCAAGGTTTTGTGATGATTGAAGCCAGATTTTGGGGTGGGTTAGCATATCCACCCAAGTGAATGAGGACCAGGAGGGAAGCATGTGGTATGGAGTACGGGCTCTGTGATGGGAGGTCCAAGGGATGATCCTCATCTTGGTGGCCCAGGTGGACCTGTGAGAGGGAAAGGTGGGGGGCAGGTGGGGCTGTGAGAGGGAAAGGTGGGGACAGGTAGGGCTGAGAGAGGGAAAGGTGGGGACAGGTGGACCTGTGGGAGGGAACGGTGGGGACAGGGGCTTGAGGTCAGCACACAGGGGCCTCAGCTGAGCTGGCGTCTCTCTTGTTGGGAACGTTTCCTAAACGCAGGACAAGGAGAGCTTTTAGGATGGTCTACTTTCAGAGAAGAGAATCAAAAAATACACAAATTTGGGGAAGGAGAGTCCCCACTCCCTGCTGCCATGCCATGTGCAAATACAATGCCCTTCTTCACTGTTGACTACAGTAAGAACATGAGAAGGAAGAGCCCTCCCTGGAGGCAGCTGAGAGCTTGAGAGGAAATCCCTAAGCCCAACAGGAAGGCCCTACCCTCCCCCTCCCTCTCCCTCTGCACCTGCTCCTGGGGCTGATCTCTGTGCTGTGGGTCCTGAGCATCATCACCTGGTGTTCCAGGTGCTCTCTGCAGCTCAGCCCTGCTGCCTCCTCAGGTAGGTTTGTGTCTGGGTTCACACTGACTTCCCCTAACTGTGTCTCTTGCACAGTAATACATGGCTGAGTCCTCGGTTCTCAGGCTGCTCATTTGTAAGTACAGAGTGTTCTTGGCGTTGTCTCTGGATATGGTGAAGCGGCCCTTCACAGAGTCCGCGTAGTATGTGCTACTACTACTAGGACTACTAATGTATGCAACCCACTCCAGACCCTTCCCTGGAGCCTGGCGGACCTAGCTCATTTCATAGTTGCTGAAGGTGAATCCAGAGGCTGCACAGGAGAGTCTCAGAGACCCCCCAGGCTGCACCAGGCCTCCCCCAGACTCCACCAGCTGCACCTCACACTGGACACCTGCGAACACAGAGACACAGGGGGACATAGAATCACATGGAAGCACACACAGGCACAGGCACAGGGCTCAGCGCTCCCCACTCCTGACAATGACCTTGAGAAATGATCAGGAGGAAAACACAGCTTGGCACCAAGTCCATGGTGGAGCCGCTGGGTTCTGTCTCAGGCGCTTGGGTTCTGGGTGTCTCCCCAACATGCCAGGCAAAGGCCCCCTTTTATGAGCAGGAGGAGAACCCCATTTGCATGGAGTGTGCACATAAAGTGCAGCTGTGACCTGGGCTGCATGCCTGACCTTGCCATCCTAGGGACAAGCCCAGATGGAAAAGGACTCAAGGAAGCTTGCCACAAGGGATTCCGTCCCCACCCCTCCGCCCTCCCTGCTTTCCTGAGACCCATCACCCTGACCCCATTTCTGTGGGCCAGCTTCCAGGATCGAGAGTCCTCCTTCTCGGGGTTTTCATGAGGACCCAGAGGTGCTGTCCCAGAGGCATGTGGATGGGGCTTCCTCTCTGTCCCCTTCACCCACCGTGGACCATGTTGCCTTTCTGGGGTTTGGGAATAGGAATTTGCATTGGATGATGCTTTTCTTTTGAGGCTGGCTCTCCTTAAAAAAAAGAGAAAGAAAGAAAGAAAGAAGAAAGAAAGAAAGAAAGAAAGAAAGAAAGAAAGAAAGAAAGAAAGAAGAAAGAAAGAAAGAAAGAAAGAAAGGAAAATAAAGAAGAAAGAAAGAAAGAAAGAAAGAAAGAAAGAAAGAAAAAGAAAGAAAGAAAGAAGAAAGAAAAAGAAAGAAAGATGCTCCTTGTTGTGTTCCCCCATCACATCTCACACACACCAATATGTGACCTGTCAGTGCATGGTCCGTGCTGCCTGGTCAGTACTTGAGCCAGTTGGACAGAGACGGGTGGAATCACATACAGGCATTCATTCCAATGCTGCGGGCAATAAGGGAGAGAAGTGGGTCACCCACAAAAACCTGTTCTACAGTCCTTAAGCAGCTGCTCACATTGAGTGAGAGGCTGGAGATTCCGTGGAAGGAGCCACAGGGTGTGGCGAGGGGCCATGGACAGGGAGCAGAGGGCTGGGTCTTCAAGGGGCTGCTGCTCTGTTCCTGCAGCGAAGTTGTCCATCTCTCCAGGACAACAGGCAGCCCCCAGGGGGAGGAAGGGCTGCACTACAGCTGAGTCCCAGGTCCCCCTGCGACTCCCAGTCAGGCTAGAATGTGTTTCTGTAATCAGAATACTCATCACGGTACACAGAGCAGAATTACTGTAGCACAATTCTAGATGGTTCCCCAGCAGTCCATTCCTATTCCTATAAAAACCTCCAATGTGTACATGTGACCAGGCAGGAGAGGCTGGGCTGGTCGCCGTGGCCACAGCCTCTGTCTCTAACCTGCTGCCACTCTCACAAGCACACAACTGCCTCTCCAAACCACAGATGTCACTCAAATTGCCTGCTGTCTCTGTGCAAAATTCCTATTTCCCAGCCCCTCAAAGTGTGAGAGTTTCCCTCACTGAAAAGATGAGCTCTGACTGTTGTGGCTCAGTGCTTGGAGCATCAGTGCCCTCATCAAAGGGTGCAAACTCCTTAGAATTCATGCTGTGGAGGTCGTGATGAGGAAAATGAGACATCTGTGAAAGAATGTCAGAGGCCAGCAGCCTGACTCTGTACCTGGTCAATCAGTGTCCCTAATGCACATTCCTGTCAGCCTGTAGTCTAGTCACTGCCCTTCCTTAATCATCTGGTCTTGCAAGACCTGTTTACCTGAACACTCCCACGTCACAGAGGCCATAACCCATGAGCCATACACACCCCCAGAGGGTTATCAGCGATGGCGCCAGGCCAGGCCTGTGGGTGGTCACAGAGCCACCATCCCAGCACACAGGGCTTTCTGCAAAGCCCCCAAAAGGTCCAGAAGTCTGATCCAAATTTGGGGACAAAGAAACCAGAGGGTATAAAGAGAAAGCTTCCTCCTCCATATTGGCTCATTCAGGATTTGCACGCAGGCTCCCCTGAGTCTCAGCACTAGTGCTTCTGGAAATGAGTGAGGTTTTTGGTCCCCGGGTAAATTCTGTAACAGTAGCAGGTGTTTCATAATTGTGTGAATGTCCCTCTGCACACAGAGAAATAACGTGTATGAACGTGTCTTATAAAAGATGAAAAGACAATATTTTGAAGAAATGTCCTAAGATGTAGAGAACATTTGATAAGATTTTATAGGAGCCAAACTGTTGACAACTGTTGGGAGCAAGACCTCCAATCCTCGTGGAGAATGACCATTTTCAGCTCAGTTTGTGCATTTGAAGTTAAGGAGGGAAGGTGAGGAGTGACATGGGGGTGGGAGAGCGCAATGTGGGACTGGATGCCTGGATAGTGAACAGGAGGCTCTCTCTCTCTCTCTCTCTCTCTCTCTCTCTCCTCTCTCTTTCTCTCTGATTCTTTATTATTGAAGTATTACATAGGTCCGCCTTTTCTCCCCATTATTGTCTTCCCTCTCACTCCCATTCCCTCCCCAGGCTCTCACCACCCCATTGTCTGTGTCCCAGGTGAGACATATATGCAGACAAGTTCCCACCTACCCTCCCCTGCCTTCCCTCTGAGGTTCCATGGTCTGTTCGTGCTTTTATGGCTCTGGGTCTGCTTTTGTTCATCACTTTTGTTGGTCCATTAGTAATGCAGACTGGGGCAGCCTATTAGGTAAAAATAAGGAGATCCATCTAAAAATGAAAATGGAACTCCCATTTGGCCCAGTGGTCCCACTTCTAGCAATACAGCCTAAGAAATCCAAAACACTCACCAGAAAGAATGCATGCGCCCCTGTCATCATAGCAGTGCACTTTACAACAGCTAAGCTTTGGAAACAGCCTAAGTGCCCATTAGCACATGATTGGATAACCATGATACATCTACACCAGTGTTTCCCTAACTTCTCTCATGATGAGAATCACCTGGTGGAGTTGTTAAAATACAGATTCCTGAATCCCAACTAAGAAGTGCTAAACTAGAATTTTTGGGAACATATAGGTAAAATTGTATACTTAATTTCGTGCTCTTAACTTTGTGTAAGTATACAATTTTTGTGCTCTAAGTGTAGAGCACTAGTTAAGTTTGGGAAACACTGCTATACACCATGGAACAGTATGCAATTGTGAAAAACAAAGATCTGTTAACGTAAAAAATATTTATACCTGTAAAGAATTTTGTGAGTTTATTTGAGCCAAATGTGGACATATACTGGTAAGCAGAACCTCAATGAATTGAGATACTTATCTGGAGAATGGCAGGGTAAATATGTGCTTATACATTGCAATCAAAGGAAGAAATGTATGTGGGTTACATGAAATTCACTGGTGATAGATGAAGGAGGTGGGAGAAAGCAAAGCGGGGAGACCTCTGGGATAGGGTACAAAGTGAAATGATGGACAGGTGCATTTTTTACAGGATGGATACAGGAGAGTTTAAGATAATTAGCAGTCGAACATTAACTTGATAACAATAACAATGAGGGAATGATCTGGTGCCATTTGTTGTGCCCTGAGGGGTCAGGGATAAAAAGGAAGTTACAAGTTACCCAGACATTTCTGCAATATATTATCTTAGAGGCACAAAGACAAATGGGCTCAGGACAGATCTAAGTTGATCTTTGTTAGGAAAAATACCGGCCTAGGACATGACTACCCACCATAACCTGTATGTAGTAAAATATTTAATTTTTAGACCATCTTTTGTGGTTATGTCAGGTCTCTGAGTTTGTACAACCGCCATGCAGGCCTCCACTGAGCTTGTCAGGTCAGCATGAGGCCCCCTTTGTCCTTAGAATACAGTCCCCTTTTTGTTCACAAACACAATCCCTAAACCTACACCTAGAACAGGGCTTCCTGTGAGCTCTGTGGCTGAGCCTGTGAGCAAAACTATTTTAAGATGGAGCAGGAAATGGTGTCTTTCCTCAACTTTCCACCTGTACTGGTCATGAGTGCCCCCTGCTGTCCTAGATTCTAACTGCAGCCCAGCCAGCTGTCTCCACAGGGAGGTTTGTGTCTGGGCTCACACTGACTTCCCCTCACTGTGTCTCTTGCACAGTAATACACGGCCGTGTCCTCAGTTCTTAGGCTGCTGAGCTCCATGTAGGCTGTGCTCAAGGACTTGTCTGCAGTCATGGAGACTCTGCCTTGGAACTTCTGTGCGTAGCTTGTGCCTCCACTGGAAGGGTGAACCCACCCCACCCACTCAAGCCCCTGTCCTGGGGCCTGTCGCACCCAGTGCATCCAGTTGCTGGTGAAGGTGTATCCAGAAGCCTTGCAGGAGACCTTCACGGAGGCCCCAGGCTGCCTCACCTCAGCCCCAGGCTGCACCAGCTGCACCTGGGAGTGGACACCTGTGGGAGGAGACAGGACTGAGTGGAATCCCCCTGGACTCTCCCTGGACCCTCCTTAACCAGGACAGGAGCCCCTTACCTGTAGCCATGGCCACCAGGAGGAAGGTTCTCCAGCTGCAGTCCATGGTGAGGGCTGTGCTGGGACCACTTCTGTAGGGGAGGGAGTGGCTGTGGGTGATGGCCTCAGGGCAGACTCGCCCATATTTAACCTGGTCTTCCTCCTCTCTTTTGCATATTCATGAGGCAGAGTATTTCATAGCTGAGGTCTTGACCCCACCTGAGAGAAGATGGTGACACAGGGACCATGTTCAGGGGGAGTCAGAGGGTCCAAGTCCTAATTCTTTTTTCTTTAAATTGTACCTTTATTGTTAAAGGTACATAAGAACCTTCTCTTCCCTTTCTTTCCCTTCCCTTCCCTTCCCTTCCCTTCCCTTCCCTTCCCTTCCCTTCCCTTCCCTTCCCTTCCGTTCCCTTCCCTTTGGTTCCCTTCCCTTCCCTTCCCTTCCCTTCCCTTCCCTTCCCTTCCCTTCCCTTCCCTTCCCTTCCCTTCCCTTCCCTTCCCTTCCCTTCCCTTCCCTTGTGTCCTTGGTATTACTTATGTCCCCTTGTGTCCCCCATTGACACCTTCTAGCCTGTCCCGCATGCCCCAGGCTTTCACTATCCTGTTGTCCCTGCTCCCAGATTAAGCCTGTGTGCAAAGGAGTTTGTTGGTTGACCTCTTCCCACCCACCCACCCTACCACGATTTCCCTCTGAGATCCCCAATCTGCTCCATGCTTCCAGGACTCTGGATCCATCCTCTTCATCAGTTTATTTTGTTGATTAGGTTCCACATATGAGTGAGACCATGTGATACTTGTCTTTTTCTGACTGACTTATTTCACTTACCATGACACTCTCCAGGTCCCTCCATGCTGTCTCAAAGGGAAGAGATCCTTTTCTTTTTCTACTGCATATTATTCCATGGCATAATTGTACCCCAGCTTTTTATCCGCTCAGCTACTGATGGGCATTAGAGCTGTTTCCAGCTCTTAGCTATGGCAAATTGTGCTTCTATGTACCTTGGAGGGTATACATTCTATATGACTGTTGTTTCAGATTGCTCTGGATAAATTCCTAAAAGTGGGATCACTGGGTTAAATCCAGTTCCATCTTTAATTTTTTAGGAAACGCCTTTCTGTATATGGAACACATCATGGAGTTCCCTTTGCTGCACCAGCCTGCATTCCCACCAGCAGAGCAGGAGGGTTCCCTTTGCTCCACACCCTCACCAGCACTGGTCATTTGTTGACTTGTTGATGGTAGCCATTCTGACAGGTGAGAGCTGATACCTCCTGTCCTTTTATTTTTTTATTTTTTTATGTATTTTATTGATATTTTTTTTACAGAGAGTAAGGGAGAGAGATAGAGCTAGAAACGTCAATGAGAGAGAAACATCGACCACCTGCCTCTTGCACACCCCCCACCAGGGATGTGCCCGCAACCAAGGTACATGCCCTTGACCAGAATCGAACCCAGGACCTTTCAGTCCGCAGACCTATGCTCTACCACTGAGCCAAACCGGTTTCGGCCCTTCTGTCCTTTTAATTTGCATCTCTCTGAGGTTCAGTGACTCTGTGCATTTATCCTATGTCTCTTGGCCATATCTGTATGTTCCCCTTGGAGGAGTGTGTAGTTAGGTCCTTTGCCCATTTTTAAATTGGATTGTTTGTTTTCCTTTGGTTAAGTTGTATGGGTTTCATATATATTTTGGATATTAACCCTTTATCACATGTATCATTGCCAAATATGTTCTCCCATACTGTGGCTCCCTTTTCATTTTGTTGATGATTTCTTTGCTGTACAGACCCTTTTTATTCTGATGTATTCCCATTTGTTTTTCTTTTGTCCTTCGTTTCCTTTGTCCTGGGAGATGTATCTGTAAATACGTGGCTATGAGAGATGTCTCAGATTTTGCTGCCTATGGTTTCTTCCAGGACATTTATGGTTTCCCTACTTTGATTGGGGTTCTTTGAACTATTTTGCATTTACTCCTGTTTGTGGTATATGTAAATAGATTATTTCATCTTCTTGCTCATTTATATGTCCAATTTTCACAACAATATTTATTAAAAAGACTGTTTTGATTCCATTGTATGCTCTTGCCTCCTTTATGAAATATTGAGTGTAATGGCTTGGATAGATTTCTGGGTTCTCTGTTCTGTTCCATGGATGTATATGCCTGTTCTTGTGCCAGTAACAGGTTGTTTTGATTACTATGACTTTGGAGTATAATACAATATCTGGTATTGTGTTTTCTCCACATTTGTTCTTCTTTTTCAAGATTGCTGTGGCTAATTGGGGTATTTTGTGGTTCCATATGAATTTTTGAAGTATGTATTGTAGATCTGTGAAATATGCTGTTGCAATTTTAATGGGGTTTACATTGAATTTGTACAGTGCTTTGGGTAAATACAGACATTTTAATGTTGTTAATTCTACTAATCCATGATCACTGTGTAGTTTTGCACTGTTTATATCTTCCTCTATCTTTTTATTCAACACCAAGCACTTTACTGAGTACAAGTTTTTTACCTGCTTGGTTAAGTTTATTCTTACATATCATAATTTTTTCTTTAAATATATTTTATTGATTTTTTACAGAGAAGAAGAGAGGGATAGAGAGCTAGAAACATCGATGAAAGAGAATCATCAATCAGCTGCCTCTTACACACCCCCTACTGGGGATGTGCCCGCAACCAAGGTACATGCCCTTAACCGGATGGAACCTGGGCCTTTCAGTTCGCAGGCCTATGCTCTATCCTGAGCCAAACCGGTTTCGGCCATATCATAATTTTTTTGATGCAATGGTAAGTGGGATTGTTGGTCTGGTTTCCATTTCTGAGAATTCATTATTGGTGTGTAAAAGTACCACGGACGTTTCCCTGTTAATTTCGTATCCTGTTAAATTACTGAACTCCTTTCTTAAATCCTGTAGCTTTTTGGTAGAAGCCTTCGGGTTTTCTATGTACAGTATCATGTGGTGAGGAGAGTCCCCATCACTGCCCCCATGTCATCTGCCAGCAGCAGTGTTACCTTTTCTTCTGGGGTCTGCAGTGAGAAAGCAGGAAATGAGAGCCTCAGAGAAAGAGCAAGAGCCCTCCATGGAGGCAGATGAGAGCTTGAGAGGAAATCCCTGAGCCCAACAGGAAAGCCCTTCCCTCGCCACTTCCTCTGCCCCTGCTCCTGGGGCTGCTCTCTGTGCTGTGGGTCCTGAGCGCCCCTGGTGTCCAGAGAACCCCAAGCAGCCCAGGCCTGCTGTCTCCCTCAGGGAGGATTGTGTCTGGGCTGACACTGACTTCCCCTCATTGTGTGTCTGGCACAGTAATACATGGCCGTGTCCTCGGTTCTCAGGCTGCTCATTTGCAGGTATAGCATGTTCTTTGCGTTGTCTCTGGAGATGGTGAAGCGGCCCTTCACAGAGTCCGAGTAGTATATGTAACTACTACCATCACCACTAATGTATGAAACCCACTCAAGCCCCTTCCCTGGGACCTGTCGAACCCAGTGCATTCCATAGCTACTGAACGTGAATCCAGAAGCTGCACAGGAGAGTCTCAGAGACCCTCCAGGCTGTACCAGGCCTCCCCCAGACTCCACCAGCTGCACATCACACTGCACACCTGCAAACACAGAGACACAGGGGGACTTAGAATCACATGGAAGCACAAACAGGCACTGGCACAGGGCTCGGAACTCCCCACTCCTGACAATGACCTTGAGAAATGATCAGGAGGAAAACACAGCTTGGCACCAAGTCCATGGTGGATCTGATGGGTCCTGTCTCAGGCGCTTGGGTTCTGGGTGTCTCCCCAACATGCGGGGCAAGGGCCCCCTTTTATGAGCAGGAGGAGAACTCCATTTGCATGGAGTCTGCATATCAGGTGCAGCTGTGACCCTGGGCTGCATGCCTTCCCTTGGCATCCTAGGGGCGACCCCAGATGGAAAAGGACTCAAGGATGCTGGCCACCAGGGGTTCCTGTTAGAACCTGCTCTCCCTCCCTCCTTTCCTGAGACCCATCACCCTGACCCCATTCCTTTGGGTACAGCTTCCAGGATTGAGAGTCCTCCTTCTTGGGGTTTTGATGAGGATCCAGGGGGGCTGGGGCCTCTTCTCACTCCCCTTCACCCACCGTGGGCCATATTGCTTTCTGGAGTTTTGGTATAAGAATTTGCATTGAGTTAAGCTTTTATTTGAAGCTAAAAGATTCTCATTATTTTCCACAATCAGATCCTCCACAAAACTCTAACATATGCATGTGAAGAGGCCGGAGAGGCTGGGCAGATGATATAGATATAGATATAGATAGATATAGATATAGATATAGATATAGATATAGATATAGATATAGATATAGATATAGATATAGATAGACATAGAGATAGAGATAGAGATATAAATATAGATATACTATAGGTCTGATTACAAAATTGTTGTAAGGGGCTTGGCTCCTACCACCTCTGTGTTTCATCTAGAAAGAAATCCAGTTTAATTTGCATATCACACTTTTATTATTATAAATGGTTTAGATATGAATATAGATATGAAGATAAACATAGATATGCCTTCTTTTCTTTATCCTCACCTATGAATATGTTAATTGATTTGTAAATATAGATGTAGAGATAGATATAGTGATAAAGATGCAGATGAAGATGTATTTGCAGATGTACATAAAAGTATAGATATAGCTATTGTTTTATTTATCCTCAACTGATAATATATTCATTCATTTTAAGAAAGAAAGTAAAGGAGAGGGCGAGAAGGAAAGAGAGAAACATTGATTTGAGGTAGAAATATTGATCAGTTGTGTCTCATATATGACTCTACTGTGAATCAAATCTGAAATACTTTTATGTATGTATGTATGTATTTATTTATTAGTTTTTTATTGATTTCAGAAAGGAAGGGAGAGGAAGAGAGAGATAGAAACATCAATATAAGAAACAATTATTGATTGAGTGCCTTCTGTATGTCCCACACTGGGAATTTTTCCCACATCCTGTGTATGTGCCTTGACTGGGAATCAAATGATGACCTCCTGGTTCATAGGTCACCACTCACCCCTGTGAGCCATGCTGATTGGGCTGTCCCAGCACTTTCAGGATTCACAGAGCTCCCTGTGCACCTGGGCTCTGGTCAGGAGACATTGGCAACATCCTGGGTGACCAGGAGCAGGCCTTCCCTGATTGCCCTCTGACCTCAGTGGCCGAGGGCTTGTCAGCCACGATGCTCTTGCAGCTCATGGGCCCCTGGAAGTTCCTGAGCCCAGGTGTCAGCTGGTGGAGGTGCTCTGCACTCAGTGCTCAGCTGTGTCTCCACCTGACACAGGAGGGGCCCCACCAACCTGACATCACACGTGGGCTCAGCAGGGCAACTGAGGTCACTTCAGGCCGCCAGAGTGTCTCGAACCCTGGAGTCTCAGGGAGGGCCTGGCACAGGAGATGGGCATGAGGGGGTAACATGGGGCCGCATTTAAGGCAAATCCTACCAGGGCGGGAAGGAGAGGGCAGACACATCCACACAGAACTTCCTGTGCAGGCCCCATGGGGTGAGAGTGTGGGCGGCAGAGGACAGAGGGTGAGGATGGGGTAGAGTCTGTGGAGCTGGAGGCACAGCAGAGGGGGGTGGGACCAGGTCTCCCTCCAGCAGTTCCATCTTTAATTTTTTGAGGAAACTCCATTCTGTGTTCCATAGTGGCTGCACCAGCCTGCATTCCCACCAGCAGAGTAGGAGGGTTCCCTTTGCTCCACACCCTCACCAGCACTTGTCATTTGTTGACTTTTTGATTGTAGCCATTCTGGCAGGTGAGAGATGATACCTTCTGTCCTTTTATTTTTTTATGTATTTTATTGATATTTTTACAGAGAGGAAGGGAGAGAGATAGAGAGATAGAAATGTCAATGAGAGAGAAACATTGACCAGCTGCCTCTTGCACACCCCCCACCAGGGATGTGCCCGCAATCAAGGTACATGCCCTTGAGTGGAATTAAACCCTGGACCTTTCAGTCCGCAGACCTATGCTCTACCACTGAGCCAAACCGGTTTTTGCCCTTCTGTCCTTTTAATTTTCATCTCTCTGAGATTCAGTGACTGAGCATTTTTCCTATGTCTCTTGGCCATATTGTATGTTCCCTTTGGAGAAGTGTGTATTTAGTTACTTTGCCCATTTTTAAAATGGATTGTTTGTTTTCCTTTGGTTAAGTTGTATGGGATTTATATATATATATATATATATATATATATATATATATATATATATATATATGTTGGATATTAACCCTTTATCACATGTATCATTGCCAAATATGTTCTCCCTTTCTGTGGGCTCCCTTTTCATTTTTTTAATAATGGTTTCTTTGGCTGTGCAGACCCTTTTTATTCTGATGTATTCCCATTTGTTTTTCTTTTGTCCTTAGTTTCCTTTGTCCTGGGAGATGTATCTGTAAATACGTGGCTATGAGAGTTGTCTCAGATTTTGCTGCCTATGGTTTCTTCCAGGACATTTATGGTTTCCCTACTTTGATTGGGGTTCTTTGAACTATTTTGCATTTACTCCTGTTTGTGTTGTATGTAAATATATTATTTCATTTTCTTGCTCATTTATCTGTCCAATTTTCACAACAATATTTATTAAAAAGACTGTTTTGATTCCATTTTATGCTCTTGCCTCCTTTGTGAAATATTAATTGAGTGTAATGGCTTGGATAGATTTCTGGGTTCTCTGTTCTGTTCCATAGATGTATATGCCTGTTCTTGTGCCAGTACCAAGTTGTTTTGATTACTATGACTTTGGACTATAATAGAATATCTGGTATTGTGATACTTCCACATTTGTTCTTCTTTTTCAAGATTGCTGTGGATAATTGGGGTATTTTGTGGTTCCATATGAATTTTTGAAGTATGTGTTGTAGATCTGTGAAATATGCTGTTGCAATTTTAATGGGGTTTACATTGAATTTGTACAGTGCTTTGGGTAAATACAGACATTTTAATGATGTTAATTCTACTAATCCATGATCACTGTATAGTTTCCACTTGTTTATATCTTCCTCTATCTTTTTATTCAACACCAAGCACTTTACTGAGTACAAGTCTTTTACCTGCTTGGCTAAGTTTATTCTTACATATCATAATTTTTTCTTGAAATATATTTTATTGATTTTTTTACAGAGAGGAAGAGAGAGGTATAGAGAGCTAGAAACATCGATGAGAGAGAATCATCGAACAGCTACCTCTTTCACACCCCCTACTGGGGATGTGCCTGCAACCAAGGTACATGCCTTTAACAGGAATCGAACCTGGGGCCTTTCAGTTGGCAGGCCTATGCTCTATCCACTGAGCCAAACCAGTTTTGGCCATATCATAATTTTTTTGATGCAATGGTAAATGCGATTATTGGTCTTGTTTCCCTTTCTGAGAATTCATTATTGGTGTGTAAAAGTACCATGGATTTTCGCCTGTTAATTTCGTATCCTGTTAAATTACCGAGGTCCTTTCTTAAATCCTGTAGCTTTTTGGTATCGGCCTTCGGGATTTCTATGTACAGTATCATGTGGTGAGGAGAGTCCCCATCACTGTCCACATGTCTTCTGCCAGCAGCAGTGTTACCTCCTCTGGGTTCTGCAGTGAGAAAGCAGCAAATTAGAGCCTCAGAGAAAGAGCAAGAGCCCTCCCTGGAGGCAGCTTAGAGCTTGAGAGGAAATCCCTGAGCCCAACAGGAAGGCCTTTACCTCTCCCTCCCTCTGCCACTGCTCCTGGGCTGCTCTCTGTGCTGTGGGTCCTGAGCGCCCCCTGGTGTCCTGGACGCTCCCTGCAGCCCAGCCCTGCTGCCTCCTCAGGGAGGTTTGTGTCTGGGCTCTCACTGACTTCCCCTCACTGTGTGTCTCTTGCACAGTAATACACGGCTGTGTCCTCGGTTTTCAGGCTGCTCATTTGCAGGTACAGCGTGTTCTTGGCGTTGTCTCTGGAGATGGTGAAGCGGCCCTTCACAGAGTCTGGGTAGTATGTGCTACCACCACCAGGATTAATGAGTGAGACCCACTCCAGCCCCTTCCCTGGAGCCTGGCGGACCCAGTTCATTTCATAGCTACTGAAGGTGAATCCAGAGGCTGCACAGGAGAGTCTCAGAGACCCCCCAGGCTGCACCACGCCTCCCCCAGACTCCACCAGCTGCACATCACACTGGACACCTGCAAACACAGAGACACAGGGGGACTTAGAATCACATGGCAGCACAAACAGGCACAGGCACAGGGCTCAGCGCTCCCCACTCCTGACAAGGACCTTGAGAAATGATCAGAAGGAAAACGCAGCTCGGCACCAAGTCCATGGTGGAGCTTCTTGGATCCTGTCTCAGGTGTTTGGGTTCTGGGTGTCTCCCCAATATGCCAGGCAAGGGCCCCCTTTTATGAGCAAGAGGAGAGCCCCATTTGCATGGAGTCTGCATATAAGATGCAGCTGTGACCTGGGCTGCATACTTGACCTAGTCATCCTAGGGGTGACCCCAGATGGAAAAGGACTCAAGGATGCTGGCCACAGGGGATCCAGTCCTGATTCTCCCTTCCTCCATCCTTTTCTGAGACCCCTCACCCTGACCCCATTCCTTTGGGGGCAGCTTCCAGGATTGAGAGTCCTCCTTCCTGGGGTTTTGATGAGAACCCATGGGTGCACCCCCAGAGGAAAGTGGATGGGGTTTCCTCTAGCTCTACTTCACCCGCCGTGGGCCATGTTACTTTCTGGCGTTTGGGAATAAGAATTTGCATTGAATGAAGCTTTTATTTTGAAGCTGAAAAATTCTCCTTGTCTTTTTCCTCAATCAGATCCTCCACAAAACTCAAACATATGCATCTGAGGAGGCAATAGAGGCTGGGCTGGAAGCTGTGGCCTCACCCCCCTTCTCTCAAGTGCTGCCACTCTCATAAGCATACAGCTGCCTCCTGAAAGCACACTTTTTCCTCTACTTACTGCTATTCCATAACAATAGCCCTGTTCCAACCTCTCACAGTGGAGAGTTTCCATCATTCGTACATGGGATCCTGGTAGATGGTTGGGGATGGTTGGCTGGCTCAGATTAATGGGGGAAAAGTGGAAATATGTTTTACTTTCAACAATATAAAATTATTGAATATAAATAATTAATTAATAAATTAAAATTTAAAATGGAGTCCTGGCCCTGGCTGGTTTCACTCAGTGGATAGACAGGTTTCACTCAGTATTGGCCTTTAACCGAAGGGTCTCAGGTTCCATTCTGGTCAAGGGCATGTACTTGGGTTGTAGGCACCCTGCTGGCTCTTGTTCTGGTTAGGGCGTGTGCAGTTGGCACCCAGTTGATGTCTTTCTCTCACATCTATGCTTCTCTCTTCCCCTCCCTCCCTTCCACGCTCTCTCTGAAAAGCAATGGGAAAATATTCTTGGGAAAGGATGAAAAAATATAAATATGGAATTTGTTGGCTCTTGAAACAAAATCCTGGGTAGAGAGTTGAGGCACCTCGTCCTCCTTGGGGACAGGTGAGCACCTCCCTTCTCTGAGGAGAGGGGCCACCTGTGTCCTTCCTCCCACAGCCCCAGGTGAGGACAGACAAACACAGGGATCTGGGGCTGTGGTCCCTTGTTCCTCTGGGAAGGCGGCCACCGCCACTTGGAAAGTGCCATCATGCTGGAGATGGGAGGCATGGGCAGGTCAAACACCACGAAGCCTTCCTTCTCTTCCTTTACATTTTTTATACTTATTTTAAAATATATTGTTATTGATTTCAGAGAGGAAAGGAGAAGAGAGAGAGATGAAATCATCAGTGATGAGAGAGAATCAATGATCAGTTACCACCTGCACACCTCTACCTGGGGTCCAGGCAGCAGCCCAGGCAAGTGCTCTGACCAGGAATCCAACCCTGACTCATGGTTCATAGGTTGAAGCTTAACCAGTGAGCAACACTGGGCAGGCTATTGGGTGACATCTTACCATTTCTTTCCTTCTTTCTAATTTTTTAAGGATTCCTTTATGCAATGAGTTGTGTTCATCGTCCCCAGAGGATGTTTTCCTCTTATTTTTAGATGAAGTGGAACGGATGGGAGAGGGAGGCCCATAGAGATACAGTGAGTAGGTGCCTCTTACAGGCAGGAATGGAGTTTGCAATGGAGGTCCATAACCTTGACAGGAATCAAACCCGAGACCTCTCAGTCCATAGGCTGAGGCTCTATCCACTGAGCACATGGGTAGGGCCCTCCCCCATGCCTAGTTAACTCTGTGGAGGCCACACAGTATATGCAGGCAGCCAGTGTCTGCCAGTTGGTCCAGCAGACCTGGATGTTGTCTGTGTTGTTGGGATGAGAAAACCCCGGATGGAGAGGCCCCCAGAAAGGCAGCCCCAGGGGCCAGGGTACAGGGGGGCATGGGCAGCTGGGCCACAACCTCTCTCCAGAGACTTAAAGATGAAGGACCACCCTGACCCTCTCCTGCAGGCGGATGCTGGGCCTCACTGTGTGGAACCCCCCTGAGCCAGATGGCGAGGGCTCCATGAGGCTGAGGAAACACAAACCCAAATGAGGAAAAGCCCGTTGCCCCAGATGCCAGGAGGACACAGGGACTTGCTTCCCCTTCCCTTCCACACGCATGTGGGGTTCAATGTCAGTTTAGAAGCTCACTGAGCGCCTCCCCAGGTTCACACCCAGCGTGCTTTCTGGGGACCTGGGGACCCACTCTGAAGTGTGACCTCTAGGGGCACCCCTCTCCCCACTTCTGTGGGAGGAAGGGGGCAGTCAGGCTTCCCGGGGCTCCTGGCTCCCAGGGCAAACCTACTTCCTGTCCCAAAGAGGCGGGAGAGGTCATCTTCCCTGGGCTCAGCTCAAAGAGCAAACACGCGTGGCCCCTGCAGTCAGCAGGGGATTTAGGGACCAGGGTGCTGCCCAGTTCCTCCTGAGGCTGCGTCTCTGGGAGAAGCTGTGTGTCTGGGATGGTTTCCCACAGGAGCTCAGTTCCATCCCCTTATCTTCTGCTTTGCCAGCCCCACATGGGCAGCACCACTGCGGTGAGGATCAGTCTCAAACAGCCCCATTTCTGTACACTCACCCGTGATGCTGAAGCAGATCCTTCTGGTTGCTCGTCACAGATGGACATGTCCCCTGCAAGGAGGAACGCCTTGTATGGTGGTTCCCCTCCGTGTACTTTTCTCGTGTTCTTACTCTTCCTAAGGTGTCAAGTACAATGTGAGTAAAGTGGTGAGAGTGGACCTTTTTCAATCTGTCCCCATCTGAGGGGACCATTTAACTCCCCGGAATCGAGTGTGATAGTAGCTACAGGAATCACCTACAGGACCAGAGTGAGGAGGGGACCTTTGTCCCAAGTGCCCTAAGCATGATATCATGAATGGGTGCTGTGCTTTGTCACACATTTTTGTGTGTTGATTTTAATGACCATGTGACTTCTCCTCTCTTCACATTTGACCTGGTGGATTACTTTGGTCTGCACTGGAGTCGCTCTTAGTGGGAACAATTTCCAAAACCAAGATGATGAGAGCTCAGAGGATGGTCTCCTTGTACAGAAAGAGAAACAGAAAATAAAAGACTTGGTGAAGGAGAGTCCCTGTCACTGCCTCCATGCCACCTGCAAACACAATGCCCTTCTTCACTGTTGTCTGCAGTGAGAACATGAGAAGGAAGAGCCCTCCCAGAGGCAGCTGAGAGCTTGAGAGGAAATCCCTGAGCCCAACAGGAAGGCCCCTCCCTCCCACCTCCCTCTGCCCCTGCTCCTGGGGCTGCTCTCAGTGCTGTGGGTCCTGTGCGCCCCCTGATGTCCTTAATGGCCCCTGAAGCCCAGCCCTGCTGCCTCCTCAGGGAGGTTTTTGTCTGGGCTCACACTGGCTTCCCCTCACTGTGTCTTTAGCACAGTAATACATGGCTGTGTCCTCGGCTTTCAGGCTGCTCATTTGCAGGTACAGTGAATTCTTAGAATTGTCTCTGGAGATGGTGAAGCGGCCCTTCACAGAGTCAGCGTAGTATGTGGTACCACCACTACTACTAATGTATGCGACCCACTCCAGCCCCTTCCCTGGAGCCTGGCGGACACAGTTCATCCAGTAGCTACTGAAGGTGAATCCAGTGGCTGCACAGGAGAGTCTCAGAGACCCCCCAGGCTGCACCAGGCCTCCCCCAGACTCCACCAGCTGCACCTCACACTGGACACCTGCAAACACAGAGACACAGGGGGACTTAGAATCACATGGAAGCACAAACAGGCACAGGCACAGGGCTCAGAACTCCCCACTCCTGACAATGACCTTGAGAAATGATCAGGAGGAAAACGCAGCTTGGCACCAAGTCCATGGTGGAGCCGCTGGGTCCTGTCTTAGGTGCTTGGGTTCTGGGTGTCTCCCCAACATGCCGGGCAAGGGCCCCCTTTTATGAGCAGGAGGAGAGCCCCATTTGCATGGAGTCTGCATATAAGGTGCAGCTGTGACCTGGATTGCATGGTTGACCTTGTCACCCTACAGGAGACCCCAGATGGGAAAGTACTCTATGATGCTGGCCACAGGGGGTCCCATCCTGACCTGCCCTCCTTTCCTGCGACCCATAACCCTGACCCCATACCTTTAGGGGCAGCTTCCAGGATTGAGAGTCCTCCTTCATGGGGTTTTGATGAGGACCCAGGGGTGCTCCCCCAGAGGCATGTGCATGGGGATTCCTCTCCCTCCCCTTTACCCGCTTTGGGCGTTGTTGCTTTCTGGGGTTTGAGAATAGGAATTTGCATTGAATGAAGCTTTTATTTTGAAGCTGAAAGATTCTCATTTTTATTTTCCAAAATCAAATCCTCCACAAATTTCTAACATATGCATGTGAAGGGGCAGGAGAGGCTGGGCTGGACACTGTGGCCACAGCTTCAATCTCTAACCTGCTGCCACTCTCACAAGCTCACAGCTGCCTCCCAAAAACACACATTTCCCTCCACTTCCCTGCTGTTCCTGTGCAAAAGCCCTGTTTCCCAGTGTCTCACATTGGATAGTTTCCATCAGTTACACATGGAGCCTGGCTGGTGGGCTCAGAGGTTGGAGCTAATCCCCACACCAAAGGGTGTGAACTCTGGAGTCACCACCACCATCCTGTGGAGGCAGCAGGTTTTATAATTGTGTGCACCTCCCTCTCCACACGGGAAGACACGTGTGTGAACGTGTGTGGTAAACGAACAGAAGACAACACGCTGATGAAAGAAATGTCCAAACATGGAGAGCATGTGGGTAAGATTTTATTGGGTCCAAAACTGTGAGCAACTATTGGGGAGCAAGACCTCCAATGCTCGGGAGAATAACCGTTTGCAGCTGTGTTTGTGCATTTGAAGTTAAGGAGGGAAGGAGGGGAGTGACATAGAGAGAGCAAGGCGGGGACTGGATGCCAGGAGAGTGAGCAGGAGGTAGGAGATTCTCTCTCTCCCTCTCTCTCTCTCTCTCTCTCTCTCTCTCTCTCTCTCTCTCTCTCTCCTCTCTTTCTCTCTCTCCTCTCTTTCTTCCAGTCTTTATTGTTTAAAGTGTTACATAGGTTTCTTTTTTTCTCCTCATTATCCTCTCCCTGCTCGCTCCCATTCGCTCCCCCAGGCACTCACCACCCCATTGTCTGTGTCCCGGGTGAGGCATATATGCAGACAAGTCCATGGGTTGATCTCTTACCAGCCATCCTCCCCTCCCTTCCCTCCGAGCTGCAATAGTCTGTTCATGCTATCATGTCTTTGGGCCCATTTTTGTTCATCAGTGTCCTTGTTCCAATTAGACAGAGATGACACTTTTAGTAAATAAATCATAGTTTTGGGTGTGCCCAAGAGGAATGTGTGGTCAGAGTTTTCTGTGAGGGTCCTGTCAGTCAGTGAGTTTTGTCAGATTTACGACAGAGCCTGTATAGCCCGGGAGAGGATATGCCCTCCAGTTTGAAGAGAAATTTGCATGTGGGACAGTCTTTTCCTTATAAGCAGAGGGCCAGAGGTCAGTATTCACTTTGATATGGGTAACTATTCCCAAAGCAGGAGAAAAAGGGAGACCCTTGATTCTTTTTTAAATATATATGTATATTATTGATTTTTTTAAAGAGAGGAAGAGAGAGGGATAGAGATTTAGATACATCAACGAGAGAATCATCAATCAGCTGCCTATTGCACACCCCCGACTGGAGATGTGCCCTCAACCAGAGTACATGCCTTTTACCAGGATCAAACCTGGGACCTTTCAGTCTGCAGGCTGATGCTCTATACACTGAGTGAAACCAGTTTTGGCTGACCCTTGATTCTTTTAAAAAAAATATATTTTACAGAGAGGAAGGGAGAGAGAGAGAGAGAGAGCTAGAAACATCCATGAGAGAGAAACATTGACCAGTTGCCTATTGCACACATACTGGGAAAGTGCCCGAAACCAATGTACATGCTCTTGACCGGAATCGAACCTGGGACCTTTCAGTCCGCAGACCAATGCTCTATCCACTGAGCAAAACCAGTTTCGGCTGACCCTTGATTCTTGATGGTGGAATCTTTATTCTGTTACTTGAGGCCCAGTGCACTAATTCATGCACCAGTGGGGGCCCTCTGCCAGGCCTGCAGGAACTGGCTGAAATTGGAGCTTGGCCAGCTGGGGAGGGATCCAGAGAGGGTTTCAGGGCTTGTCTGGCCCAACTCACTCAGTCCCAATGTACCAGACCCCAGCAGCAAGCTAACCTACCCGCTGAGGCGTCTGCCTCCTGGTGGTCATTGCAGGTCATTCTGAGCAGTTGAGCTGCCCAAGTTTACAATTAGCATATTACACTTTGATTGCTTGATTGAATAGCAAACTAGTCGACCAGACACTTAGCATATTAAGCTGTATCGTATAGGATAATACACTGTGAAATCTCTTCCCTTATGAAAGCCCAATGCATAGTGCACAGGCCCCGAGGTAATAACTTCAGAGGTAATCATGATTTAATGTGGAGAAAAGATTAGAAGTAAAAGAAATGATCATGCATGTGCACCACTGAGAATCACTTATACTTTAAATGATATGGCAGCCTGTTAAGAGACCTGATTTCTCAGTCTAGTGTTATCAGTGATGTTGGGGTTCAGAGTGAGAAAAATTGGAGAATTTCTAGCATAAATTTTATCACAGGAAGGGACAACATTCTTAATGTGTAATGCACACATTTACCACCAGGCACAGGATTTGGAAAGATGTTATCTTGCTAAGCTTGTCACAAATTTACTTGATGGAATATTTGGTGGGGAAAATTTATTTATTCTATTAAAGTTCAACGCATCACTATTTTCTTTGATGGACGCTCTTTTGGGTGATTTTACAAAGAACTTGTCAGAAATTGCTGAACCTCCACCATCCACGTGGATTGGCTACAGCAGCCACAGGGACTGGAGCAGGTTCTGGTTCCAGAGGGGAGCACTGCTGGGAAACTACCCATCAATGTGGACGTGACTGTGGACCTGGGAGAGGGGAGGAAGCTGGACTTGATTTGATCACATGACAGAAACATGCCTAATTCTCATGGACAGAGAGGTTCTGGACATGTAGGTTTACAGCCTCCTCCAGTGAAGGCCCAGAAGGAAGTGCAGGGCATCATAGAGACAGCTCGCATCATCCTAGGAAACACCTGAATAATGATGAGCAGAAGTGGATTGAAGGAGAAGGGTTAAAGGTCATGCAGGCAGGGATCCAGAGAAATAAGGGACCTGTCACTGCACACTGGTGAGAAGAGGAACCTGTTTTCTACAGGCACATTCTCACAGGGCCTCTGTTCTAGAAGGTCACCTCTTCCAGGTCCAAGGTGTTCCCACTTGGACACCTTTGGGTTGAGTAAGCACATGGTCTCACCATAAATCACTGATGTTGCATAATTCATTGGGGTCCAATTCATAAAATTTCTCCACACCAAAGGGAAAGTTGGAGACCCCTTCCTGCAGGAGCCAAGGTGATGGTGTGTGTATATGAGGAGCCTTCATTCCTTTGTATCAGGACCCCTGTCTCAGTCCATGGTCATTGTCATCATCACCATCAACAACATTGTCTGCAGTGGTGTCCAGAGAGGAGGCCAAACCCCAGATGCAGGGTTCTGTTTCCAACAATAGTTCTTGCAGCCATTTTCATAGACATGGCTTTGTACACAGTGTTGACCCTTTACATCATTTTTGGTCATTTATTACCATTGTCAAGGGACATAGGTAGCCAGACATTATATTGCTGTACAATTGACTGCTGACAACGTATGGCTCATTCCTGCCTCTTCTTCATCTGCCCCAGATCGCAATCTGAACTGAAATATTGGTCTCCTCTTCATTTGTCACTAAGAGGGTGAAGCCACAAACCCCTGGGCACAGAATCGCCCTCTCCCATCGCTTAGACCAGGGGTGGGCAAACATTTTGACCCGAGGGCCACCATGGGTTCTTAAACTGGACCAGAGGGCCGGAACAAAAGCAACCTGACCATGCTGGCACTCTCATCTTGGGCTGCTGTTGAAGGAGCGGAGGGGAGAGCAAGAGAACCCTCCACTCTTTCGGCTCCGTGGGCCTGATAGAACAGCCAAACCATCCGGATCCGGCCTGCTGGCCGTAGTTTGCCCACGGCTTCCGTAGACAAATAAAATCCCTGTGGGATTCTCCTCTCCTGCCTCCATCAGAGCAGCTCTGCCTTCCTGAGGACCTTTCCTGTGCTTCCAGAGAGTTCAACTGTGTTCACAATACACACCCCATGGCCCTTGGTGTGGGTACTGGTGGACGTCCTGGACATCTGGACCAAGCTGCTGGAGTCAGCTGCCTCTGCCTGGTGTCAGCTCCTCTCAGTGCTGTGAGAATGATGAAAGTCAGTGATCTTCACCACCAGGGATCTTTCTTCTCTAGATTTGGGGACATGTGACTGGTGCCCCGTGTCCACCACGCTCCTGTCCTGCTGGCTGGCTTGGCCCTGAGCTGTGGGGAGCTGATATGCCCTGTGGAGTAACAAGAGCTTCTCGTTGGATCTCGGTGACCTGGGTCAGAAGATTTGATCATTCCCTGGTACTTGGCACAGGAGTGTCTGAAAAGACTCTGGGGTTTGTCCATGTGAGGAAGTTGTTTCTGTTTACAACAGACGTTTTCACTCAGAGATGTCAGAGGTAAGTGCAGAATCAGGACCCAGAGGTTCCCTGAGGGACACTGTGACATGAGGAGGAAACCACACAGGAACCAGCCCAAACCTCCAAGGGCACCTGCAGGTGGGATGGTCCTTGTGTAAAAAAACCCTGATTGCCCCCTGGTGGTCACAGCCTTGGTTGCAGGGAGGTTTTTGTCTGGGCTCACACTGACTTCCCCTCACTGTGTCTCTGGCACAGTAATACATGGCTGTGTCCTCGGTTCTCAGGCTGCTCATTTGCAGATACAGCATGTTTTTGGCACTGTCTCTGGAGATGGTGAAGCGGCCCTTCACAGAGTCCGCATAGTGTATGTAATTTTTACCATCACTACTAATGTAGTGGTATGCGATCCACTCCAGCCCCTTCCCTGGAGCCTGGCGGACCCAGTTCATTTCATAGTTGCTGAAGGTGAATCCAGAGGCTGCACAGGAGAGTCTCAGAGACCCCCCAGGCTGCACCACGCCTCCCCCAGACTCCACCAGCTGCACATCACACTGGACACCTGCAAACACAGAGACACAGGGGGACTTAGAATCACATGGAAGCACAAACAGGCACAGGCACAGGGCTCAGCGCTCCCCACTCATGACAATGACCTTGAGAAATGATCAGGAGGAAAACACAGCTTGGCACCAAGTCCATGGTGGAGTTGCTGGGTCCTGTCTCAGGTGCTTGGGTTCTGGGTATCTCCCCAACATGCTGGGCAAGACCCCTTTTATGAGCTGGAGGAGAGCCCCATTTGCATGGAGTCTGCATATAAGGTGCAGCTGTGACCTGGGCTGCATGACTGACCTTGTCATCCTAGGGGCGACCCCAGATGGGAAAGGACTCAAGGATGCTGGCCACAAGGGGTCCTGTCAGAACCTGCACTCCCTCCTTTCTGAGACCCATCACCCTGACACCATTCCTTTGAGGGCAGTTTCCAGGATTGAGAATCCTCCTTTCTAGGGTTTTGATGATGACCCAGGGGTGCACCCCAGGGCATGTGGATGGGGCCTCTTCTCGCTCCCCTTCACCCACCATGTGCCATGTTGCCTTTCTGGGGTTTGTGAATAAGAATTTGCATTGAATTAAGCTTTTATTTTGTTGCTAAAAGATTCTTCTTGTTATTTTCCTCAATCAGATCCTCCATAAAAATCTAACATATGCATATGCAGGAGAGGATGGGCTGGTTGCTGTGGCCACAGCCTCCTTTGTAACCTGCTGCCACTCTCACAAGGACGCAGCTGCCTCCCAAAACCACACATTTCCCTCAAGTTCCCTGCTGTTTCTGTGCAAAAGCCCTGTTTCCACCTCTCACAGTGGAGTTCCCATCATGTACACAGTTAGCCCTAATGAATGGTGGTGGCTAGCTGGCTGGCAGGGGTCAAAGAGGGACATGTGTGATACTTTCAACAATAAATTATTATCCTAATAATAAAAGTCTAGCGTAGTAACTTGTAAAGACCGATCATGACCAAAGGCTGACCAACTGAAGTCAGTGCTGGGTTGCCATGGCGACCTTCAGAGCTGCTGCCACGTGCTCTGGTCTGGCCCAGTCAGCTCCCTCCAGCCCATAGAGACTAGTGAGCTGCAGCTGGTGGAAAGCAGTGAGCCCAGGCCCAGTGGCCCCACGATCTTGGGGCATTCATGGGTTGAACACGCCAGGATCAGCTGCCCCTCATCCCCAGGCTTGGAAGCTGCTCAGCTGACCAACTGGCACTGCACTAGGGACCTGTTTGGCATGTGGCTCGGAGCCTGGGGACTCTAGCCTGGAGCCACAGGAAGTCTCCCTGTCCCCAGAGTTAGGAGCACTAGCCCAGGTCTACACAGGGGCCTGGTCCTGACTGGGGGTGAAGGAGGATTCCTTCAGGCTGGGGTTTGATCACCACGCATTAGCAGTAGGAGACCAGTGCCTTTGTTATTGCTGTGTCTGGGTTTTAATTGGACAAATGCCTGGCAAATCTTTTAGGAGAATTCTGTCTGGGTTTCCTCAAATTCCCTCAGCACCTAATAAACCCTCTGTAAATGCACAGAACAAGTGAGGTGCTTAAATACAATCAGAGGTCTCCAGCAATGGGGGCCTCTCTCATCACAGCCATTTGGACTGGATGGCATTGGAGTATTTATCTGGGCACCATGACAGAGAAACCCAAGCTGAAGTCATGATCTCTGCCCTTAAAATATTTACAATCTGATTAGAGCAAGTGGATGATAAAAGCACAGTAATAACATGAGAATGTAAGGCAACAATACAGAGAGGAACAGAGGCAATTGCTAGGATGATTTTCCAACAATTAGTACAAAGAGTATGTGTGTGAATTAAATTAAAAACATATGTGTGGAGGTAGCTGCTTCATGAGTATGGCCTCCCTTCCTATTTTAAAGGAGGCTGAGTTCCCTGCGAACTGTGTAGTATGCTGTGATACCTGAGGCACAGGACCAGGGAGGCCCTAAGTGTACTGTGCTTTGATATTTGAGTCATTCTTTATTGTTCAATGTGATCTATTTCTGTATGCCTCAGCTTGGTAATAGTTAAGTTACTAGAGTAATACCTCTTACTATAAAATATTACTAGAAGATCAAATGATCAGGTGACATTTATTGTTATTGTGTATAAATAAACACCATCTCTGGCATGCTAAAGTGATAGGTATTATAGAAATACTCAGATAGGGAGACCTACAGGCTTGATTACAAGTGAGGCTTCCTATCACAACCTAAATTTATTGTTTAAAAAATAAAAGGCAGGGAGCCAACTAGAAACTGAACCAAATATAAGTCCTTGAAGGGCAAATGTATAATGGATAAGCTTTGCTATTACAAGAGGAAGAAGAAAAAAATTCAAATGCAAGAATGAAAATCACATTGCATCCACTTTAAGTAGTTCTTAAATAAAAAAGAATGATATACTATGAAAATACTTAATACATATTGTAAAGACATTTGTTCAAAGAGGATTTCCTAGAATAGGTGATATTTTAGTTAATTTTCAAAAATGGGAACAGGTTAGCTAGATAAGAAAAAGTTATAGTGTCATGAATTGCAGAGGGTGCAGGTGGGGCTGAGGGACACCCCCTTCATAGATAAATTTTGTGCACCTGCATCTAGTTAAATACAAATACTTAAAATGAAAAAGGGGGCCCTAGTCCTAGAGGGTTTGCTCAGTGGATAGAGCATACCCCTGGGGACCAAAAGGTCTCAGGTTCAGTTCTGGTCAAGGGCACATACATGGGTTGCAGGCCCCTCCCTGGCCCTTACCCAGGTTTGGGAACCTGCATGAGGCACCCAGGTGATGTGTTTCTGAAACATCAATGTTTATCTCTTCCCCTCCCTCCCTTTCTCTCTCTGAAGAGTAATGGGGAAAAACCCATGGCAGAGGATGAAAAAAGATAAAAAAGGAATCTATTGTCTCTTGGAACAAAGCCCTGGGTAGAGAGTTGAAGTACCACTTCATTCTTGGGGGCAGGTGAGCACCTCTCTTTTCGGAGGAGAGCTGCCACCTGTGTCCATCCTCCCACAGCCCCAGGTGAGGACAGACGGACACAGTGATCTGGGACTGTGGTCCCTTGTTCCTCTGGCAAGGCGGCCACCACCACTTGGAAAGTGGACTCAGAGAGAGGATGGGAGGCATGGGCAGGTCAAACACCACAAAACCCTCCTTCTCTTCCTTTTCACTTTTTATTCTTATTTTAAACTATATTTTTATTGATTTCAGAGAGGAAAGGAGGGGAAGAGAGAATTGGAAACAACAGTCATGAGAGAAAATAATCAATCCATTGCATCCTGCATGCCTCCCACTGTGGGTCCAGGCAGCGGCCCAGACAAGTGCTCTGACCAGGAATCCATCCCAGGCCTGAATGATGGCTGTTCTCTATTTTAGTTGTGCATTTCACGTGGTTATGAAAGGCAGCGAGAACATGCATTTACCTCTGCACCCAAATTGGTTCTCACCCCTTTCCAATTTTTTAAAGTGGAGGCTTAGATTCTTGATTTAAAGGTCTTTATTCTTGTCTAACATAAACATTTAATGCTATCCATTTCCCTCCAAGCACCGCTCTAGCTGCATTGCACAAAATTGATATTTTGTAATTTCATTTTCATCCAGTTTGGAAATAGATTCTCTATTAGTTTAGAATTCTATATTGGTGACTTCTCAATGTTCCTTCAGCTCTTTTAGTCAATGTTCCATTGTCTTCTGGTTTTGGTAGCTTTTTTATGTGACCTTTGATGTTTATATTAATCTTGTTCCTTAACTCGTGATTTTTTTGTGTGTGTGTGTTTTTTTTTGTGTTTTTTTTTTTGCTGCCATCTGTGTGGTTCTGCCCCCTCCCCTCTCTTCAGGTCACCTCCCTCTGTGGGAAACAGTATGAGGTGCAATCTCTTGGCATGCCTGGTACTCCCTCTGTGGGGTGATTGATGGCAGAGCCCCCCTGTCCAGTCAATCATCCCACAGAGGATGGCCTGGGCCTCCCTCTTCAGGACAATTATTGGGCAATGGTGGAGACCCCCAACCAATCACATTGCACCCCAATTCCTTAGCTTGGTACCAGTGTATGCCATAGCGTGGTCGTCTGGACGGTCATTCTGCTGTTTGGTCGTTCGGTCTATTTGCATATTTCACTTTTATTATTGTAGAGATTTCACAGCTTTATTGTCTCTTACATTCCTGAAAGCTATTTCATGGAAAATTTACTCTGTGTTCCCTTTTGGAGAGTTTCCTTAGACTTTTTGAAGTTCACCTATGTTTAATCTGCAGTGTTAGTCTAACTCCATGTGTTATTCACTGCAGATGTTGTTACATTCTTAACCTCTAGAAATTGAAAATACAGACCAGTTCCATCCAGTCCTGTCTGTTTGATTAAAGCCATTGTGAGTACAACTCAATTGGTAGGGAGGACTGAGAGCTGTGGTTGGAGGTCCTGGGGGATGATCCTGGTCCTGGTGGCACAGGGGGCCTGTGAGAAGGAAAGGTGGGGACAGGTGGACCTGTGAGAAGGAAAGGTGAGGGCAGGTGGGCCTGTGAGAGGAAAAGGTGGAGGCAGAGGCCTGAGATCAGCACACAGGAGCCTGAGCTGAGCTATGGTCTCTCTTGGTGGGGATGTTTCCCCAAACCAGGATGATGAGAGCCCTGAGGATGGTTTCCTTCTAGAGAAAGAGACACAGAAAGTAAAAGACTTGGTGAAGGAGAGTCTCCAGCATTGCAGCCATGTCACCTGCAAACACAATGCCCTTCTTCATTGTTGTCTGCAGTGAGAACATGAGAAGAAAGAGCCCTCCCTAGAGGCAGCTGAGAGCTTGAGAGGAAATCCCTGAGCCCAACAGGAAGTCCCTTCCCACCCACCTCCCTCTACCCCAGTTCCTGGGGCTGCTCTCTGTGCTGTGGGTCCTGAGCGCCCCCTGGTGTCCAGGGTGACCCCTGTAGCCCACCCCTGTTGTCTCCTCAGGGAGGTTTGTGTCTGGGCTCACACTGACTTCCCCTCACTTTGCCTCTTGCGCAGTAATACACAGCTGTGTCCTCTGGGGTCACGGAGCTCAGCTGCAGGGAGAACTGGTTCCTGGCTGAGTCAGCAGTGATGGAGATGCGGCCCTGGAAGGCTGGGTTGTAGCTTGTACTGCCTACCCAGTACCCCATCCACTGCAACCCTTTCCCCAGGGGCTGGCGGATCCAGTTCCAGTAGTAACTGCTGGTGACTGAGCCCCCAGACACAGTGCAGGTGAGGGAGAGGGTCTGCGAGGGCTTCACCAGTCCTGGGCCTGACTCCTGCAGCTGCACCTGGGACAGGACACCTGGGACAGAGAGAACATAGTGAGTCCTGGGCTCAGATGCAGGGTCCCCATCTCCTCACGTCTGAGCCCTGAGTCACTCACATCTGGGCACTGACAGCAGGACAAGGAAGATCCACAGGGGAGTCATGTCCTCCAGGTGAGGTCCTCGTCCCGCAGAAAGCATTCTCCAGGGGGAGGAGGCCTGCATTTAAGTGGATGCCAACTGTGTGTGTGTCTGGTGGCCTTGTGGGCATTTGCATAGGGGAGGTGTCTGCACATACAAAGGGAAGAGGTGAGGGAGGTCCTGGTTTCTGGGGCTTCTCCTGGAAAGAGGTGCTTCCTGTACCCCCAGAGAACCAGGCCCTCCTTGGGGTCCTGGTCACCGTGCCCCGGTGCTTCTCCTTCCACAGTAGGGGCTGTGCTGCAGGAGGTGGTCAGGAAGTAGGATGTGGGCACAATCAGTGACTCCTATGGAATAAAATCAATATAGATAAAGTAATAGATTAGATATAGGTGTGTGTAGATACAGACATAGACACAGATCGTATAAACATATAACTTTTATTATATTTAGAGAGAGAGGAAGAGAAATAGATAGGGAAACATCCATTTTAGAGAATCATTGATTGGCTGCCTCCTGTGTGGTTCCCACTGGGGATGGAGACCATAACCCAGCCAGGTGTCCTCACCAGGAAAGAAACCAGTGACTTCTTGGGTCCTGAGTAGAAACTCAACTCCTGAGCCACACAAGCCAGGCTGGACCCACTTTTCTTTGTCCTCACCTGAGGACATATTCATTGATTTTTAGAGGGAAAGGAGAGAGAAATGAAGACATAGAAACATCAATAATGAGAGAGAATCATTGATCTATTGTTTCTTCATTGTCACAATTGGAGATGGAGCCCACAACTCGGGCATTTGCCCTGTCTAGAAATGGATTCATGGAGCGAAGCTGGACCACTGAGCCACATCAACCAGGTTTCATTCCATGTTGTAATGCACTTAGTTTAGAATCCTAACTTGATGGTTTTTCATTTTCTCTTCACCACTTTAAAGCCATCATTCCTTTATCCTCTTAATTTTCGATTTTGTGTGTGACATTTGATGTTTTTATTATCCTTAAAAATGTATTGTTACTAATGACAGAGAGGTAGGGAGAGGGAGAAGGAAATGGAAACATCAACGATGAGAGAGAATCATTGATCAGCTGCTCCTTCATTCCTCCTATTGGGGATTGATTTTGCAACCCAGGGCCTGTTCCCTGAATGGGAATCACACCCATAACCTGGTGGTTCCTGGGTGGACACTCAGCCCCTGAGGCACACCCCCAGCTCCTTCCCTCTCTGAGTAGCATGTACTTGACTCAGGGTTCACTCAGTGGCTCCAGGTCTGACTGTGTTCCAGAGCCTGACAGATGCCAGTTCTCAGAGTTTCGGTTTGTATTTTGGTGCTTTTGTGGAGGAACAAGAGTTTGGAGCAGCCTAAGCTACCGTTTTGCTTCTGCCCCTTCTGCTCAGTGACTCCTTTTGAACAAACAGAGAATGAGAAGGAGAAATGCAACCTCCCCAGAAATCTACCCACAACAGAGAGAACAGAGGGGGCAGCGCCCATCCCAGGCCATCAGAGGCGGGAGGAGGGGCCACGGGCTGAGCAGTGAGTCTGGTGTTTGTAAGGAGAGCCTGTGTTGTTGGAAGATGAGCTTCTTGTTCCTGGAGGACCCCAGACACAAGTCTACAAGGGGTGGCTTTGAGAGGAGTTAGCTTGATGGGCAGGCAGACAGGGCACGGTCCATGGGAAACCAAGGCTGGTGGCTGTTAGGCAGGGGCAGACTGGGCAATCTGAGCAGCCTAACCACAGGCACCAACCAGGCAGCAATTGCAGAATGTTTCTGGACTCAGAGCGGGACGCCTGGGAAAGAGGGAGGGCCTCGGACAGGAAGGGGAAGGCACACAAGGGAACAGTGACTTGCAGGCCCCTTGCTGGGCAGGAACAATGAGGGCCAATCAGGTGGGCACACGGGTGGACACTGGTGGCCCATATACACCGAGACCACAGACTTCAGGGGCAGCCCATTAGGGGGCTCCTTCCCATGTGGGCAGCCTGAATCTGCTTGTAATAAATGCTCCACTCATTTGTTTAAACCTTCTGGTCCCGGATTTCATTCTCTGACTTGGTGACCTCGGATCCCGGGGACAGAAGAAGCTGGGCTCGCTGTTCCTGTGATCAAATTTGGCTCAAAGAAACTCTTAAAGATATTCTCCACAGGCTTAGAGGTTCTCATGTCAAGGACTTCAAAGTGGCCCATTTATGTTGTGGATTTTGTGCTGATTCAACCAGCAGGGGAGCCTGCCACAGTGTCACAGGGGAGAAGGCACAGCTGGAGAAGCCACCTTTCTTTCCTTCTCCTTCTTTATGCACTTTCCTTGACTCCAGAGAGGAGGCCAGTGGAGCCATGGAAACATCAATGATGAGAATCACTGATCAGCTATCTCCTACCCCGTCTCCCCCGTGTCTACCCCTCCTCTCCTGCCCCGGTCCCGGGTATTGAGACTGAAATCCCAGAATGTGTGCTGACCACAGATTCGAACCATGACCTCCTGGTTCATAGGCTGATGCTCCATGTCCTTATCATGCCAGCTGTGCTGGAAAAAGGAGGGACACTTAAATCCATGACAACCAACAGCACACCTGTCTCATCTCCAACACCTGTGAACTGATTGAACTCATCCCGTCCAGTTAGCAGGTTTTTATAATCGTGTTCACTTCACTCTCCACACGGGGAAGAAACATGTGTGAACACGTGTTGTAAATGAAGAAAATACAACAGGTTGATGTAAGAAATGCCCAATAATGTATAAAACGTATGGAATGTTTTATAAGATTTTATTGGAGACAAATGGAGAGAACTATTGGGAAGCAAAACCTCAAATGCTCAGGATATTAACCATTTGCAGCTGCGTTTCTGAATTTCAAGTTAAAGACAGAAGGTAAGTGGTGACATGGAGGTGGGAGAGAGCACAGCGGGGACTGGGTAGCAGGACAGTGTACAGGAGGTGCTCCCTGAGGGTGGTCATGCTGATGGCACAGGTGTGTGAACCCAGATGCACAGGAACCATGGACGGGGTGCTTCAGGAAAGAGGAGCCTTTCAGTAAAGAAGTCATAGGCTGGGGCCGTGCCCACCCCCAGGACTGCCCAGGTGGGAATGTGTGATCAGAGCCTCCTGTGAGGGTCCTGTCAGCCACTGGGTTTTGTCAGATTTAGGACAGAGCTACCTTTTGGTTCACAAACACAATCCCTAACATTAGACCTAGGACAGAGCTTCCTGTGAGCTCTGTGGCAGAGCCTCTGAGCAAAACTAATTTAAGATGGAGCAGGAAATGGTGTCTTTCTTTAACTCTCCACCTGCTCCTGGTCAGGGCCCAGTGCTGGTCCTGAGCGCTCCCTGGTGTCCTAGATGCTCGCTGCAGCCCAGCCCAGCTGCCTCCTCAGGGAGGTTTGTGTCTGGGCTCACACTGACTTCCCCTCACTGTGTCTCTTGCACAGTAATACACGGCCGTGTCCTTGGTTCTCAGGCTGCTGAGCTCCATGTAGGCTGTGCTCATGGACTTGTCTGAGGTCATGGAGACTCTGCCTTGGAACTTCTGTGCGTAGTTTGTTACTCCATTTCCAGGGTAAACCCATCCCATCCACTCCAGCCCCTGTCCTGGGGCCTGTCGCACCCAGTGCATGTTGTAGTCAGTGAAGGTGAATCGAGAAGCCTTGCAGGAGACCTTCACGGAGGCCCCAGGCTGCCTCACCTCAGCCCCAGGCTGAACCAACTGCACCTGGGAGTGGACACCTGTGGGAGGAGACAGGAGTGAGTGGAATCCCCCCGAACTCTCCCTGGACCCTCCTTAACCAGAACAGGAGCCCGTTACCTGTCGCCATGGCCACCAGGAGGAAGGTTCTCCAGCTGCAGTCCATGGTGAGGGCTGTGCTGGGAGCACTTCTATAAGGGAGGGTGTGGCTGTGGGTGATTCCCTCAGGGCACAGACTCACCCATATTTAACCTGGTCTTCCTCCTTTCTTTTGCATATTCATGAGGCAGAGTATTTCATAGCTGAGGTCTTGACCCCTCCTGAGAGAAGATGGTGACACAGGAACCCTGTTCAGGGGAGTATGAGGTCCACGTCCTCATTCTCTTTGTTTAAATTGTACCTTTATTGTTGAAGGTATTACTCATATCGCCTTGTCTCCCCCACTGGCACCTTCTAGCCTGCCCCAGATCTTCAAAATTCTGTTTTCTGTGTCCCTGGATTAAGCCTATGTGCAAAGGAGTTTGTTGGTTCATCTTTCCCATCCACCCACCCACCCTACCACTATTTCCCTCTGAGATCCCCAGTCTGCTCCATGCTTCCAGATCTCTGGATCCATTCTCTTCATCAGTTTATTTTGTTCATTAGGTTCCACATTAGAGTGAGACCATGTGATACTTGTCTTTCTCTGACTCACTTATTACCCTTAGCATGATACTCTCCAGGTCTCTCCATGCTGTCCCAAAGGGTAAGAGATTCTTCTCTTTTATTGCTGCATAGTATTCTGTGGCATAAATATACCACAGCCTTTTCTTTCTTTTTTTTTTTAAAAAATTTTATTAAGGTATTATGTGTACATATCTTACCATTGCCACCCCCTCCCATTCATGCCCTCCCTCCACAGAGTTCTGTGTTCGTTGGTTGTACTTATATTCATGCATACCAGTCCTTTGGTTGTTCTCTTATCTCCCCCCAGGTCTCCTTCCCCTCCCTGCTGTCATTTGACATTCTGCTTGTTTTATGGTGACTATCTCAGGTCCACACAAATAGAGTCTGCTCCTCCTGTGGTTCTCACCAACTCTCCCCCTGGGTCCCTCTGCTTCCACCGGGACACACGGCTCTCCTGGTGCACCCGGCCCCCTGGGACACACAGCTCACCCGGGGCACACGGCCCTTCTGGAGCGCTGGGTTCGCGTGTTGGAGGGGCCGTGCTAGCTCCTTGATAACACGGCAGGCAGGTTGGGACTTTTGCAGGTAGACTGCCCTCAAAGGTGTCTTGTTCCGTGTGGAAGTGGAGCAGCTGCGGATGCGGAGGCTAAGTTCTGAGGCCGCCCACTCCCTGAGCCCAGGGCGTAGTGAGCTCTGTTCTTGGTGGATTTCCTTTATTCGCCTCGGCGGTGGCGGGTGGTGGTGGCTGGTGGGGCAGCGACGGTCACTCCTGTGGTTCAATTTCCACTGTAGTTTTAAAGTTCACATGGCGGCAGTGATGGGAGCTTTGGCTCTGCCATGCGGCGGCGGCTGAGGGAGGACTTGCCGGGGCCGCTAACAAAAGGTGCCATGCTGGCTCCTCACCAGCACGGTGGGTGTGCTGGGAAGGTTGTGGGTGGGCTGAGATGGCTGTAGGCGGAGAGTTCCCCCTCAATCGTGTCTCATTTGGTGCTGAAACGGAGCTGCTGTGGACGCAGAGGCTTAGTTCTGAGGCCACATTCTCTCTGAGCCTGGGCGTAGTGGGCTCTGATTTTGGTGGATTCCCATTCGCTGGTGCGGCAGCGGGTACAGCAGCGACAGTAGCTCCTGTGTCTCAACTTCCCCTGTAGTATTAAAATCCACATGGCGGTAGTGGCAGAAACTTTGGAGCTGGCTGCTGGCTGTGGTGGCGGAGAGACTTGCCGGGGCGCAAAGGGAAGGCGCGGCGCCATCTCCCCACCAGCACAGTGCGCGGAGGCCGGGCCGAGTCCGCTGTTGGCCTGGAGACACCGCACCATCTCTTTGCCAGCATGGCGCTCGGAGACCAGGCCGAGCCAGCTGTGGCAGCGGTGGCGACACAAGGACTCGCCGGGTGTCTCAAACAGAAGGTGCCGTGCCAGCTCCCCACCAGTAAGGTGCGTGCGGTGACTGGGCCGAGCTGGCCGTAGGCCGGGAGACTCTGAGCCAGCTCCTTGGGATGGTTGTGGGCATGCGCTGAAGGCATGGTGAAGGTCCCATGTCAGCTCCCTGGTTCCCATGGCCGGCGGGCTGGCCCAGTCCCTCGGCCCCAGGGCGGAGCGAGGTCTGGCTTCCCTCATTTCTGGTGGCAGCATCTCCGGCAGGTCCGGTTTCGCCGTAGTTTTAAACTCCATATGGCAGCAGCGGCGCCCTGCTTGGTGTCTAGTTGTAGCCTTCCCATTTCACCAGCTTTCCTGTGGGTCTGGTGCGATCCTTTTCGATTTTAGCTGTTGTTTTTTCCCAAATTGTTGAGGAGGTGGCAGCTTAGGAGACTTTCTAGGCCACCATCTTGTTTCGGTCTCCCCTGTACCACAGTTTTTTATCCACTCAGCTACTCATGGGCACTTGGGCTGTTTCCAATTCTTAGCTATTGACAATTATGCTGCATGAACTTCAGGGGTGCATGCATTGTTTCTGATTGGTTTTTAGGGTCCCTTAGCATATACTCTAAAAGAGGAGTCACTGGGTCAAATGGCAGTCCCATCTTTAATTTTTGAGGAAACTCTATAGTGTATTCCATAGTCACTGCACCAGCCTGCATTCCCACATGCAGAGTAGGAGGGTTCCCTTTGCTCCATACCCTGGCCAGCACTTGTCATTAGTTGATTTGTTGATGGTAGCCATGGTGACAGTTGTAAGCTTCCTCTGCCTACTGTTCTTTATGTGAGCTCATGGCCTACTGGAGAGACACAAAATAGTTCCATTAGGACTAGTCATGGCTGTACATGGACAAAAGGCATGAAATACATGCAGTGACCATATATGTGCCCAACTCAGAATCCTTCATATGTTCAAATGATTGTGAAAGAGATTGATCTGTTTTCTCAGTCTAGTGTCATCAGTAATATTTGGGTTCAGCAGGAGATGAGTGAGGAGCATTCCACTATAGAATTTCCCTCAGGAAAGGGAACTTCAACTAGGAGAGGTATCACTCTCTCCCAACCTCCCTCTTCCTTTCCCATGGGAGGTCACTGTGGTCAGATGGTGGTTGGCTCTTCCACAAACAGGTATCATCATTAATGTATTATGTCTAAACTAGAGGCCCGGTGCACAAATTTGTGCAGAGGTGGGGCCCATTGGCCTGGCCAATGTTCGGGGCAACTTGGGGCTTATCAGGGCCATCTCTTGCCCAGTGTTGATCAGAACCAGCTGGTCAGGCCAGAGGGAAGGGTGGCTTTGGGAGCACACTGATCACCAGGGGGCAGACCAGTGAAGGTCACAGCAACCGGCAACCAGTCGACCAGTTGTAACAGTCACTTAGCCTTTTCTACATATAGACTCTGCCCTCAGACATAGGATTTAGAAATACAATATTTATGCTTATGATTTAATTTGTGCTCTGGAATCTTTGATGGGACAAAAGTATTTCATTTTGACCAAGGTTCAGTTAACAATGTTGTTTACAATGGGTCTTATTTTGGGGGACTTTACAAAGAACTCCCCACTGTCCATGTGGATGGGCTACAGCAGCCACAGGGACTGGAGCAGGTTCTGGTTCCAGAGGGGAGCACTGCTGGGAAACTACCCATCAATGTGGACGTGACTGTGGACCTGGGGGAGGGGAGGAAGCTGAACTTTATTTGGGTCACATGACAGAAACGTGACTGATGTTCATGGACAGAGAGCTACTGGACATGTGCGTTTACAGCCTCCTCCAGTGAAGGCCCAGAAGGAAGTGCAGGGCATCATAGACAAAACTCCCATCATCGTAGGAAACAAATGAATAATGACGAGCAGGAGGCCATTAAAGTATAAACGTTAAAGGTCATGCAGGCAGGGAACCAGAGAAATAAGGAACCTATCACTGCACACTGGTGAGAAGAGGCCCCTGTTTCCTACAGGCACATTCTCACAGGGCCTCTGTTCTAGAAGTTGACCCCTTCCAGGCCCAAGATGTTCCCACTTGGACACCTTTGGGTTGAGTAACTACATGGTCTCACCATAAATCACTGATGTTGCATAATTCATTGGCGTCCACTTCATAAAATCTCTCCACACCAAAGGGAAAGTTGGAGACCCCTTCCTGCAGGAGCCAAGGTGATGGTGTGTCTATATGAGGAGCCTTCATTCCTTTATATCAGGACCCCTGTCTCAGTCCATGGTCATTGTCATCATCACCATCAACAACATTGTCTGCAGTGGGGTCCAGAGAGGAGGCCAAACCCCAGATGCAGGGTTCTGTTCACCGTCCAACAATAGTTCTCCCAGCCATTTTCATAGACATGGCTTTGTACACAGTGTTCCTCCTTTACATCATTTTTGGTCATTTATTACCATTGTCAAGGGAAATAGGTAGCCAGACATTATATTGCTTTACAATTGACTGCTGATAATGTATGGCTCATTCCTGCCTCTTCTTCATCTGCCGCAGATCACAATCTGAACTGAAATATTGGTCTCCTATTCATTTGTAACTAAGAGGGTGAAGCCACAAACCCCTGGGCTTCTGATGAAGGAGCAGAGAGGAGAGCAGGAGAACCCTCCACTCTTTCGGCTCCGAGGGCCTGATAGAACAGCCAAACGAGCTGGATCCAGCCTGCTGGCCATAGTTTGCCCACGGCTTCCATAGACAAATAAAATCCCTGTGGGAGTCTCCTCTCCTGGCTCCATCAGAGCAGCTCTGCCTTCCTGAGTGCCTTTCCTGTGCTTCCAGAGAGTTCAACTGCGCGCACAATACACATCCCATGGCCCTTAGTGTGGGTACTGGTGGTCGTCCTTGACATCTGGACCAAGCTGCTGGGGTCAGCTGCCTCTGCCTGGTGTCAGCTCCTCTCCGTGCTATGAGAATGATGAAAGTCAGTGACCTTCACCACCAGGGATCTTTCTTATCTAGCTTTGGGGTCACGTGACTGGTACCCACTGTCCACCACACTCCTGTCCTGCTGGCTGGCTTGGCCTTTAACTGTGTGGGGCTGAGCTGCCCTGTGGAGTCAGAAGAGCCTCTAGTTCGATCTCGGTGACCTGGGTCAGAAGATTTGATCATTCGCTTCTACTTGGCACAGGAGTGTCTGAAAAGACTCTGCAGTTTGTCCATGTGAGGAAGTTGTTTCTGTTTATAACAGACGTTCTCACTCAGAGACATCAGAGGTAAGTGCAGAATCAGGACCCAGAGGTTCCCTGAGGGACACTGTGACATGAGGAGGAAACCACACAGGAACCAGCCCAAACCTCCAAGGGCATCTGCTGCTGGTATGGTCCTTATGTCCAGAAACCCTGATTGCCCCCTGGTGGTTACAGCCATGGCTGCAGGGAGGTTTGTGTCTGGGCTCACACTGACTTCCCCTCACTGTGTCTCTTGCACAGTAATACATGGTAGTGTCCTCAGTTCTCAGGCTGCTCATTTGCAGGTACAGCGTGTTCTTGGCATTGTCTCTGGAGATGGTGAAGCGGCCCTTCACAGAGTCAGCGTAGTTTATGAAATTTTTACCATCATTTCTAATGTACTGGTATGCGACTCACTCCAGCCCCTTCCCTGAAGCCTGGCGAACCCAGTGCATGCCATAGTCTCTGAAGGTGAATCCAGAGGCTGCACAGGAGAGTCTCAGAGACCCCCCCAGGCTGCACCAGGCCTCCTCCAGACTCCACCAGCTGCACCTCACACTGGACACCTGCAAA